>LPNX010724065.1:1077340-1305981 GCA_001517045.1 Pseudotsuga menziesii
TCATTCTTATCATCTTATGATCTTACAACTCTTTGGTATTGAATATGGTATTATGATACTTTGTTTCATTTCATGGTTGATGTTATCTGTTAGACTGTTAGAGTTTGTTGATGGCAAATATTATATGTTGAAATTTGAAGATTGATGTTGTTGATGATTGATCATTTGATGACAATGCTACAAGTCATAGCTCCTAGATGATTGATGTTATATGTGACATGTGTATTAATGGTTATATCTATGTTTTCTATAGCTAATTTGGTATAATACAAGTTTTTTTTAATATATATACATCAAAATATATTAAAATATATATTATATAAAAAAGCTCCCGAAACGCTCCCAAATCGAAATCTTTTGAAAATTTTGCTTTTCGCTCCCGCTCCCTTCTCTCGACAGCGTAGGTTCAGACACTCAAGATGTGCTAGAAAGATGAATAAAATGTGCATGCAAAAGTGTCGTGCCAAACGACCCTAAAAAATAGCTAAACTAGAGAGATAATAGGGCAAAGATTTTAGTAATAAGAGATACACATACACCTGATAATAATGTTGATATTCCATCAGTAGATAATACGCATGCAGGTTATGTCGGAAAGAGAAGAAGATAGTGCTCCTTTCCAACAGTTGACGCCCAGCTAAAATAGTGCCCTTCTTCTGATGATCTTGACGTTTTTGAGGGAAGGAGTGCCCCTTGGCGCTGAAACTTTCCCGGTGTAGTGGTGTGATCTTCTCAGAGAGGTAGGTTGAAGCATGCATAGGGTTTGACCCCCTCAGGATGCCTAGCGAATTGATATGCTCTAGAGGTGACGTCTCCCTTCTTCCACGAATATGATGTTGGTTGCTCTGGATATGCAAACAATGAACTGATAATCACCGAGAAGAGTGTGGAGAGTTTGCTAAGAAGGATAGTGATGACATGCGGGAAGAAAACTGAGATTCTGGGTTCTAGCGAACTACTCTGAAGATTTCCAACTTCACCCCCGCTGCATAACGTAAACCTGCAATAAATCTCTCTCTGTATACAGGACTGTTGAAGAAGAATGAATATGATGGATAACTGGTGATAGACCTGGATGATCTATCTTGAAGTGATTAGGGCAGATAGATATTGTTGCCGAAACACCTTGCTAGCTGAAGACCTTCGTCTCCAACCCCAACTTGTTGTCGCGACACTTGCTGCCGATGCTCTAGAAACGAAACTCAATCATAATAATCATAGATAGTCCTTTTGGTTCAATAACCCCTCTTATATAGCTTAGCATATACTTTTAGGGTTTGCATGTCACTTTTACAGTTTGCGCTTTACTTTTTGCATGCATGCAATTCTAATATCTCGTTGACTTTAAGCCTGAAGAGATAAGGCTTTTTTTACCATACTGATGACTTAATACTGAATGAATGCTCTGTTCTGCTCCTGGTATCATATGTCCTTAGTCAATTCCCTTTTCCTGTAGTACCCGCTCGAACCTATGGGAATTAAATAGGTTAGCAGGTGTTTTTGGTGCTTAAGTAGAAGAGGAAATTACACAAAGTGACTAATATAGAGAGAGTATACAATCAAAAATACAATCAATATGAACCTGATGGGTCAAAGTGTAATGCCCTCTTCTAACTAAGCACCAAAACACCCGCTAACCTACTTAATTTCCATAGGTTCGAGCGGGTAATGCATAAAAGGGAATTGACTGAGGACGACTGAGGACATTTGATACTTAGAACAGAACGAGACACTCTTTCAGTATTAAAGTCATCAGTATGATAAAAGAAAGCCTTATTTCTTTAGGCTTAAAGTCAACATGAAATTAGAATTGCATGCATGCAAAAGTGAAGCGTAAACCCTAAAAATGACATGCAAACCCTAAAAGCATATGCTAATCTATTTAGAAAGGGTTATTGTACCAAAGGAGGCATCTAGGATTATTATTGTTGATTTAGAGTTTTTGAGCAGCATCAGTAGTTGGGGTTGAAGACGGCATCTTCAGCTAACAAGGGTTTCGGCAGTGGAATCTATCTGCCCCAATCTCTTTCAGGGTAGGCCATCCAGGTCTACTATCGGCGTTCACCATATCCTTTCGTATGCAGTGATCCAGCACCAACATAACATCTATTTGCAGGTTCACGTTTTATAGCTGGAAAACCCAAGAAGGATTCGCTGGGACCCTTCAGCCTAGTCTTTCCTCCGCATGTGATCACCATTTCTCTCAGCAGGCTTAGCCCATCACACTGAGTGATCATCAATTCATTACCAACACATTCAAGGCATCCAGCAGCAGATTCATAAGGGAAGAGGAGACGTCACCCTCTCCAGCAAAACAATTCGCTAGGGGTCTTGGAGGAGTCAGATTCTCTGCATGCACCAGCTTATCTCTTCGGGAAGGAGAGATTATCATCTCCACAAAGTTTCAACGGCAACAAACTCTTCCTTGATCAAAAACGTAAACTTCATTAGGGAGAGAGCCTCTTTGCAGTTGGGCGTCAAAAGCAGAAAGGGAGCACTATTATCTCACCTATTCAGTGCCACATGCATGCAGCATATCTCTAGAGTACTATCAGCTTATTTATCAGTGGTAAGTGTACAACTTCTTTCTGAAACTTCCTACCCTAAAATCTCTCCAGATTTGCTATATTTTATGGAATTTGGGCACAGCAATTTTGCATGCACTTTTTATTCAGTCTTTTGCACATCATTAAGTGTATGAGCAACAACCTAGTAGTAAAGAACCGTATAATATCAGTTTGGGATATTACAGTGGTATCAGGGCATGTTCCTTGCCAGTTGTGGTCTTGAACATGAAAAGTAAATGAATGCTTTTGTAACCTATAAGAGAAGGAAAAGTAGGTACACTGAGGAGCAGGAATTTGAAGATATCCAGTTAGAGGATACCAATTCAGACATGAACCTAACAGGTAACACTCTGATAGAGGAAAAGGAACGGGAGAAGAGGAAGACGGGTAGGAATTTCGCAGCTTGGTAAATGCATTGAATGACCTAGCTAAAGGGCAGAAGGAAATATTGCATGCAATCAACAAATTGGCTCTAAAGCCAGAACCAGGTCATAGCAGTATACCTTTTTCACAAGTAGATAGAGGATCTACCAGTAGTAGTGGGAAGCATGCATACACTAATATGCAAAACACACCTCATATATATAACAAACCTTCCAGCATACCTACTATGCCTCACTTCCTGGAGAATGCAGTAGCAGGACCTGTCATGCCAGCAAAACTTAATGAACCATTTGGAGCTTACTTACAAGAGTACAAGGATTTGGGAGATGAGTTCCATGCAGCAATGTCATTCTCAGACTTCTGCAATATGAAAAGCAGGAACCAACCAAGGAATTTTAATAGAGGATTTACCCAGAATTATGAATTGCAGAAAACCTTGGGCAGATTGACCATTCCTAACTTTGATGGAACTCGCGGGGGTTCAGCAAGAATATGGGTTCAACGCGAATATGGATCCAAAAGTTGGATACTTACTTCCAACTCAACCCTATGAGGGAAACAGATGCCATTGAATTGACTACCTTACATCTGGACGAAGAGGCTCATGAGTGGTGGTACCATGGGCTAGTGACATTGGGTCACAACACCATCAGTTCCTACAGTGACTACACAGAGAGGCTCATGGAGCAGTTTGACAAAAGGACCCGGAGATACATTTTAGAGAGTTAGCTCAACTTAAACAGATAGGTAGCGCCAAGGCCTTCGTCTCAGAGTTTCAGAGAATAGCTGTTATGGTAATAGATGTGTCTGAGAGCAGTTTGATTATGTTATTTTCTGAGGCGTTGACAGAACCTTTACGAGGGTGGGTGAAAGCCTACAAGCCATCCACTCTATAGGATGAGATCAGTAGAACCAGAGATCTACAAGACTCTGTTCCTAGAAACAGGTTTCCACTTAAAACAAACTTCCCAGTAAAAGAAAAAGACAAAAACCCTTTTCAACAAGAATGGCCAAAGAAAACTTGGTTGGACGATGACACGAGGACAGATTTGAGAAGGAAAAAATTATGTTTTACTTGTCAGGAACCATGGGTTCCCAGCCACAAGTGCGCAAGGAAGGCAACGACCCACTATATAGAAGTCTACTCCAACAGTGAAGGGGAGGAATCCGAACATGAAACAACTGAGGAATTGATGGCAGTAGAGGAGGAGTCACTTCAGGGAGACACCAGGAGGATTTATTGCTACATTATCCGAAGCACCTAGGTTTCACTCTCAGGGTCAGGATAGTAGTACAGGGCCACAGGGTAGGTGTGTTAATTGATGGGGAAGCAACCCACAACTTCATTGATGCGGCATGGGTGGCTAAGCAAGGTATTCAAATAGAGAAATTTGAGGGATTCACTGTAGCGGTAGCAGGTAATAATAGCATGGAGTGCAACCATTGGATTCGCAAACTGAATGTCACATTAGGGAACTACAATATGACCGACTCATTTTGTGGTGAATGTAGCTGACACAAATGTAGTATTAGGGGTTCAATGGCTTTACTCAATAGGAAAATATACTACAGATTACAAGGCAATGGAAATGGAATTTCAAAAACAGGATGGAAAACAGGTAATCTTGAGGGGCATGAACACTTATCCCCCCAAACCAGTATCATCACAAAGAATGGAGGCCTTACTCAAACAGGGAGACATAGAATGGGCAGCTGAGTGCCTTGTCACTTTTAGAAAACCTCCCGATAACAACACCCAACATCCAGCAGATATTCAGGCACTGTTACAGAAACATGAGAGGGTATTTAGAGATCTTCCAACAGGTCGACCACCAGATAGGGGATTTGAGCACATTATTGAGTTAGAGGAGGGGACACAGGCAGTCGTCACCACTCCGTACAAACATCCCAAAAGGTACAAGGATGAGATCGAGAAAACGATGAAGGAATTACTGGAACTATGATATATTCGACCGAGTTCTAGTCCATTTGCATCGTCAATGGATTTGGTTAAAAAGAAAGATCGCACCTTACGGATGTGTATTGATTACAGAGCACTCAACAAGAAGACCATCAAAAATAGGTATCCCATCCCTAGGATTGATGAATTAATGGATGAGTTACAGGGGGGGAAATACTTTGCAAAGATTGATCTTCGATCGGGGTACCATTAGATCTGAGTAAGGGATCAGAACATTTCAAAGACAACTTTTCATTGCCACTATGGACTCACCAACGCCCAGCAACTTTCCAATCTTGCATGAACCACACCTTCAAGGCTCAATTACAGAAATATTTACTAGTATTCTTTGATGATATTCTGATTTACAGTAAAACTTGGGATGAACATTTGAAACACTTGGATGAGGTACTAGAAATTCTAGAAGAACAGTCGCTTTACGCGAAAATGTCTAAGTGTGAGTTTGGTATGAAAGAGATGTCGTATCTAGGGCATATAATCAGCACAGAGGGGGTGCAGGTTCACATGGAAAAGATTAGAGCTATACTATTTTTGGGCCTTTGCACATATTACAGGAGATGCATAAATGGGTTCTCTCAATTTGTCGCACCACTCACTAATCTTACAAAGAAAGGGGCATTCACATGGACAGGAGTGGCACAGAAAACCTTTGAGAAAATGAAAACAATCATGAGTTCTTGTCCAGATTTGGCACTACCAGATTTCTCTCAGTCGTTCATAGTTGAGTGTGATGCTTCAGGAGAGGGACTAGGGGCGGTATTGATGCAAAACCATTACCCGATTACATTCGAAAGCCGGAAACTTAAAGACTATGAACGCCACTACTATATGTATGATAAGGAGATGCTAGCCATCCTACATGCCTTGACAAAATTCAGACAATATTTGGTGGGAAGCAAGTTTAAAATCAAGACAGATCACAACAGCCTCAAATACTTCTTAGAGCAGAAAGAATTGAATGAGCGCCAACCGAAATGGATCAGCAAGTTACAGGCATATGACTTTGAAAGAGAGTATGTTAAGGGAAAGAACAATGGTGTAGTTGATGCTTTATCCAGACGACCAGCCTCATTATCACTCATGAGTATATCTACGGATTGGAGGTCTCTTCTCTTGGTAAAATATTCCAAAAACAAATTTGCTTGTGAATTACTAGATGGACAGATACAGGATGACAGGTACAGGGTAATTGACGACATCATCTATTACAAGAGTAGGATATACCTCATCCCAAAGTCAGCTTTAAAGAAAAAGATCATACAGGCATCGCATGACTCACCATTATCAGGGCATCAGGGGTTCTTGAAGACTTACAGACAGATCAGAGAGAAGTTCTCATGGAAAGGCCTCAAGGAGAAGGTAATACAGCATGTTCGAGAATGCAGTATCTGTCAACAAAATAAAATCAAACACACTCATCCGGCAAGGTTACTTCAGCCATAACCGATACCGGAGCAGAAATGGGAAGGCATCTCGATGGACTTCATTACAGTTTACCCAAGGTCCAAGGACGAGACTGCTTATATGTGGTAGTAGATCGGTTGACCAAATTTGCTCACTTCTTTGCTATTTCTTCTAACTATTCAGCACCACAAGTACCCGACTTATTTTTCAGAGAGGTTTTCAAACTCCATGGGCTACCCAAAACGATTGTCAGTGATCGCGACAGTAAATTCACCAGTGCTTTCTGGCAGGAGTTGTTCAGATTGATAGGGACAGAACTTGCTACAAGCACAAGTTATCATCCTCAGAGCGACGGGTAGACAGAGATTGTCAACAAATGGGTTGAGGGCTATCTGAGAAATTATGTAGCAGGACAACAAAGGACATGGATTAAATGGCTACACCTAGGGGAGTACTGCTACAATACTACCCACCATATGTCTATTAAGATGACACCTTTTAAGGCTCTATATGGCTATGAGGCACTAAAATTTGCAGACTTGGCTTTTGGAGACAGCAGAGCACCAAAGGCAAAAGATTGGGTACAGGACAGTCAAGATATTCTTAAGGTCATAAAAGAGAATCTACAGGCAACTCAGAATCAGCAAAAGTTATATGCAGACAAACACAGGGTTGAGCGGATTTTGGAGGTAGGAGATCTGGTATATTTACGGCTACAACCTTACAGACAGTCTTCACTCAAGAAAAAAGGAGCGGAAAAGCTAAAAGCTCGCTTCTATGGTCCTTACAGGGTAGTCAAGAAGGTTGGAGAGGTGGCTTATGAACTAGAGCTGCCAGAGAAAAGAAAAATTCACAATGTATTTCATGTATCCAACCTCAAGAAAACAGTCGGGCAACACATTGCTCCATCCACCGAGTTGCCTCCCTTAGATGATGAAGGGCTTTTGGTACTAATTCCAGAGAGAATCATATAGGTTCGAGAAAGGAAACTCTGAAACAAGGTGATTCGAGAATACTTGGTCAAATGGAAAGAATTACCTACAGAGGATGCCACATGGGAGGGAGAGCAGGTATTGCAGCATCCTAGTTTGCAGTTGCTTGAGGACAAGCAATCTCAAGCGGGGAAGACTATAATGTCATCTTCTAATTAAGCACCAAAACACCCGCTAACCTACTTAATTCCCATAGGTTCGAGCGGGCACTGCATAAAAGGGAATTGACTGAGGACATTTGATACTTAGAACAGAACGAGATAGTCTTTTAGTATTAAAGTCATCAGTATGATAAAGAAAGCCTTATTTCTTTAGGCTTAAAGTCAACATGAAATTAGAATTGCATGCATGCAAAAGTGAAGTGTAAACCCTAAAAGTGACATGCAAACCCTAAAATCACGTGCTAATCTATTTAAGAAGGGTTATTGAACCAAAGGAGGCATCTGGGATTATTATTGTTGATTTGGAGTTTTTGAGCAGCAGCAGTAGTTGGGGTTGAAGATGGCGTCTTCAACTAACAAGGGTTTTCGCAGTGAAATCTATCTACCCTAATCTCTTGCAGGGTAGGCCATCCAGGTCTACTATCGGCATTCACCATATCCTTCCGTATGCGCTGATCCAGCACCAACATAACATCTATTTGCAGGTTCATGTTTTAAAGCTGGGGAATAGCTGGAAAACCCCAAAAGGATTTGTTGGGACCCTTCAGCCCAGTCTTTCCTCCGCATGTGATCACCATTTCTCTCAGTAGGCTTATCCCATCACACTGAGTGATCATCAATTCATTACCAGAACATTCAGGGCATCCAGCAGCAAATTCACAGGGGAAGAGGAGACGTCACCCTCTCTAGCAAAACAAGTCGTTAGGAGTCTTGGAGGAGTCAGATTCTCCGCATGTACCAGCCTATCTCTTCGGGGAGGAGAGATTATCATCTCCACAAAGTTTCAACAGCAACAGACTCTTCCTTCATCAAAAACGTCAACTTCATCAGGGAGAGAGCCTCTTTGTAGTTGGGCGTCAAAAACAGAAAGGGAGCACTATTATCTCACCTATTCAGCACCACATGCATGCAGCATATCTCTGGAGTACTATCAGCTTATTTATCAGTGGTAAGTGTACAACTTCTTTCTTAAACTTCCTACCCTATAATCTCTCCATATTTGCTATATTTTAATGCATTTGGGCACGACAATTTTGCATGCACTTTTAATTCAGTCTTTTGCACATCATTGAGTGTATGAACAACAACCTAATAGTAAAGAACCGTAGAATATCAGTTTGGGATATTACACAAAGCCCTACATCTGCATGCGGATGCAAGTGTCACTCTTGGGAAATGTGCCCCAAGTTGTCTGCCCTAACTTTTGAATCTTCTATCACTGCCTCTGCCAATCTCTGGAAGAAGTATTGTCTCTCTAACCTCTGAAGAAGTGCTCCCCCTACCCTTCTTCACTACTTTGTTTTGTCGGATGAAGAACTACGACCTTAATCTCTGAATGACACCCCCCAGTTCTAGAAGTGCGCCCTTCGTCTCAGAGTTGCTCCCCTCTGTCTCTGCCTCAGTCAATATCTAGCTAAGGTCTATGTGTTCTCCTCAATCTCTGAAGACAGCCCCTTGGTCTCTCTTGGCCCTCCTGGCCTCAATACGTGTGCCTCAGCTCTCACACGTGTGATGTAGTTGGAGAAATGCACCCCTCTATCTCAGTAAGACATCCCAGCTCCTTACTCCTTAATCGCTGAAGAAACCCTTGAGATAATCTCTTTCACCATGGGAATGAAGTGCCTCCCCTATCTCAAAAGAATGTGCCTTCACTCTCTCATAAATGCACCCCCCAGCTCTCCCAAATGAATGTGCCCTCCCATCTCAACTGATTCGCTAATCCCTCCTTATCACCTGAAACTCACAAGTAATAATGAAATTTTCCTTCTAAATGCGCTTTTCTATTCCTCTAGTGAGATTAGGGTTTTGAGACCCTAATTAAAGGTCCATGCACTAATTCAACTTAGTGGATTAAAACTGTGCATTAAAAACAGTGTAAACCGCATGCATGCAACCTCCATGCACATGCACATGCATCATACATATCACCCATCAGAAACTGGTGGACCACTGCACTCCTCACATCCAACTGAAGAAGTCACTGAAGCCCTGCATGTCTATAAACACTAAATCAATGACTGACCTGGAATGCATCTCACATTCCATACTACTGCCTATGTTAATGATGTACCTCCATGCTAGGCAGAACCACATGGAGGACATCCCGAGATTACCCATTTATCTATAAAAAGAAGAACAACGTCCAAGGGAAGTTGTGGGGAATTGGACGGCATCATCTCAAGTGGTTAGAGGCAGGTGTATTAGTTACTATTGGAGCCTTGGGCATATTCCAGGTTTTCTTGTTTTGTGTAGGACTTTCCATTCCATAAAAAAATGGCATCATTGCCTCTTCATTTCTTGTATACTTGTAATGCTTGTCGTATGCTTAAACTAGAATGAATGCAAACTGTTTGTGGAAATTGTTTATGGAAAGTTATGTTATGCCAACTATTTGACGAAAGCACACAACCAAGATATAAATTATTCCCATAATTGCAATGGGGATATTTCAGTGGTATTAGAGTTGGTGATCTTGCCATCCTGTGATTGCATGAGACATTGATGAATATGGGAGACAAGTGATATCTTTCAAAGGAGAGTGTGCTCAAGATACTAAGTGACTTGGCCAAGTAACAAAATGAGTTTTCTCGGAAACAAGCTGAGATTTTATACATGCTTCAATATCATGAATATATAGCGATTGTTGGGGAAAAATGTGCAGTCATACCTTTCCGAGAATATCACAAAGCCAAGTACAAAAGCTGGTCAAAATGGGGCAAGGATTATCTTAAAAGCGTAGGGCGGAAAATGAAGAAAGATGCGCATGAAGAACAGGAGAGAAGAAGTAGGCAACTACGACACTTAACGAAACAAGTCGATATGTTGTTTTAAACATTGAGTAAATTAGTTGCATCATTTGTGAAGTGGTCCACCCCAACTTAACCTTCATTGGGACTTTTGTTGATCGATTGGTTGAGTGGAACTTCTCAATTTCTGTTTTCCACACTGTTTGTTGATTTTGTCGCCATTCTTTTTTTAAATCATATCCCATGTGTTTGTAAGACAAATATTGTGTAGACTCCTTTTGACCTTGTTGTTGGTCATAACGACTCTTATGATTTGGATGACGATAAGGCATCCTAATCTTTTGTGATTGTTGTTCATATCGATTCTTATGATTTGGATGATGATAAGGCGTCTGAATCTTTTTTTATTGTTCCTCGTAACCATTTTTTTTATGTTTGTAGTGATTCATTCTTCTCAGTTTGAGTGTCGACTAACTCTGTATTGGTTCCCCTATCTGATCTTTGAATTTGAGCATCTGATGACTTCTCTACTAAGCCAATCATCGTTTCTTTGTCGACTATTGATCCTTTGCCATCTAACTATTCTTGTAAAGTTTTATTAGCATGCTTTAGCTTCTTAACTTGGACAAGTCTTGATTATGTCTTCTTAGGCGCAAGAGTTCTTCCTTTAAATCTTACTTGTCGACTTCATTTTGAGTATCTTGATTCTCTTGCTCTCCTCCTCTTAACTTTTTAATTTGTTCTAGCAAACTCCTAATTAACCTTCTTTAAGGAGGAATTTCTTCATCCCTAATAATTTAGTTGAGGATCTTGATTCTTCGCTTCTAACCTTTTATTGCACTTTTTATCCTTTGTCTTCTTGATTTGAAGAAGTAATTTTTTATTATGATATCTTAGACGAGGGATCTCTTCTTCTTTATCCATGACAACTTTGTCGGATTCTTTTTGCATCTTTTGTATTGACTTCTGATTTTCTTGCGAAATCACCTTTGAGATCTTTTCGAAGCCTTCAAATGACGTGACTTCTGAATCTGACTTCATTTTAACGTCTTACAATGTGATTTTCTTCTTCTTGTACGAAAATATTAGAAATTTATTTTCGGCGTTTAAGATAAAAGTCCCCAATGTTTCTATCCAAGGTAATCCCAAAACTAGGTCCGCATCATTGCTCCACAAGGATCTAACAAGGAACTGCGATATGAAGTTATAATCTCCAATATTTAGTTGTAAATCGCTTACTTCATATTGTTTCTTATCCCAGAAGTCTAACTTTTTACCTATATTTGACTTGGGAATCACTAACATGTTAACGAATTCAGTGCTAATATAATTTTTGTTTTATGCAGGAGCAATAGAAATAGTAATATCTTTCCCTCTAATTGTTCATTTTATTATAAATAACACTAAAGCATAAATTCTTGAAGTACTAGGGAATTCTCTTGTTTTCTCATCATTAAACTCCATTTGATTTCAATGATTTTTTTTTGCCACAAAATCTTAGTATGAAACTTATATCTACCTTGATATACTTTTCTCCGTTGATTTAGGAAAAAATATAAATTTCTCACTCACACACACACACACACATATGAGTTTCTTATAAGTTATAACCTTTATCTCCTTTTATTTTACTGTATGAACTTGAAAAAGTTACCTTGTTATTCCCTAAATTGCCAAGAAACGTGGGTACGGGGACAGGTACTGGTACGGGAACGGGGATGTCACTTTTTGAAACAGGGTACTTGGGTACATCAGGGGCTACTGTATATATATATATATATATATGTGTGTGTGTGTGTGTGTGTGTGTGTGTGTGTGTGTGCATGTGTGTGTGTGTGTTAAAATTTATAAAAATAAAACATTTCACACTCGCATCATACAAGCATATTTGATATTTCTAAATTCAATGATTCATATGAACATTCGCATTGAAAATTTGAAACATAAAATAATAAATTTGATAAATCATATGACATAGACTCATAGTAGATATCAACTGGAAGATTGAAGTTATATTAATATAATTAACTACATAAAATATTATATGTCCATGACACCATGAGTTCAAACTTCATTGCCATACTACATCCAAAATTTGCCTAAAGGCATTTTTAGACATGAAAAAGAAAGTTAACATTGAACATGAACAAGATAGCTGATTTGGCTTCCTCAAGCCATGTCATCAGCAACCTTAGGATCAATGTCATTAGCATCACTAAGGTCCTCTGTCATGTAGTCGCTGGAGCAGTGAGCACAGTGCACTAGCAGTGAGAAATGCAGTGTTGTGCTGGTTTAGGTAAGGGGCAAGGGCCCACATAACATGTGTTTTAGTGTTTTATTATTTAATTTTTAAAATTTTGAACTTCAAACTTTGCAAATTGACTCATCCCGAACAACGAGCTAAGATAAATTGTCCAATGACTGTACCGACAACATACCAAAATCCACGCAAGTACCCTATTTTAGTATTTTCATACATGAAGTACCCGGTACGTGAGATTGGATTTGGGTACGGCTGAGGACGTACCATTGAAGTACCCAAGTACCCGGTACTAGTTCGTGTACCTAACCCCACGGTACGGGTACCCATGCAACACAGGTTATTCCCTTTTTTCGTTGAATCCAGTAATATAAAAAGGATTTTATATATTTCTACTTATACTTCCCTTTATATTTTTTCGTGCACCAAAAGAAACATACTATGGACGCACTCGTTACATCACTTCATTTAAATATTATTTAATACTATGCACACTTTAAAATATCACCGATGTACGAGATCAGATATCATTTCATCAAAGATCATGTTCAAAGGGGAGCAGTTAAACTTCAGTGTGTGTCTACAGATGAGCAGGTAGCGGACATTCTCACAAAGTCAGTAGGGAAAAACAAGTTTGTATATTTTAGGGACAAGATGGGAGTGGTGCATAACACATTCCTCATTAAGAGGGAGTGTTGAAAAGTTAACTAGGAAAGTGGTCCAACCCCTAACCTTGCTTCATGCAAAAGCAAAACTCTGTTTTTAAGTTGCATGCGAGTAATGCATTTATGCACCATTTTTTTAATGCGAAAGTGTTATTTTGTGTGAAAAGTGAATTAGGTGTTTTGAACCTAAAAGGAAATGAAACCTAAAAAGGAGTTGAGTAGGAAGAGGGAGCGCATTATTGAGGTAGTGAGTTCATCTACACAAGGAGAGGGAATCAGTGCATGAGAGGGGCGAATGCCTACATGAGAACAGAGGCGCATTCTGAGGAGAGAGGGCACAGTTTCTTGTGGTGTGAGGGTGCATATCTTAGCAAAGATCTAGCACACTTGATATGTGGCAGAGGGAGGATACATTGGAGGCATAGATTGTTTCTATGAGAGATTGAATCCAGTTACAAAGTATTCATTGATTCAGTTGACAGCAGGGGCGCATTCTTGAGAGGAGAGGGTGAACTTCACTGTAGGAGGGCGAGCTCAGTGATTGAGTTCATCAGCTTGAGAGAGGGATATCAACAAGACAGTGATTCAAGAGCAGAGGGGCATGAGGACCAAGTCAAAGAGAAGTTCAAAGAGAGGCGCATCCAAAGAGTGGTGCATTCTGAGATAGGGACGCATTTCTGAGCTATCCATCATAGATCAGGCTTGTGCATCAGAGCCTTCGACTCAGAGATAAGTTTGTGTTGGAAACTTGGATCTATTCTATTGTACCTCATTGTAACTGCTTGAAGATAATAAAAGCTACGCTATCTCTCACTGGTTTTCCCGCAAGGGTTTTTCCAAGGTCACATTGACCAAAAACTTTTGTGTCCATTTTTATGTGTGTGAATGATATTGATTAAGAGAAGTAAATAGATCTCATGTGTTTCATGTTATAAATAATTATATGTGCTGATATACACTCTGGGATTGGGTTTAACATTTGCATGTAATTAATAGAGACTTGAAATCGTGTTGAGGTTGAGTATTTTCAGTGCATTGAAAATTTACAATATACTTTAGGTATATCACAAAGTGCTTTAATCCACAGAGTAGCTAAATAAAACCTTGCTCTAATGCCAATGTAGTGGAAACACATCCTTTAATGTTTATAAATATAAACAAGTATATTGAATAAAATGAATGGTATTTTTACAATTGGTAGCCTCGTATACAAATACGATTGAAGAGGGCCTTGCCTTTTCATTTGAAAAGGTATGCTTGTTTATTAGTTGTTACCTTCTATTTAATATTTATCATTATCATCATTATTGTTGTTGTTTTTATCTTTTTGTTATTGTATATTATACTTTCCCTATGCTTGTTTAATGTACAAAACATGAATTTATCGAGACAAGGATAAACATGAAGAGGGTGAAGTTCATCACTAAATCATGCCTAATAAATAAAGCGCCAAAAGAGAAGTGAACAAGTTTTCTAATCACCAGTATCAATAACAAATATAAAAGCACATAATTCAAGTGCTTGTTCTAAGAATAGGGTATATCCACACAGGTCAAACACCTTAAGAAAAACACACACACACAAATCCAACATTAGTACATCAATCTTTTATATGGTTAAAACGCTTAGAAGAAAACAGTCCACTACCACCTGAAGCATTATATTAATGCAAAAAGAAATTGATTACATGATAATCTCTCACAAAAACAATCATCGACAAATGACCCTCCATCCTCTTTAAATAAAGATCATGGACCTATTGTCTGCCGAATGCACACCGTCAACAGAAATCTTTTGGACTGTTGTTTCCCTAAGCGGGAAAGGTGTGGCCTTGGGGGCAAGCAAAGAGCCAGGTGTTGTCACCTGATCCCAGCTCCTTTGTTTAGGCTAACTCCTAACGAAGCCAAGGGGGGTAGTCCCTAAAAAGGTTGTCTAAGGCTTTTTGTTTTAAAGTGTTCTTAGATGAATGGTGAGAATTAGTGTTGTTTAGGAATTTTGATATACACAAAAAAGGCCAATTACACAATCCACGTTGCTATTTGCAAAACACGAGATGAATAATAAAACAGATATTAAGGCATCCACGCATAAATAACTTAGAAATAAATGGACAAATGGTCCAAACAAGATGATGCAAGAATAAACAGACCAATGCCTTAAATGGAGTCAGGATGCTAAAAATATAAGTCTCTGATGTTTGTGAGATCGTTTTTCAAATGTACTTGATCAAATTTTAGTGTACGTTTTATGAATAATCTTGTTAATTAGGCAAGGAGAACTACCGAAAATATTATAAGTGGCCTCGTTCGAAGACATGTTGGACCCTCTAGTTTGCAGCGAGGCGTTCAATAATTTTCCAACCACTGCAAACCAGGAAAGCTACCCAGCGCCCATAGTAAAGATTTCCCCACTTAGAATATTGCACTCAATGTTGGGTGGTAAATTTTATTAAGTGTGAAATTGGAATTAAATCTATGAATTAAATAGCTACAGTGCTTCTGGGTATCCCGAACGGGTAGAGCATACACATTGTAAAATGGTAAATTCCAATTTTAGGGGATGATGGGTTGCAAATTTTATTAACAAACCAAGCTCTCCGACAGAGAGTGCTCTTGATCCACCTTATGGTGAGATTCAAGAGTCTTATCTAATCTATGATGTGAACGCAATGCAAGTGCTCTCCGATAGAGAGTGCTCTTGACTTGTCTTATGACAAGTTCAAGAGGCTGTGGGTTCTTTTTAAGATAATTAATCAAAGAGCAAGAAACATGATGAAGTAAATGGCATGCATGTAATGAAATTGAATTTAGTAATTAGTAGGAAATAAAACTAAGTCTAAAAGAAATCTAAACTAAGCAGAGAAAAGACAAGACACCCTTCCCCCAAATAGGGGAAGTAGAAAAAGTGTGGGAGGATTAACCCCACTAGTCTTTTTTTATTAAAAGTTACAATTAGAGGGATTTTAACCCTTGAAAAGAAAGCAAGAAAGAAAAACTAAGGAAAGAAGCCTTAATGGATTTCACAAGGATGCAAGTTTTTCTTGGTTTTACAATTTCTTCAATCCTCAAGTCCTCTTGGTTCACTCTTCCTCTTCGATGTCTGCACAAAACCAACAAGTACTCAAGCACCCATTATTTGTTAGACAAAAAGAAACTAATCTAAGTGCAAAAATAACTCATTTTTAAATGCAAAAATTTAGTGTTTTTTGAAGCAAAACTAATGAAAAAGCATGCAAAGAAAAGAGTAAAATGGAAAGTTGAAAAGATGGAAAAATGAAGAAATTGGATAAAAACACAACACTTTCTTTTTGTGCTTTTATCAAACACTTTGACTGTAACTCTGATTTATGACTTCTTTGAACTATGAATTAATCTTTATAGTTTAAGCATAAATACTTCACAATCAACCACTTGAACTGAAGATGAAAGCAACTCTGAGATTTTAGGGCAAAAACCTCACCAAAGGAAAACCCAGAGAAAGAGATTTATTTATGAGAAAGAAATTCACAAATTCAAAATTTTTTATTACAGCATCAAAACAAATTACAGAATTCCACTCTTCTGCAAAACTATATTGGAATTTGTGCCAGAATAGAATATACAGCCAACTCACACGTGCAAACTGCACACAGCAAATTTTCGAGAACTGTGCCAGGTATAGACAGTACGGACTGTATGGACTCTACTCAAAATTAATTACAGGAAAGACTGCCTCAAAATTTGTGCCATATTTCTCCTCAATCTGCCTCGATAATTGTGCCTACAATCTACCTCGAATTTTGTTCCTGTACGGTTAGCAACAAAGGTTGTACGGTTCTGACAATACGGTCCAATGATTGAAGTAGAACTTTCTTGGAAATCGTGCCCTCAAGTTGTCTTGATGATTATCCTCACAATCTAAAACCTTCTTCAAGATTTAATCTCTCTCTCACTTGTATTTTTCCTTCATTACCAAGCATATATAAATACTTACATTTTTCCCAAGAAACCCTAACTTACATAACCAATTCAAACTAACTTTTGATCAAATGGCTATAATAAGTCTAATCTGAGGGTCTTTATTAAATGCACAACTTAATTCACTTTATTAAATAAAGAGCACATTTAATAAACTATGGGCTCCAGAACTTGAGTACATTCACTTTATAAAAGGTACTTTATTAAAAAGTCACTTTACGAACATAACATGCTAGGAAATATAACTTATGTCCCCCCCATGACAAAAATACAAAACATGAAAAGGACATTTCTTGTTACAATTTTCAACAAAAAACAGGGCAGCCAACAAAAGAGTTAGATGACTGCAACAAAAAGCAAAAACAGGGAAGCCAAGTAAGAAGAAAGATGGCTACAAATCAGAGAAGAAAAGAGGCTTGAAAAAGGGCAAAAAGGGAGCCGAAAAAGTGCCCAAAAGGGCTGAAAATAAGTGTGAAAGAGGGCAACCAACTAAAAGGAAAGTTGGCTGCAAAATTTTGGCAAACAGGACAGCCAAACAAAGACAAGTATGGCTACAAATAAAAGGAGAAAGTGGGCAGCGAAAAGTGGAGAAAAACAAGGAAAAACTGAGTAAAAACCAATAAGACAAAGAGGAAAAAAGAGGAGCAAAAAAGGGAAAAGAGTGAGGGCAAAAGAAGCCAACCAAAAAGATGAAAGAAGAGATAGATAAGAGGACAAAGAGAGGGAAAAAGAAAAAGGATGCGGGGATCTTGTAACCAAAGGAAAAGATTTTTTAAAGTTTGATTAATAGAGGTAAGAAAGAGCCCATTTTTAGCTATATGTTTTTTGATGCCGGATTAAGTGCTCTGAAGAACCTGCATGGTGAAAGTATGAAGTTAAAAAACCCTTGATGAGAAACAGGTTGAACTTCAACCCCTCCTCTTCTGGCAATTTCTAAAACCAACACAACTCAATACAAATAAAGTGATCAAATGCTAGGATGTAATAATCAAAACAGATATCGAAAGGCACTAGTATAACTGACTACTTCCTGCCCGCTTCAAATATATAATGAAAATTGCATAGATAATCAAATTAAAACTTTAAATGACTACCCTGCCGTGCTAGATTTATAGCCTTCATGAGCTAACATTGATCAATCATTAATTAAAATAAAGCGAAGGTTGAGAACAATATCACCTCGCAAGGTGAAAACCACATGCAAATAACCCACACATAGACCTCCAAAGTCACTTTATTCCATTATCAAATCTCGGTTACAATCTTGGCAGAGTTCTCTTGCAATTTCTCCATATGCAAATGGGAAGAAGAGACTCTTATTTATACAAAAAGAAAAAAAAGATAGGGCTTAAAACCCTAAATCCGGACTAAGAGTAACATCGGAGTGAAACTCCTGACAGACTGAGCTCGGCACCGATTAACTAAGTTAAACTGCAAGATCTGGAAGGTAGGAGTGGGGAGGTGGCCTCCACCTAAGCAAGGCACCCCCACTCCTATCATTGGGATCTCCTCCCAACCAATAGCACCCTTCCACGTGGAAAAACATCACCCTAAGGAGAGGAGGCGCAATCATGAAAAGGAATTCGCTGACAATCAACTGGGTGTTGAACTGAAGCTGACGCTGGGTGCAGACTGAGTTGCACTGATGAGGGGGGGCTTGAGGTGGCTCAATCTCCCTCGGTTCCATCACCAGACCAATAGATAATCAACACTCTAACCCAAATCAAGTTTTAACTGAAGGAGGGCAAATTTCTAATTGAGAGTTCAACTGTTGCACTCAAATACTTGATCTGTAACTGACTGGTGCTGATTGGAATCATCTTTAATGCTCTGTGCCGAGCTAATTAGCCTTTTATTTTATTCAATTTGGCATTTTTTGGAGATATTTAGATTTTCTCCAATTTATTATTTTAATTAATATTTTTCATTTTTTGGGTTTTTTGAGAAATATTAATTTCAAAGCCAAACAATAGTCTGAAACTTAGGATAAGTGTGTTTAGGGGTTAAATGAGTGTTTTGGCTTAGAAAATAAGTGTTTATTTGCCAAAGACACCCCTCGGACCACTTAATTATTACAAATTGAAACTTTTCAATTAAACCATGGTCAAAATGGTTTAATTAATTAAAAAATTTAATTAATTCTCTATAGTCAAAAAATTAAAAATTAAAAAGCTCAACGTCGCCGGTAAAAGAAAATTTGACAAATTTTTAAAGCATCCCGAGGCTTAGAAAATGACCATAGAACATACCAAGAGTGTCTAGTAGGTTCATATTTACTAGTTGGACTCTAATAACCCCCCAAGACCCAAATTTCAAAATCAAGCATTCCAACTTTGGAGGGAGCGGGAGAAAAACTCATCGATTATACTCGGCTATAGGCAAAGCATAATTGACAAGGGAAAAAACTCCCTGGAATACCTTAGTTGAAATCTACGTCTTCGGGGATACCGAGCCACTCAAAACCCCTACTAGCACACTTTATTACAAAAACCCCATGGGGCATGGTCATTTCAGCATAAAAATAAAAATGACTAGCCAAAATTGGNAACTTCTGCTGCACTGGATATGAACATTGACCATGTTCATCAAATGGTGGCTCAATAGGAGGTTCAACTATGGTACAAAATAGTTGGTAACAGGACCAATCAGATGCTAAGCCACACATATCAAAAGTTGATAAGATCAAGGAGATGTGAGAACTGCCGAGTCACTCATGTGTAGGACATAATCATAACCATCTGATTAGTAAAGTGCAAAAGTGCACAAAGGAAACACACTAAAAGCACACTTTAACCTAATATTAGATTGGACCAAGTTGACTTTAACTAATTCCTAGTGTTTAAATATTCTAACAGTGCTAAATTTCCTATAGCAAAGAAAGCACTATGTATGAAGTTAAATGTAGCAGTCTTACTTACATGTATGAATGCCAGTACAATAGAAATTGCACAGAAAACTCTCATAATAAGCATTTAAAGAAAGAATTCAGAGTGTTCATCAAAGAAATTCCACCGAAAGCTAGTATGAAAGGACAAGGCTTACTGCTCTATTTTGTGCTCTGGTCCCGCTAATGAGAATATCAGTTGGCACACCATCAATTGTGCAGTAACCCTGCCAATTTCAATCCCATTCGGAGTTAAATAAATTTACCAAACAAGCTTCCTACATCAAAGTTACAAAAAACTCTTAATAAAACTTTGTTGTTACAGAAACATCATAGCACAGGTGATTTATACCTCCAGGCGATTATGAGCATTGACACGGAAAGATGCCTGAAATGCCTCCCCTTTCTGTTAAGTACAATAAGCAACAAGATCATTATTAATCATATTATTGTAATAGATCCTGCAAATGAGAGGACCAACTTCAGAAAAAGGATCCTTGCTTGACAAATAAAAAAACTGATCTGAAAACCCACCTCTAGAGCTTTATTTACAGCATCAGCCGACCAATGAGGCATAAAAAGTTTTTTCTGAATTGTATCAGGATTGCCTTTGGACCATTTGTTGGGCAAGCAGTCATTTTTTAAAGAGGATCCACCCAAAGCATCATAAAATGTTGAGTCGGGCCATGACTTTGCATTCTCTAACAAAGG
This sequence comes from Pseudotsuga menziesii, assembly GCA_001517045.1. Taxonomy (NCBI): domain Eukaryota; kingdom Viridiplantae; phylum Streptophyta; class Pinopsida; order Pinales; family Pinaceae; genus Pseudotsuga; species Pseudotsuga menziesii. The sequence goes on from LPNX010724065.1 coordinate 1,098,053, forward strand.
GATCCCTGCATTTTCAAAATGCTCCTCTCTTGTACCCTCCAATGAACTTGATACCAGTGAACAAGAATATTCCATGTCCATGTGCATTGTCGAGGATGACCTAGAGAAGGAACTGGAACCCTCAGCCGTTTCTTCCTTTGGAAATGGTGGTATGCAGGAAAACTGCAAATTACAATCTTGTGTGAATCCAGTACTAAGCATGTGCTTTGATGTCTTTGTTACTTCCTTTGATTTTGCTTTTTGAATTGATGGGGCACCCGATTTCTTTGAATCCAATTGAAAAGTTGAATCCAAGACATATTCTTTATTGTTCAGATTTTCAATTGCATTACAATCTGTGCGATTGACAGTAGATTCACATAAATGATATTAGACCATTACATACACCACTCTTATTTGAATATCCAAGCATGTCTTGACTCTTAATTAAACCTTCTAAAATTCTTAAAACGTTACTTAGAAGATACTTCTGTGGAAAAAAATATGTTGCATATGGATTCTAGAAAAAGTTAAGCTAGAAATCCATATTTTCCAAAGCTGTTGGACTGTGTCTTCCATAAGATACTCCGTACCAACACTATCAAATATCAACACATTGCCCTCAACATAATATCAATATACTAAAATAAGATATTGCATAAAAATTTGACATCTTAGACAATGAAAAAAGGAGTCTAGAAAGTGAAAACATTATTGCAACCAAAAAGAATGTGAAAAAAATTCATGATGAATGCAAAGAAATATTACGGAAACTTAATTCAAGTTGAATCTAACTTTATTAAGGAATCAGTATTTAGTTAATGCTACTTGCGCTTGGTTATAACTAACTATTTCTCAACTGACTAACTATTTCCTTAAATTAAATCATATTTGTCAGTAACTTATTAGAATTGGGACAAGCTTCTATACGTGTTTATAACTGATATATTAAACTTCTATGTGGAAAGGCACATGCAGACGAATCATTTTTTGTGGGGATTGACACTTACGAAGTATAATGTGTATCGTCTACAAAGCACAGACAAAATTATAACTAGGAAAGAGAAGGTGAAGAAATGATATGAAAGATCTTCAACTACGAGTACAATAAACATTCCTCCTAAAAATCTCCTAACAAAATACTTGAGTGAAATCAATGATTGGGAATATATACCAGCATAGATCCATCTTAAACCCGGATCTATCAAGCACAAAGAGGGATTCAATTTCTTGAGGTGTAATTTTTTTTATCTTAAATATTTTACATATTAAGAAAAAATTTACACCTCAAGATATTTGATCCCTCTCGGTGCTTGATATATCTAAGTTTAAGATGAAATCAATATAGTTATTTTTTTTATTTAATCCTACATCATTTACATTTTAACTTCTTTTTTATGGGAATGGCACGTTACATAATCTTTCACAACATTACAAGTTACAACACCTCCCCCATACTGGGCTGTAGAGCACTAAGAGTGACTGAAATTTTTAGAAGAAACCTAGAGAGTTGAAAAAAAAACTGCTTAGAAGTAGAACCTTTCTACATTTTATTGGTGGGAAATCAAAGAAGCATAAGATTGACGCAAATCTAAAGTTATGTCATTTGCCTAGTACAAGCAAGATTCAGCATCTGTTTCTGAGTCGTCGTCCTATGCTCCTAGCTGCTTAGAAGGACCACACTGAATGTACCTTTCCTTCAAATTCTGTTATTCTTTTTATCACAATTACACAAAGTAGAACAGAGCAACATAAGAGCTAAATTTCTTCATGCTAACTTTTTCTCTTTCTTTGATTAAATAGGCAATTAATCATTACAATATGGTTTATTCTTAGCCAAAGCTATTGATGGTAATATCCATCCCTCTCAAAGTTGGAGGCATTGAAAACATTTTAGTGGTTAATTGTAGAAACTGATCGACATGAAATAGAAGAAATACATCAACCAGTATACAACACCCCTTACAGGGTTTGCACGACATGGAAGAGAGTAGCACAATCTTGGCATAGGTATTGCTCGTTGGCTCGATGCTAATAGATACATATATAGTCCCTAGGGTTATCTCAAGTGGTTTGACTTGCCATGCCAAAACCGTAATGGCCAAGGAGATCATAAGTCAAATCCACCTGGGTGCCTTAGGGTTTAGCATACATGTTGTCTACTAGTGGCATTTACTCGGGTGACATTCTTGAGACTTAGGAGAATGTCTCAAGTAAAGATACATGGAGAGAGTGCTCAAGGTCTCTTAGTGCCATAGCACCGATGAGAGGTGTAAGTTTTTGTAGCTCAGCAGGTACTTCTATGTTAAGTCACTTGGTTCGAGTTCGAGTTCAAATTTGGAGACCTTGAAATTAGACAAAAAATCGGCAAGGAAAAAATTGGTGATAAAATTCGACAAAAAATTCGGCAACAAGTTCGACTATAAATTTTGGAAGTTAAAAACATTTTATATTATATATAAATATTAAATATAATAATGATATGTATAATATTAACTAATAAATATAATAATGATATAATAAAAAATATTTCATTTTATATATATTATTAACTATAATATTATATAAAATTGTTAAATATAATAATTAAACATTAAATATGTCCATGGGGTATAGAATTGATGGTGAATGGGTGTACTGTCAAGGCACTCCTTGCATAAGGTCACTAGTTCGAAACTCCATGGGTGCTTACTTACAAAAACAAAACAAACTTAAACATTAAATATGTTAAATATATATATATATATATATATATATTAATCACAAAAACAATGTTAATAATCACACTAACAAAAAAATGACAAACCAATAGCTGGTAAATTGAAATCGAAATATCCATGTTCTACCCACTCAACCAACCATCGGCAAAATCAACCTGGTCAAGTTTCGAACTAGTCGAACTCCGAAGATCGCGAAGTCCGTCTCACGCTTACAGTTACTTGGCATGATCCATCCAATGATCGATTGGCTTGGCAAACGTAACCCTTGCAAACCACGACTTGAAGGCTTCCAGGAACCGACCAGAAATGCCAGTACAAAACCCTCCAGGCGGTCGCGAGATCACGCCGGTACAAAACACTCAAGTGCATACACGAATTGACAAGCGCTGGAATTTAGGTTAGGGTTTACCGCATGAAAATCGTCGAATTTTTCGAACAAATTGGGGTACCACAAAAATCAATGAATTTCGATTTTGAAGGCAAAAATTCGCCAAATCCGATGACTTAGCTTCTATGTTGGGGGTGTCTAGCAACATAGAAGGAGGCAAGGTGATCCCTAGATAGTAGACATATAATTGTGTTGTCGCCTAATTCACACCTCGGGTCAAGTGGCAGAAATCTTCAAGCCATTGGGTGAGACCTTAGAGGCAAGCTCAAGCCAAGTGTTTTCACCTAATACTCAGCTCCTCCATCTAGGCTAACTCCTAGCGAAGCCAAGGGGGGTGGTCCCTAATTAAAAGAATCTATGGTCTTTATTCTAAGACAAAAGAAAAGAATCTAGAAGTTAAAGTGAAATGGATTAAAATGTTACCAACCAATTACTACAAATAAATTACTCTTAGCAACCTTTAGAGAATAGGCAAATAATTCAAGACACATTGCGAAATTGACTTATGCAGAAGAGAGTAAACTAGACCAGTGCCAAAGGAAGAACTTGTTTCCATATGAGGGTTGCTAGTGTAGTTTTGGTGGAAGTATTGCAGTGTCTTGGTTGGTAAATTTTAGATTATTAAATGACTGATTAAGGGAGTGGATTAATTTTGGGTTTGGCCCAACAAGACAAGCTCTTTTGAAATGAGAGCTAAAGCGGCTTTACCAAGTGTCCAACAGGGCGAAGCATAACCTGCTTAGAGTAGCCCCTTGACTCTGTGGTATTCACCCTTTGCAACCTCCTAATTTTTCAAGAAGCAGGCTTATGTGGATTTTCCCATTATTCTAGTCACTCGTATCCCTTTCTAACACAACCAGTTGATCAGACAAACTGCAACAATGCAAAGCATACAAGGAAGAAGCCTTCGTTAATTTTTATTTAAAGTCCTAATGTGGTGTTTATTAACTAACTACTCACGGTTGCGAGTCTCTTTCCCCCTTTCGGGATACTAGGGAGAGCACAGCCGGGTTAATTTTAAAACTTAAAGAAAGGACAAAAGAAAAAAAAAAGTTTTCTAATTAGTCCTACCACAAATCTCTTTCCCCTTTCGGGATACTAGGGAGAGCATGGGGTAAGTATTTATTTTCTTTAAATAAACCGGAAATTGAAATTAAACTAACTAAAACTCAAAAATCACATAAAGGCACCAACGCGGATCACCCCAGGGGGGATGAGGAGTGGGCTCTTAGGAGCCTACTCAAATGTTTATTAAAATTTTACAATCTGGACAAAGTGCTCTTTGCTCCTTATAATTTGGATCCAAAGGCTTACAAATTTGATTAAAATAGACTTTTGTGAAGAAGGAAGCTTCGTTGGGTCTTCTATTTGTTTAATTTCTCAAAGATTTGCCAACATCTCCTCCTCTTTTTTGCTAAACCTGCAAAAATCAGCAAGCTATCAAATGCAGAAGACGCCCAAAGACACTTTAAGAGTGTCCTTGAACGACCTTCGAAAAATTCCTTAAAAAAAATCTAATGAACGACCTTCGAAAAATTCCTTAAAAAAAATCTAAGTGTTGAGAAAAATAACCAAGGAAAGCAAGCTTTCCTTAGGATCTTGGCTTGCTTTTGGGGCACTAGATGCTTGATGTAAACCTTAATGATCTTAAAGAAAATGCTCCTTTCATGCAAACTTAAGATCTATCTTTAAGATGATTGCAAAAAATTAAAATTTTCTTAAGCTAGATCTACTTGATACGGATGAAAACTTGAACAATCTTGAGATCTAAGAAATGATTAGATCTTTTTAGCGAAACTAGATCTACATTCACAAGTGATGGTAACAAAAAGAAGTAGAAAGAAGGGTTCGAGAGAAGATGAAGTAACCCAGTCTTCTTGAATCCTGAACCAGGAAGCTGTTATGAGTGGATCAAAGAGGGATTTTGTCTTTCTTTTTAGATATCAAGAATGAAATAGAAGTCAAACTAGAATCTCCTTTCCAGAATGAAGCACCTGAAACCTTAGCATAAACTTTCCACAAAGAAGGTTGTCAAATCTGTAAGGCCTACACTCAAGATTAGGAGATAATGCAAGTAAACACAATCAACATGAAAAATCTATTAGTCTTCAAGCATAAACACAATGAAAGAGCTAGAAAGTATTCATTTAGCTCTTCATTCCTATGGATTAGAAGCAATCACTCTTAAGGAAGTGAATAGACAAGCAAAAAATGGGCAAATTTAATTAAGCTACAGTTCCCTCAGTGAATCACTAAGACAAATAACATTCACAAAACCAAGATGATACACCCATGTAGCCTCCAAAGCTCTCATTAATTAAAAGATAAACATGATTGCAATAGCAAAATGACAGAGCTTCAATTCTTCTGTCAAAAGAAGAGGAATGAGCCTGTTTATATAGAAAATGCCAGGCAGGGCGGTTGCATCCCTCATTGTTGGTTTAGTGGGCGTGAGCTTGAGTTAGTGGCGTTAAATGAGGATGGAATTGAGTGTAGCGAGAGGAGAGGGTGCCACATCTCCAAGAGAGATGCGCCCCTTACCAACCATGCGATCATAACAAAGCGTGAGGTGACACCACATCACAACGCCAATCAAAAGGAGACCACATGAGCTTTTGTGGAGACGAGCTTGAGTTTGTGGCTATAATTGGGGGATTGCTTTAGTTGTGGTTTCAATGTGGGAGCACCACCTCTCATAAGAGAGATGCGTCCACACACAAATCTCCAACCACCCACACATATGACGCCAACTCACTAAGTCGCAAGCCATTATGACGCTTAAGTTAAGTGATGAAGTCACCTTCATGGGGGACAAGGATGCCAACTCACCCCAACATGTTTTGACATCTCCACATTGACCTTTTCAATTTTGTCTTACGCCAATTTGCCGCACCATTAACATTTGTTAACTCACACTTTGATGCACTGTTAGCGAAAAATGGCTTTAAGTGACTTTTTTATCACCCAGAGTGTTACCAACTTTTTTGTACCATAGTTGGGTTACCTGAGGAGCCGCCGGTTGACAGACTTGTTCAAAGTCTGATTCCAGTGTATCAGTTGATCCGTCTTCCTGTCTAGCCAATATTGGCTAGCCAGTTTTTTATTTGAATAATTTTGACCATGGCCCCGCGGGATTTGTAATAAAATGTGCTAGTAGAGTATTTTTGAGTGGTTCGGTCTCCTGAGACGTAGAATCTCAAATAAAGCACTCCAGGGAGTTTTTTGCCCCTGACAATTATGCTTTGCCTTCAGCCGAGTATAATTGACGAGGTTTTCTCCCGCTTCCTCCAAAGATGGAATGCCCAATGTTGAATTCTGGGCCTTGGGGGGTTATTAGAGCCCAACTGAGTGTTATAAACCTACTAGGAATTATTTAGGTAGAGCATGGTCATGTCCTAAGTCATCTGGACATATAAAAAAAATTGAAAAAATCTTTTTCGAACGGGGAAAAAAAAAATTAATTTTTTAATTTTTTAATTATTTTCCTAAGTTTTTTGGGTTAATTTTTTCCATAAATTAAATGGAAAAAACCCATTTGTAATAAGTCTGTCATCCGGACCCCGAATTCAGTGATTGAAGGCTCTAACCTTAAGCCAAAAATCACTCTTGATCGGCCAACCAGTCAAATCCAGCTTTCAGATCATCAATCAGACACATAATGCACTTTTTCTCAAAAAAGTCAGTTTTGAGGAAAAATATGAATTTTTATTAAAAAATGATTATTTTGGAGAAAATTAAAACTCTCCAAATTAATCCAAATTCAACGAAATAAAAGGCTAAATGACATCTCATTGGGCATTTATGATGTTTGGAGTTGTCATAACTCGGTTTCAGTGAGCATTAAGTGAGCAATTAATTTATATTCAGTTAGCAAACTGGTCATCTCCAGCTGAAGAATGAGATGGAGAGCACTCATTGGTCCGATGATTTGATCGAGGTAAAGACTGAAGCTTGCACCATCAGTGGCCTTCCCAGACCTAGCAGAGGCTCCAGCCAAACCTAAGAAGTGGTTTTACCTACATCCAGATGCCTCTCTTCAGCTCACGCCTTTCCTCTTCAGCAAGGGCGCACACGTGTGGTCTCCATTGTGGTCTGGTTTACAGTGCTAGGGTTGGAGTGGGGGCGCCTTGCCTAGGTGGAGGCCTCCCCTCACTCCCAGCTCTTATTGTTAGGTTTTGGATCTCAGGTTATGGCTAAGCCGGTTAGGTTTGGATTTTTGGTTTTAAGGTTTTAGCACTCTCTCATTGTATAAGAGACTCCTTTAGCTCTATTCGGGGGGATTTTTGTGTAGAGAAACTCTGTCCAAACTCTGTAATGCTTGTTGCTTTTGCAATCGTGGAATAAAATTTTAAGGCTTTGGAGGCATACATGGTTTGCTAATGTGGATGAATACTTGGCGAATGAGGTGAAATGTTTCAATTTCTTTCTTTTCTTGCTTAGGATTGGATAATAGCTCATGCTTTAGAAGGCTTCTATAAGCACGTAAGATTGATTATTTGATGTTCCAACTTAATCTTTTATGGTTTTGTTCTTATAAATTAAAAGTAGTATTGATTATTCAGTTATATGATATGCTCTTTTATATTTTATTAACCAAACATACATGATCTAATCCATTTCTTGCAAGTGTTGAGTTGAAATTGTGTAGGTTATCTCATTGAAGCGAGTAGGAGTTTGAGCTCAGGTGCATCCTCTCCTCTCGAAGCCAAGGAAACTTCCAGATTCTCAAGCTTCAAACGAATCCAAACGCCATCAAAGTACCACAGGTTTGAGTGTTTTCTTTCATCATTATTCATCTTTCAAAATTCATAAAATCTTTATTTTTTTGGGTTAGGGCACGATTTGGGCTAAAGTGAACATTCATTCACCAAGCCTTGCCCCGATTGACTGCCCTGTTTGTATTTTGCAGCATTTTTGGCCTTTTTATTTCAACCATTCTTTCCTATCCTTCGCTGTCCACTTTTGTCCACTTTTTTACATTTTGGACAGCCCTCTTTCGTCCTCTTTCTTCACCTTTTGCAGACCCTTTTCGTCCTCTTTTGTTGCCATCCTTTGGGCCTTACTTTCAGCCTTCTTCATCATTATTTGCAACCTTCTGTCTTCGATTTGCAACCCTCTTTTTCCCTTAGTTTCCAGCCTTCTTTGACTTTCCTTTTGTCCTCTCTTCACCCCTCTTCCACCTCTCTTGCCTTACCTTTTTCACTCATCTTTTCTTCCTTCTTTTGGGTAAAGTTTGAGTAGTTTTTCCTATCTAGTTTGTAGATCTAATTTCAAATTATTTTTATAAACTAATATCATAACAAGTGTGTGTCTAGAGCTCTTAGTTTCAGGCAGGTGAAGGAGAGCCCAAAGGCCACAAACAAGCAAGAAGTGCAAAAGAACAAAAAGACTCTCTCCCTTTTCTTTCATCCCCTTCTTTCCCTGTTCTTCCAAGAAGCAAAGAACAAGTCACCATGATCATTGTAAAAAATTAATAAAAAAGGGCTACTGGGAGCAAGTCTCATTTCTTTTCTACTTCCCCTATTTGGGGAAAGTGTGTCTTGTGTTACTTTTCATGTTTTATTAGTGTAGTTTCAACTTTAAGCACTTAGCTTAGTTCTTTGAGTAGACTTAGTTTTCATTTCCACTAATTGCTAGTTGTTCTGAGTATAATCACTAATTGCTAGATTGATCACTGCATTTTGGTATCTTACTATATAATTGTCAATCATAAAAAGAACCAAAATCTCTTGAATCTCACTATAAGGTGGATCAAGAGTGCTCTCTGTCGGAGAGTTTAATCAAACCATCTTCGTCTTAATTGTTGTGCCTAATATTGTTTAATCAATTAATTCTTAAGTAAGACTCTTGAACTTGCAGAAACACAAGTCAAGAGCACTCTCTATCGAAGAGCATCTTTAGCATTGCATTATCCTTGCATTAGTCTCATCTAGATTAGATAAGACTCTTGAACCTTTGTCATAAGACAAGGTCAAGAGCGCTCTCTGTCGAAGAGTCTAATTAATTAACTTAATAAAAATTTCAACACACACCCCTTTTAATTAATTAACTTCGTTGATCATCCTTCACCTAGTATGCTCTGCCGACTTTCGGGTTGGGCTCGTACTCAGAACGGTGAACGAACTTGTTAAGTTCACACAAGAGTAACTTAATTCAAACTTTTACCCCATAACCAAAGCACTGGCGTTGTTTCGATTAAATACTGAGGCAAGTGGGCAAATTCCAAGTGTGGGCGCCGGGCAACCCAATCTGGGCACAGTTAGTTAAGTTATTGAACACTTAGCTGTGATCCCAGACAGGTCCGTCATGTCTTCGAACGGAGCCACTGAAGGTGTATTTTTAGCTAGGATATCCAGACACTTTAAACAAGATCACCACTAAAATCTTTAAAAAACCTACCAAGAGCACTCGCACAATCTAATACTCACTAGCTTAATTCCTAGACTTCTATTTTGTTCACGCATTTTATTGACTCCATAAGGCACTGATCCTTTGTTATATCTGAATAATTTTCTATCTTGATCAACTGTCTATGGTTCATTTCAATTCTTATATCTGAATGCTTAGTCTGGAATATTTGCTTATTTGTGTAATCTCTTGTTTGCAACGTAGATTGCTTCTGGTTAATCATCATTCTCTTAATAAACAAACACTTCTAATTACATTAAACTCCTAAACAACACCCATCCGCATCCGCAACCTAAAAACACTTTAACAACCTTAAGAGCCTTAGTAAACTCTTTTGTAGGGATTACCCCCCTTGGCTTCGTTAGGAGTTAGCCTAAACGGAAGAGCTAGGAGTAGGTGACAGTACCTAGCTCTGTGCTTGCCCCCAAGGTCACACCTCTCCCACTTTCTCAAGTGAGGAGACAGCTTTCATTAGATTTCTGCTACTAGTGTGCAATCGGCGGACAACATCTTTTGGCGCCGTTGCTGGGGACAAATCTTTTTGTTCCTGGACGACCTTTGTTTCTTTTAGTTTTTTCCTTTTTCCCTTTTTTGGTAGATTTTTAGTCCAATCACTCTCCGAAATTAGACTTAAGTCCACCTGGCAACTCCACTGTCAGTTAACACCTCAAGGTATTCTACTAGAAGAAACTCTGAAGGTTTGTTCGATTTCATCCCTGACCCTGAAAAAGTCTACAAGAGGAGACTGAACAAACTAGCTTCTCGTAGGATCCTTGCAGAACTTGGATCTGAGTCTGTTTCAGACATCCATATTTTATTTCCAGAAAACTTAGAAAATTTGCAAAACAATAACTGTTTCCTTGACACAATGGGTGAGTTTTTTACTCAACTCAACTTTGCTCAGATAGCAAGTCATCCTCATGATATCCCTGACAAAGCTATCGACAAACTTACAACGTATAATGGCACTAATGCCTCCGTCTCTGCTGAGCAACATATCAAAAATTTCACCAAACACTGTGGTGCCCATGTCAGGGGTACTAATAGGCATGAAGATGTATACATGACCTTGTTTGCCTTGTCTAGATGGCAAGGCTGGCAACTGGTATGATAACTTGCCGGACAATTCTTTCGCCACCTTAGCAGACTTCAAGGCTGCTTTGCTTGGAAAGTTTGGCAGCAAAAAGGAACCGAGACATCTAGTAGCGGCTTTAACCAGCATGAAGAAATCCAAAACTGAAACAATGGATGAGTTCAACAACAGGTTCACTGAATTAGCAAATTCCATCCCTGCCACTTATTCTCCTCCAGCAGCTTCTGTTTTGGACTATTACATCGAAGCATTAAGTGGCAAAATCCAGTACCAGATTAGAGATAAGGAGCCAGCTACTTTACTTCTAGCTCAGGGTTTGGCGGTCAAAATTGACAAGAATATGCAGTCAACTAGTGAATCTAACCTCCACGGTTATTCAAGGTCTTCCACCCCTTTGAAAATTAGTGAACCTAAAGACAAGAATCCTTTATCTGCTATGAAGGATGCCTATGAAAAACAAATGATTGAAATGAAAAGGGAGATGAAGAAGAATATGGAGGAAGCAGAACATAAACATTTAGCACAGTTGAAGGAGATTCAAAATAGGGTGATAACGATGGAAAGAACTCAAACTCAGCCTGCTCCTAGAACCTTTCCTGCCAAACCAACTTGGCAAAGAAAGCCTCCCAACCATGAGCAAAGGCCTGCCCATCAGCTAGAGGCCGCTAACATGGTTGAGCAGTATAAACCATTTTGCAGAGCATGCAAAGATTTCCATGAGGAATCTGGCTGCCACTATGCGTGCTATGTTCAGGAGCATGGTCACCCTGAAGGTTGCAGTCCGAATACGTCGACAAGCGAGCCTGATTTTATCAACAACATAGATGACATCCCTAACATCCCCATAGGAAATTGGCCACAGGCCAATCGTTATGAAAAGAAAGTTGACAACTTGACTCAATACTATGGTGAGATGCCTTCAGTAGAGCAGATCAACAACACTCAGAACTTCAAGGGAATAACTTATCAAAGAAAGGGGTCTTCTTCACAGAATATTCCTAAGGTAACAGCTCCTAATCCTCCCAAAGAAGTAGAAATTAAAGAAATTGTTGATTTAAGTTTTGACTTAGGTAATTGGCTGGCAAATACAAAAGTCCCTGTTCCGGTCCTTGAATTATGTAAAATCGCTGGCCAAAGAGAGAGACTTTTGAAAATCCTTAACCCTCCGAGTAATGTTGATTCTCAACCCGAAGAAAGTCCTTCAAATTCTATAAAGCCCCTTACCCCTAAAAAGGTCACCTTTTCTGATACCGTGGAGCGAACTTCAAATAATGTCTTTGCCGATCCACCTATAGTTCTACATACTAGGGACCCAAGAAAAGAGGATCATCCCCCTTTTTACGTATCATTGATGATGGGTGATCTTCTTCTACACAATTGTATGTTAGACTCAGGATCTAATTCCAGCATCATGACCAAAAAAGTCATGCAGCAGCTTGACTTAAGAACCACGAGGCTATACCAAAATGTATGTGCCATGGACTCTAGACCAGTCAAGGTCGAAGGGATGATTGAGAACCAGTTAGTCAGATTGGCCAAGTATCCAGATATCCAGATCACAATGGACATCCTGGTTATTGATGTTCCAGACAAATGGGGTATGTTGCTTTCTAGGAAATGGGGTGCCACTTTGGGAGGATCAATCTAGATGGATTGGACCTATGCCATCGTACCAACGTCAGAGTTTTCACTTGTTAAGTTGTATTCTGAAAAGGAAAAAAGACACCATGTTGAAAACCCTCAAAAACCATTAAATGAGTATGCTTACCACACTGATGAAAATGGTTCCTATCAAATCAACTCCACCTTCTTGGAACCCATCCAAGAAGAGATGAAGACCGAAAAACTTAGTGAGTTGTGGAGAATGAATTTTGATGGTGCTTACTCTAAAACGGGCAAGGGGGTTGGTGTTGTCATTATTTCACCAGAGGGTAAGGTTTTCAACTTTGCTTTCAGATTGGAATTCGAAGCAACTAACAATGTGGCGGAGTATGAGGCACTTCTACTGGGCATTGAGATTGCCAAGGACATGGGGATTAAGTTGCTTGATATTAAAGGAGACTCTAATTTAATTGTCCAACAAGTTAAGGGTCAGTTTGCATGTAAGTGTCAAAGACTTAAGAAATATAGAAATGCAATCTGGGATACAATGGAATACTTTGATGCCCTTAACATAGAAGCAATCCCTAGAGATCAGAATAGTGCCTCCGATAAGCTTGCAGTTTCAGCGTCAACTCTTCAGCCATCGGATGAGATGTTAGAGGGGGATTGTACTTTAGAGATTAACTTCAGACCTTCTGTTCCTGATAATGTTGAACATTGGCAGGTCTTCAAAGACGATGAGCAGATTTTGAGATTCATTCATAATGTCGATGAATTCCTAAACTTTAAAGTAAACGATCAGGAAGAAAACAAAGAATATTATGGAGAAGGTGACCAGTTTAACAATCTTGTCCCACGTGGTCTAGTTGCCTTAGAAAACATCTTTGACAGACAGGACAGAAGAAAAAGCAATGTTGAGCAGATGAAACCGGGGGATTATATTGAAATCAACATTGGGACGGAAACAGAACCTAAAATTATAAAAATTGGAAAAGGTGCTTCCGAAAAAGAAAGGAATAGCCTCATAAATCTAGTCAAAGAGTATAGGGATGTATTTGCCTTTACTTATGACGAACTCAAAGCCTATAGGGAAGATGTATTTCAACATACTATTCCCTTGAAGCCAGAATTTCAAAAAGGCAAGCCTTTTAGACAAAAACTTAGGCAAATAAATCCTAAGTTAGCACCAATCATTAAAAAGGAGTTAGAAAAAATGCTAGCAGCAGGAATAATAGCTCCTACAAGACATTCAACGTGGTGCTCTAATTTAGTTGTAGTTAGAAAGAAGAACGGGAGCATAAGAATATGTATAGATTTCAGGAATCTAAACATAGAGTGTCAAAAAGACAATTACCCCCTCCCCAACACGGAGACCCTCCTCCAACGGGTCACTGAATCAAGCATGATGTCGATGCTAGATGGTTTTTCAGGCTACAACCAAGTAGTCATTCAAGAGGAAGATAGACATAAGACCACCTTCACAACTCCTTAGGGCACTTTTGAATATTTGAGAATGCCCTTTGGCCTTTTAAACGCAGGAGCTACTTTCCAAAGGGCCATTTTCAGGCTACAACCAAGTAGTCATTCAAGAGGAAGATAGACATAAGACCACCTTCACAACTCCTTAGGGCACTTTTGAATATTTGAGAATGCCCTTTGGCCTTTTAAACATAGGAGCTACTTTCCAAAGGGCCATGGATTATGCTTTCAAGGAGTTGATTGGCAAAATCATTGAGATCTATCAAGACGATCTCATTGTTTTTTCGAAGGAAAGATCCAGCCATGTTGGTCATCTGAGGCAGATTTTCGAGCGGTGTAGGAAGTATGACATTTCTTTGAATCCGGCTAAGTCGGTGTTGGGCATAGAAGAGGGAAAACTCTTAGGACATATCATCAACAAAGACAGTGTCAAAATTGATCATAAAAGAGTAGAGGCCATAAAAAAGATTCCTCTCCCTAAGAATGTTAAAGCCCTTCAGTCCTTCAATGGTCATATCAATTTTATCAGAAGATTCATTCCAAACTTGGCCGAATTAATGAAACCAATGCAGGCCTTACTCAAGAAAAATGCCAAGTTTGTGTGGACCACTGAAAGAAGGAAAGCCTTTGATTCGATAAAGAATGCCATTACCAGGTCTCCAGTCTTAGTCAACCCAAATTACGCAAAGGATTTTATGATCTTTTCATTTGCTTCTCAAGACACCATTGCGGGTGTGTTGCTCCAAAAGAACATTGAAGGGTTTGAGCAACCTATAGCATTCATGAGTAGAGCCTTGCAGAATTCCAATCTAAAAAATACCATCATGGAGAAGCAGGCTTATGTCTTGGTTAAATCCTTAAAACATTTCAGGACTTATATCCGGTATTCCAAAGTTATCGGATATGTTCCCCACACTGCGGTCAAGGATATCCTTTCTCAAAAGGATTGTTTAGGAATAAGGGGTACTTGGGTATCCAAGATTCAGGAATATGACCTTGAGATAAAGCCCACTAAATTAATCAAGGGACAAGGCCTGGCAAGAATGCTTACTCAAAAGAACGAAGAAGCCATTGAGATGATTGCACAAAATGACATCCCTCAGCCTGCCATGACTCCTGCCCTTCAAAACCTTGACAACCACTTGTATTCAAACATCATTTTCTTTCTTCTCCATCTCACTTGCCTTGATCACCTCAAAGGACACAAGCGTAGGGCTTTGAGACTTAAGACCGCTAGGTATTGCCTTACCCAAGAGGGTCTGAGTTGAAGGAACCCAGATGGTATTATACTTAGGTGTATCAACGAGCAGGATTGTAAGAAGATATTAGCAAAGTTTCATTCAAGATTTTGTGGAGGCCATTATGGAGCAAATACAACTGCCCACAAAATTCTGAGAGCTGGATATTATTGGCCAACCATTTTTGCGGATGCTCACAAGCATGTCAAGTGTTGCCAGGAATGTCAGCTTTTCACTGGGAAGCAGAAGTTGGCAGCTCTTCCCCTTACTCCGGTTGTTGTCCTTGCCCCTTTTCAGCAGCGGGGGCTTGATTTTATTGGAAAATTCAAGGATAACTCCAACAATGGTTTTTGCTGGATTCTCATGGCAACCAATTACTTCACCAAGTGGGTAGAGGCCATACCCACTAAAACCGCCACTGAGAAGGTTGTTATTGATTTTATCGAGGAAAGAATCATCACCAGATTCGGAACTCCCCTTAAAATAACAACCGATAATGCCAAAGCCTTTAGTTCCAAAAAAGTCAATGACTTATGTTTCAAATATGGCATTATCCTATCCCATTCATTTGATTATTACCCACAGGGCAATGGACTTGCTGAGTCCACCAATAAAAATTTAATGTCTATCCTCAAGAAGACTGTGGGGGATAATAAGAGATCATGGGATAGCAAAATTAAGTATGTTGTGTGGGCAAATAGGATCACTAAAAAGAACTCAACTGGGAAGTCACCCTTTGAGCTGGTCTACGGACTCACAGCCACCCTTCCGGTTAGCATGCATATTCCAATCTTCAGGATGTTAAGTGAATATGGCACAGAACAGGCAGAAATGGAGCAAAGAATCAATCAGACCATAGAATTGGATAAATCCCGAAGAGCTGCCTTTGATCAGTCACTCAAACATCAAGAAAGTATGAAGGGCACTTTTGATAAGTCAGCCAGGCCGAGAGCTTTCCAAATAGGAGATATTGTTCTCTGAGAAGCCGTCGGTTGACAGACTTGTTCAAAGTCTGATTCCAGTGTATCAGTTGATCCGTCTTCATGTCTAGCCAATATTGGCTAGCCAGTTTTTTATTTGAATAATTTTGACCATGGCCCCGCGGGGTTTGTAATAAAATGTGATAGTAGGGTATTTTTGAGTGGTTCGGTCTCCTGAGACGTAGAATCTCAAATAAGGTACTCTAGAGAGTTTTTTGCCCCTGACAATTATGCTTTGCCTTCAGCCGAGTATAATTGACGAGGTTTTCTCCCGCTTCCTCCAAAGCTGGAATGCCCGATGTTGAATTCTGGGCCTTGGGGGGTTATTAGAGCCCAACTGAGTGTTATAAACCTACTAGGCATTATTTAGATAGAGCATGGTCATGTCCTAAGTCATCTGGACATATAAAAAAAATTCGAAAAAATCTTTTTCGAACGGGGAAAAAAAATTTAATTTTTTAATTTTTTAATTATTTTCCTAAGTTTTTTGGGTTAATCTTTTCCATAAATTAAATGGAAAAAAACCATTTGTAATAAGTCAGTCATCCGGACCCCGAATTCAGTGATTGAAGGCTCTAACCTTAAGCCAAAAATCACTCTTGATCGGCCAGCCAGTAAGATCCAGCTTTCAGATCATCAATCGGACACAATGCACTTTTTCTCAAAAAAGTCAGTTTTGAGGAAAAAAATGAATTTTTATTAAAAAATGATTATTTTGGAGAAAATTAAAACTCTCCAAATTAATCCAAATTCAGCGAAATAAAAAGCTAAATGACATCTCATTGGGCATTTATGATGTTTGGAGTTGTCATAACTCAGCTTCAGTCAGCATTAAGTGAGCAATTAATTTATAGTATGGTCATGTCCTAAGTCATCTGGACATATAAAAAAAATTTGAAAAAATCTTTTTCAAACGGGGAAAAAAAAAATTTTAATTTTTTAATTTTTAATTATTTTCCCAAGTTTTTTGGGTTAATTTTTCCATAAATTAAATGGAAAAAACCCATTTGTAATAAGTCGGTCATCCGGACCCCGAATTCAGTGATTGAAAGCTCTAACCTTAAGCGAAAAATCACTCTTGATCGGCCAACCAGTCAGATCCAGCTTTCAGATCATCAATCGGACACATAATGCACTTTTTCTCAAAAAAATCAGTTTTGAGGAAAAAAATGAATTTTTATTAAAAAAAGATTATTTTGAAGAAAATTAAAACTCTCCAAATTAATCCAAATTCAGCGAAATAAAAGGCTAAATGACATCTCATTGGGCATTTATGATGTTTGGAGTTATCATAACTCAGCTTCAGTCAACATTAAGTGAGCAATTAATTTATATTCAGTCAGCAAACTGGTCATCTCCAGCTAAAGAATGAGATGGAGAGCACTCATTGGTCCGATGATTTGATCGAGGTAAAGACTGAAGTTTGCACCATCAGTGGCCTTCCTAGACCTAGCAGAGGCTCCAGCCAAACCTGAGAAGTGGTTTTACCTACATCCAGATGCCTCTCTTCAGCGCACGCCTTTCCTCTTCAGCAAGGGCGCCTTCCACACGTGTGGCCTCCATTGTGGTCTGGTTTACAGTGCTAGGGTTGGAGTGGGGGCGCCTTGCCTAGGTGGAGGCCTCCCCTCACTCCTAGCTCTTATTGTTAGGTTTTGGATCTCAGGTTATGGCTAAGCCGTTTAGGTTTGGATTTTTGGTTTTAGGGTTTTAGCACTCTCTCATTGTATAAATAGAGGCTCCTTTAGCTCTATTTGGGGGGATTTTTGTGTAGAGAAACTCTATCCAAACTCTGTAATGCTTGTTGCTTTTGCAACCGTGGAATAAAATTTTAAGGCTTTGGAGGCATACATGGTTTGCTAATGTGGATGAATACTTGGCGAATGAGGTGAAATGTTTCAATTTCTTTCTTTTCTTGCTTAGGATTGGATAATAGCTCATGCTTTAGAAGGCTTCTATAAGCACGTAAGATTGATTATTTGATGTTCCAACTTAATCCTTTATGGTTTTGTTCTTATAAATTAAAAGTAGTATTGATTATTCAGTTATATGATATGCTCTTTTATATTTTATTAACCAAACATACATGATCTAATCCATTTCTTGCAAGTGTTGAGTTGAAATTGTGCAAGTTATCTCATTGAAGCGAGTAGGAGTTTGAGCTCAGGTGCATCCTCTCCTCTCGAAGCCAAGGAAACTTCCGGATTCTCAAGCTTCAAACGAATCCAAACGCCATCAAAGTACCACACGTTTGAGTGTTTTCTTTCATCATTATTCATCTTTCAAAATTCATAAAATCTTTATTTTTTTTGGGTTAGGGCACGGTTTGGGCTAAAGTAAACATTCATTCACCAAGCCTTTGCCCCGGTTGGCTTCCCTGTTTGTATTTTGCAGGCTTTTTGGCATTTTTATTGCAGCCATTCTTTCCTATCTTTTGCTGTCCACTTTTCCCCACTTTTTTACATTTTGGACAGCCCTCTTTCGTCCTCTTTCTTCACCTTCTGCAGCCCCTTTTTGTCCTCTTTTGTGGCCATCCTTTGGGCCTTACTTTCAGCCTTCTTCATCATTATTTGCAACCTTCTATCTTCGATTTGCAGCCCTCTTTTTCCCTTAATTTCCAGCCTTCTTGGACTTTCCTTTTGTTCTCTCTTCACCCCTCTTCCACCTCTCTTCCCTTACCTTTTTCACTCATCTTTTCTTCCTTCTTTTGGGTAAAGTTTGAGTAGTTTTTCCTATCTAGTTTGTAGATCTAATTTCAAATTATTTTTATAAACTAATATCATAACAAGTCTGTGTCTAGAGCTCTTAGTTTCTGGCAGGTGAAGGAGAGCCCAAAGGCCACAAACAAGCAAGAAGTGCAAAAGAACAAAAAGACTCTCTTCCTCTTCTTTCATCCACTTATTTTCCTGTTCTTCCAAGAAGCAAAGAACAAGTCTCCATGATCATTATAAAAAACTAATAAAAAAGAGCTACGGGGAGCAGGTCTCCTTTCTTTTCTACTTCCCCTATTTGGGGGAAGTGTGTCTTGTGTTAATTTTCATGTTTTATTAGTGTAGTTTCAACTTTAAGTATGTAATGTCCTCTTCCAATTAGGCCTTGAGGCCCAAAACCGCTAACCTATGTGATTCATGTGGGTTCGAACAGTTACTGACAGCTAGGGAATCCGCTGAGGACTGATGCCATCCATAGAAGATCTAGGGCATCATCACTTGGTCAAGAAGGGCCACAAGGGCCAAAGGCCACCTTCGTGCATGCCAACCAAGCATTATTTAATGATGCATGCACTCTTTAAGTCTCCATACGCATGCATGCAAGTCAACGGCAAATTAGAAGATAAAGTGACCTAATTAGGTCAAAGATTAAGTTTTGCGCAGTTGAACTTTATAAATAGAGGAGAAAGCGAGAGGAGACTTCACTTTTGATTATGATTATTTTGGGAGCTCTTGGATAGCAGCACAGCAGTTGGGGTTGGAGACGGAGTCTTCAGCTAACAAGATTTCGGCAGTGAAACATCTGCCCTAGTCTTATTCAAGGTAAGCCATACTGGTTCACCACTTGTTCTTCATTCATTCATCAGTGATCTAGCATATGGTATAGATCGTTGCAGGGACACGTGTGCAGCCGTAAAAGGGGGGTTTTCAGCGGGAAACACCTAATCAGCTGTGGGGCCTTCAGATCTCAGTTTCCTTCCGAAACTCAGGCACCATTCTCATCATCAGCATCATACTCCGATACCTGGTGATTATCAGATCCCTCCATGCTCATCCGGAACAGTTATCAGCAGTTTCGGGATTCCAGGGGCGTGAGCAGCTGTCTCTCAGAAGCAAGTCTCTATCCTGCCTACAGGACTCAGAAATCACTCTTGTATCAGGCATTCTCTCCGGCACGGAAAGGCTATCAGCCCCGCAAATCCGCAACTCCATCAGACACCTCCTTCCCTGAGGGCGTCATCCTTTTCTGACTGGGCGTCTTGCTGCTGGGGGTTCACTCAAGCAGAGGAGATCAGTTCATCTCCGATCCAGCTCTCAGTGCTTGCATACTTTCTCCGGAGCAGTCCAGCCGGCTTATCAGTGGTAAGTTTTCATTCTATCTCACAAACCCTAACCCTAATTTTTCCTATAAAATAGGGATTTTTGCATGGCAGTTTGCATGCCTAGTTGTATCAGCCTTTTTGCTTAGAAATAGAAAATATCGGGATTTGGGATATTACAGTGGTATCAGAGCTGTTTTCTTGGCCAGCTGTGGGCTTAAGAGATGAAAAGTAAATGAATACAGAAGGAGATCCTTTTGTAACCTATAGGAGGAGGAAGAGTAGATACACAGAAGAATTTGAAGATATCCAACTAGAAGATACCAATTCAAACATGGAACAAACAGGTATACATTCAGATAGGTGAAAAGGAACGGGAGAAGAGGACGATCGGATGGAGTTTCGCAGCTTGGTCTCTGCATTGCAAGACTTAGCCAAAGGACAAAAAGAAGTCCTCAATGCAATCAACAGACTATCAGCGAAACCGGAAACAGGTATCAACAGTACACCTCCCTCACCGATAGATCGGGGATCTTCAAGCAGCAATGGAAAGATGGTGTACACTAACATCCAGAACACTCCGCACATATACAGCAGACCTACTATCAGGCCTACCATGCCTCACTTCTTGGCAGATACAGTAGGGGGCCCGGTCATGCAGGTAGAACCTAGCTAGCCTTTTGGGGCTTATTTGCAGGAGTATAGAGACTTAGGGGATGAGTTTCATGCTGCCATGTCTTTCTCAGACTTCTGCAACATGAAGAGTAGAAACAGGCCCAGGAATTTCAACAAGGGTTTCAATCACAACTATGAGCTGCAGAAGACCTTGGGCAGGTTAACCATCCCAAACTTTGATGGGACTCGCGGAGGATCAGCGAGAACATGGGTCCAAAAGTTGGATACCTATTTCCAACTCAACCTCATGACAGAGACAGACGCCATTAAGTTGGCTACACTTCAGCTGGACGGAGAAGCTCACGAATGGTGGTACCACGGATTGCTGACATTGGGTCACAACACCATACATTCTTACGGTGAGTTCACTCAGAAACTCATAGAGAGATTTGATAGGAAAGATCCAGAGATCCATTTCAGGGAGTTGGCTCAACTCAAGCAGACGGGTAGTGCAGAAGCTTTCATTTCAGAATTTCAGAAGCTAGCCGTTATGGTAACAGATGTGTCAGAGAGCAGATTGACTATGTTATTCACTGAGGCCCTCATAGAGCCACTATGGGGATGGGTGAAAGCCTACAAACCCCTCACTCTGCAGGATGCTATTAGCAGGGCAAGGGATCTTCAGGATTCAGTGCCCAAAAACAAATTTCCTCTTAAAACCAATTTTCTTGTTAGGGACAAGGACAAGAAACCTTTCCAGCAGGATGTGCCCAAGAAAACTTGGTTAGATGAGGACACTAGGAAAGACTTGAGAAGGAAGAAGCTATGCTTCACCTGTCAGGAACCATGGGTACCAAGACACAGGTGTGCAGGGAAGGCGAAGGCCCACTACATTGAGGTGTATTCAGACAATGATGAGGACGACGATGAGCAGGAGGCCACAGAAGAGGATTCACACCAGGGTGATACACCAGAGGGAGTCATTGCTACATTATCTGGAGTACCAAGATTCCATACTCTCAGGGTCAGGGGAGTAGTACAGGGTCACAGAGTGGGAGTATTGATTGATAGGGGAGCCACCCACAATTTCATTGACTTCGCTTGGGTAGCCAAGAGAGGTATCCAGACTGAGAAGTTCGAGGGATTCACTGTAGCAGTAGCCGGGAACTCCAGCATGGAGTGCAACTACTGGATCCCAAAACTGAATGTTGCCTTAGGTAACTATCAGATGACAGACTCTTTCTATGTAGTGGATGTAGCAGATACTCATGTGGTATTGGGTGTTCAGTGGCTTTATTCTATAGGGAAATACACTACAGACTACAAGGCAATGGAAATGGAGTTCCAGGGGCCAGATGGCAAAAGGGTAGTTTTGAGGGGCATGAACACTTATCCCCCAAAACCGGTCTCATCACAGAGAATGGAGGCAGTGCTCCGACAGGATGATATAGAATGGGCTGCAGAATGTTTGGTCACCTTCAAGAAACCTCCAGAGACCAGCACACAACACCCAAGTGACATTCAAGCCTTGCTACAGAAACACAAAAAGGGTTTTCAGGACCTTCCATCAGGTAGACCACCAGACCGAGGTTTTGAACACATCATCGAGCTAGAGGAGGGAACACAAGCAGTCATCACCACTCCTTACCGGCATCCCAAAAGGTACAAGGATGAGATTGAGAAAACCATCAAAGAATTACTGGAGCTTGGATATATTCGGCCCAGTTCTAGCCCCTTTGCATCCTCAGTAGCACTGGTCAAGAAGAAGGATGGTACATTGCGAATGTGCATCGATTATCGAGCACTTAACAAAAAGACCATTAAGAACAGGTATCCAATTCCCAGAATTGACGAACTCATGGATGAGCTTCGGGGAGCTCAATACTTCTCCAAGATCAATCTTCGCTCGGGTACCATCAGATCAGGGTAAGGGACCAAGACATCTCCAAAACAGCTTTCCGCTGCCATTATGGTCACTATGAGTTTCTGGTCATGCCCTTCGGACTTACCAATGCTCCGGCCACTTTCCAGTCATGCATGAACCACACCTTTCGAGCACAGCTACGTAAATTTTTGCTTGTATTCTTTGATGACATCCTGATTTACAGCAAAACCTGGGAAGAACATCTGAAACACCTGGACGAAACATTGAGTATTTTAGAAGAGCATCCGCTATATGCAAAAATGTCCAAGTGTGAGTTTGGCATGAAGGAAATGTTGTACTTAGGACACGTAATCAATGCAGAAGGAGTACAGGTTGACATGGAGAAAATCAGGGCTATCAGAAATTGGCCTACGCCAAAAACAGTTACAGAGTTGAGAGGGTTCCTAGGTCTGTGTACTTATTACCGTCGGTACGTTAAGGGATTCTCCCAAGTTGCAGCACCCCTCACAGATCTCACCAAGAAAGGAGCGTTCACTTGGTTAGACTTAGCACAGAAAACTTTCGAGGAGATGAAGGTTATTATGAGTTCTTGTCCAGTTCTAGCATTACCAGACTTCTCACAACCTTTTGTGGTAGAATGTGATGCCTCAGGGGAAGGGTTAGGAGCAGTATTGATGCAGAATCATCACTCTATTGCATTTGAGAGCCGTAACCTGAAGAACTATGAGCGCCATTACTCCATATATGACAAGGAGATGCTGGCCATCTTGCATGCTCTCACAAAATTCAGACAGTACCTGGTGGGCAGTAAGTTCAAAATCAAAACCGATCATAACAGCCTCAAGTATTTCCTGGAGCAGAAGGAACTGAATGAGCGACAGCAGAAATGGGTCAGCAAGGTACAAGCCTATGATTTCGAGATCGAATATGTGAAAAGTAAGACTAATGTAGTAGCTGATGCATGATCCAGGCGTCCAGCCCCATTATCTCTCAGTAGTATATCTACGGATTGGAGGGCACTTCTCTTAGTGGAATACTCCAAAAATAAATTCGCTTGCAAATTATTGGACGGGCAAATTCAGGATGACAGCACAACAGTTGGGGTTGCAGACGGAGTCTTCAGCTAACAGGATTTCGGCAGTGAAACATCTGCCCTAGTCTTATTCAGGGTAAGCCATACTGGTTCACCACTTGTTCTTCATTCATTCATCAGTTATCTAGCATATGGTATAGATCGTTGCAGGGACACGTGTGCAGCCGTAAAAGGGGGGTTTTTAGCCGAAAAGCCCTAATCAGCTGTGGGGCCTTCAGATCTCAGTTTCCTTCCGAAACTCAGGCACCATTCTCATCATCAGCATCATACTCCGATACCCGGTGATTATCAGATCCCTCCGTGCTCATCCGGAACAGTTATCAGCAGTTTCGGGATTCCAGGGGCTGAGCAGCTGTCTCTCAGAAGCAAGTCGCTATCCTACCTAGAGGACTCAGAAATCACTCTTGTATCAGGCATTCTCTCCGACACGGAAAGGCTATCAGCCCCGCAAATCCGCAGCTCCATCGGACACCTCCTTCCCTGAGGGCGTCATCCTTTTCTGACTGGGCGTCTTGCTGCTGGGGGTTCACTCAAGCAGAGGAGATCAGTTCATCTCCAATCCAGCTCTCAGTGCTTGCATACTTTCTCCGGAGCAGTCCAGCCAGCTTATTAGTGGTAAGCGTTCATTTTATCTCACAAACCCTAACCCTAATTTTTCCTATAAAATAGGGATTTTTGCATGGCAATTTGCATGCCCAGTTGTATCAGCCTTTTTGCTTAGAAATAGAAAATACCAACATTTGGGATATTACAAAGTACTTAGCTTAGTTCTTTGATTAGACTTAGTTTTCATTTCCACTAATTGCTAGTTGTTCTGAGTATAATCACTAATTGCTAGATTGATCACTGCATTTTGGTATCTTACTATATAATTATCAATCATAAAAAGAACCAAAATCTCGTGAATCTCACCACAAGGTAGATCAAGAGTGCTCTCTGTCAAATAGTTTAATCAAACCATCTTCCTTTTAATTGTTCTGCCTGATATTGTTTAATCAAATAATTCTTAAGTAACACTCTTGAACTTGCAGAAACACAAGTCAAGAGCACTCTCTATCGAAGAGCATCTTTAGCATTGCATCATCCTTGCATTAGTCTCATCTAGATTAGATAAGACTCTTGAACCTTCGTCATAAGACAAGGTCAAGAGCGCTCTCTATCGGAGAGTCTAATTAATTAACTTAATAAAACCTTCAACACACACACCCCTTTTAATTAATTAACTCTGTTGATCAGCCTTCACCTAGTATGCTCTGCCGACTTTCGGGTTGGGCTCGTACTCAGAACAGTGAACGGACTTGTTAAGTTCGCACAAGAGTAACTTAATTAAAACTTTTACCCCATAACCAACGCACTGGCGTTGTTTCGATTAAATACTAAGGCAAGTGGGAAAATTCCAAGTGTGGGCGCCGGGCAACCTAATCTGGGCACAGTTAGTTAAGTTACTGAACACTTAGCTGTGATCCCAAACAGGTCCGTCATGTCTTCGAACGGAGCCACTGAAGGTATTTTCGGCTAGGATATCCAGACACTTTAAACAAGATCACCACTAAAATCTTTAAAAAACCTACCAAGAGCACTCGCACAATCTAATACTCACTAGCTTAATTCCTAGACTTCTATTTTGTTCATGCATTTTATTGACTCCATAAGGCACTGATCCTTTGTTATATCTGAATAATTTTCTATCTTGATCAACTATCTATGGTTCATTTCAATTCTTATATCTGAATGCTTAGTCTGGAATATTTGCTTATCTGTGTAATCTCTTGTTAGTAACGTGGATTGCTTCTGGTTAATCATCATTCTCTTTATAAACAAACTCTTCTAACTACATTAAACTCCTAAACAACACCCATCCGCATCCGTAACCTAAAAACACTTTAACAACCTTAAGAGCCTTAGTAAACTCTTTTGTAGGGACTACCCCCCTTGGCTTCGTTAGGAGTTAGCCTAAACGAAGGAGCTAGGAGTAGGTGACAGTACCTAGCTCTGTGCTTGCCCCCAAGGTCACACCTCTCCCACTTTCTCAAGTGAGGAGACAGCTTTCATTAGATTTCTGCTATTGGTGTGCAATCGGCGGACAACACGGAGCATATGAAAAGTGGGTCACGAGGCAAAGAGTATGCTCTGAGTGTGAAAACAAACATCCCCACACCAAATTCCGCTTTCGGATCGATTTTTTATGCCATTTACAAGATTTTTAATTAAACCATTAAAAAATGGCCTAAAAAAGTGGAAAAAAAAATATTTTCTCAGAATTGAACAAAACCTAGGGGGACGTAGTGTTGATTTTTCTGAGCAGCATTGAGAGCCATTCTCTTAGGAGAATGGGGCCACCTGGTCCGGTACCATGGTGAAGACTCAACCCAGTGTTGAGTGACCATTCTGTTGAATGGCAGATATCTGGTCTGAGACCATGATATAGACTCAACCCAGTGTTGAGTGACCATTCTGTTGAATGGCAGATATCTGGTCTAAGACCATGATATAGACCCAGCTCTGCCTTGGGTAGACTCAACCCAGTGTTGAGTGACCATTTTGTTGAATGGTAGACATCTGGTCCAAGACCACGATGTGGACCAGTGTAGTACTGGTAGACTCAACTTAGTTCTAAGTAGCCATTCTCTTAGAGAATGGAGGCACCTGGTCTGTTACCAATAAGGCAATGTAAGCCCTAGACGAGGTCTAGGCATGTGTAGCACTCTGACCCTTGATCTATGGACTTTGTGTACTTCTCCAAGGATTAGCTACTCTTGGTTAAGTTACCCTAGTACCAGATCTAGGTGTCACACAGAGTGTGAGATAAAAGCATTAGTAACTCTCTTGGTTTATGATGATGTACTTTTGGAATCAAAAAGACCATGGGTAATGACCACAGGGGCACTTGGAAAAAGGCTAAAGTCAAAAGTCAAAAATACATAAAGACTTTTGGACAGCAGGAAAAGGGACCACAGGTGAATGTCAAAATAAATAAAGGCTTTTGGTAAAAGTCAAAAATACATAAAAGACTTTTTGGCAAGAAGGTAAAAGTGAAATTGGGAAAAGAATAAAATATTATTATTTTATCTTTTCTAATTTTGGTCCACTTACAGGTGACTAAAGGCTATAAAAGAAGATCAAGTCTTCTCATTATCACATACATCATTTTTGGATCTCACAGGTGAAGCTGGTTTTTCTGCTAGGGCATCCATCTTTCTCAGTTAACCCTCAACTAGGGTTTCATCAGCAATTTCTTTTTCAGATCTAAGGCAGAAATCAAGTCAGCCACCATAAGATCCAGAATAGTCATCAACCTTTTTTCAGGTAGCTGTTTTTTCTTGACAGGGCAGCCCCTCTTCTCTTACGGGTTGTCCCTTTTCTTTCACGGGTAGCCACTAGCACCTTTGGGCAGCCTGTAGCAGGCATACCCGAGAGGGCTAGGGCCTTTTTGGCGCCCTCGGGTATCCCGTGGGCAAGCCCGTGAGGGCTGCCGTGGCCCAACAGGCCCTCAAGGTAGCCCGAAGGCAGACCCGTGAGGGTCCTGTGGCAATTGTGGGGCTGTCGGGCCTTCCACAGACCCTCGGGCCAGTCCCTTAGGCCACGGGCGTAGTCTGTTAGCCCTTTCAGGCAGCAGTAGGACTGTCCAGAAAGCTGTCAGGCAGCTAACAAACACCGTGCAGGGGCAGCAAGAGGACGAGCAACCTGTCACAATTTTCGGGCAGCCTGTTTTGTACTTCGGGAAGACTTGATTGTTTTTGACAGACTGGTTTTTTAGCAGTGTTGATCATTTTTGGCAGATCTGGAATTTTGGGAAACAAGGGTTTCAAACGCTTGTTCTGAATTTTGCTGAGAATTTTTTTCTGTAAATTGTGGTTAAACTCAGATTGGGATTTGAAGAACTTTTTGAAGAATTTCGTAAGTCATCTCATTTACGAGATGAGCTACTAATGCTTTTTGGAGGATTTGTCCTTTGAAGGTTTCCCCAGTGAAAAAGTCTTGTGTCCATTGTGCTGATGTGATGAATGTTATTTTACTGCACTTGTTATCTGTTTAAGTTAATCTGCAAATTATTAAGTATTTATGCTAATGCTAAAATTTAACACCTGCACATGTCTATACGACTCAATATTGATTCCTAGCATGCTCATATACATTGACACTTGAATCCAATAACCTCCTAAGCCCTAACAACCAAGACGACTACCCCAATTTTGGAGGTATGAGTGAAAAACTCCAAAATTATTAGTCGTTTGTTCAACAACCAATAATTATCAAGGGAAAAAACACTATGGGCTAGTCGGATTGATGTCTAAGTCTAGGAAGTCGAGTCTTTTACATACAACTTTTATGCTAGCACATTTATTACAATTTACCCAAGGGGGTATGAACATGTGATACAAAAAAAATAAAAGGGCCAAGAAGGTCTAATGGACTTCTGAGTTCTGAATTTGAACAAGTACTTTGTTCATTTTTGTCGGCTCACTTGAAACTCTGACTGAGTGCAACTCAAGCAGTAACAAATTGTTAAGGTGAAATTATAAGACCTCGTGTAAATGGTATTAGAGGGTCCATGGTATTGGAGGTCCCATGGTATTGGGTCCATAATATT
Organism: Pseudotsuga menziesii; assembly: GCA_001517045.1. Lineage (NCBI taxonomy): Eukaryota > Viridiplantae > Streptophyta > Pinopsida > Pinales > Pinaceae > Pseudotsuga > Pseudotsuga menziesii. The sequence continues at coordinate 1,126,151 of LPNX010724065.1, forward strand.
ATCTGTCCCATTGTATTGAAGATCCTATGGTATTGAGTCCATGGTATTTGCATGAGTGTTAGATTATAAAAGAAGCCTTAGAATATGAGTTCATTATCACAGTTGCCAGAGACAAGTTTCATCTTGTAGTGAGAAATCCAGATCTAAGTTTGAGATCACATATTTTCCAGGGGAGACATTACTTCTTTGTTGTCTATTAGATCCAGGGTGGATCTAGAGTTTGTCTATCCCATTTGCAGAGAGGATTTGGGGCATCTTCAGTGTAATTTGGTCTCAGAAAACCATGGGTTGTGGCTAGAGGTCTTTCCGAGGAGTTTTGGTCCAGATCCAGAGGGTTTATCCAGAGGACTATTGTAGTGTTGTTGTAAACAAATCCTGTAATAAGAATCAGACAAACATTTGTTGGTTTTCCCCAATGGACTAGGGTTTCCAGGGTAAATCCTTATGTATCTTGTGTGGATGCTATTTTGTTTTTGTTGTGCATTTATATGGTTGCTTAAACAGTGTATTTTCAGTTTTAATGTTTAGTTCTGCAATATAGTCATTTGCTAAGTTGTAACTAAAGAAAACATTAACTAAGTTGTAAATCAAGGGTTTAAACATAAAATTTCACACGGTATCAGAGCTGATGATGAGACCAGTTTCGCTCTCAAGGGAAATCACATTTGATGAAGGATTTATGTGAATAAAAAAAAGAAAAAATTAAGTGGGATCTGTATGGCCACGAGACGAGCCGCACAAACACCGTACACAAGCATATGGTTGCAACAACTGTTGTTCGGGCTTGGCGGTTGAGGAGAAAGTGCTCGCAGAAGACGCTATTGGATGTGCTCAGAGCCATGGACATAGCTACTGCATGGGAGCCAGCACGAGAAGAAGCGTCGAGCAATGTTGATGTCGGCTCTAGAGGTGATAGTTTAGATTGCGCCAGTGTGTGGAAGCCGACAGGTGAAGCCATGAAAGCCATGGCACGTGGAGACATACGCAGAGGGCTCGAGTATGGGTCTCGTTGGGCGCAGCTTGCATGGAGTCTAGCTGACGGAGCTGGGCACGATCCTGTGGACTCGCAAGGAGTGTGGTTGCGACTGGAGGAAGCCAACAGTGTTGACGTGGAGGGTCATGCAAAGGAATCAATGACACTGGAAGTAGGGTGGCAATTGCGTGGTAGACATAGACTGTAGACACGGGCGACAATAGATTGCGGTCAGGGCACAAAGCCTCCAGCAGGAATGTGACGGGGTGAAGCTGGGTCGAGGGCAACAAGAGGAGGTGAACGAGGCCATGAATCGGCAAAGGCAGACGTGGTTGGAGTCTGAGCTGGACATTCGCACGGATCAGGCGGAGAACGTAAGGGCAGACTACATCCACCGCTAGCAGTGGTGGCAACAAGAGAGAACACAGCAAGTTGGAGTGAAGTTGTCATGCTGCATGACGAAGATGAGCTTGAGGGGAGGTGTCGGTCGAGACGAGTGGAAGCAAGGCAGATGAATCAGTTGGAGCCGCCAAAGCTACAGATTAAAGTCCACACGACTGGGTAGTGAGACTCTGGAGGACACAGAGGCAATTGCAACGGAGAGGTAATCGTTGGGGAACGAGAGGCCAGCAACCGCAGGAAATCTATCAGCCACCAGCATAGGAAGAAAAATACAGTTGCCAGTGTGGTGGGCAATCAGGAGTCGAAAGATAGCCGTAGTTAGTAGGTGCTAGGGATCCCTAGGTAGGGGCAGAAAACTGTCAAGCAAGCCTCGAGCAGGGGACAGAAGTGCCCAAAAAAGGTTATGGGAAGCCTAGGGCAGCTATAAAAAGGCTCAAGCAATGGCGGGATTTCAAGCAGGAGTAGGGAAATCCCGGAAGTACTTGGGCGGCTCAAAAAAGAAGTCGGGTAGACTACAGATGCACCCGAGCAGCAACAGAAGGTTGCAGGCAGTCTCGGGCAGCTTCAAGCAAGAGGTTTGGATAGTTGTGCATCTAGCCATAATGATGGAAGTGAAGTTGATGCTCCTTAGTGTTTCAGAGACAGACTCAGACTGTTGTGTGAGGTATGTGGCTCACACCAGATTAGCAGCGAGGAGAGTTGGTTTAGTGATGTTCCAACTGGAGAAAAAAGGTATACTGGAGGTGGTGAGGGTGATGCATGTTCCAGAGATGTGGGTTAGTTTGCTCTCAATGTCAACCCTAGAGGATGAGAGCTATGCAGTGTTGTCCCTTTGGATGGAGTGGTGTTCATTCGCTCTGAAAGAGCAGGTGTCCATGATGCAGTGATGATTGGCATCAGGAAGGGCACATTATATAGGTTGTTGGGATAGCCAGTAGTTAGAGGGATTTTGGAGTCGAGTTTCAAACAAAGTCTGAAACCTGGATCAGTGTTAGTGAGAGAGCAGGAGGTTGTTCTCAAGAGGCCTATGGTCCTACCTAGTTCGAGAAGTCACTGATGGATGAGGAGCATAATTCAGCAGTGCAGGTTCCAGTAGAGTGTTCCAACTCAGAGGGAGCGGTTGCAGCAATAAAGAACCATGAAGGAGGTACCTCTAGCAAAAGTACCTCCCTCGCTAAGAGGGAGTGTTAGTTTTTGTCGCTCGATAGGTACTTCTATGTTGGGGGTATCTGGCAGCATAGAAGGAGCCAAGGTGATTCCTAGATATATAATTGTAAAGGTGGATTTACAACACCTCATGTAAATGGTATTAGAGGGTTCATAGTATTGGAGGTCCCATGGTATTATGTGTCCCATGGTATTGGAGGTCCCATGGTATTGGGTCCATGGTATTTGCATGAGTGTGAGAATATAAAAGAAGCCTTAAATTATGAGTTCATTATCACAGTTGCAAGAGACGGGCTTCCTCTTGTAGTGACTAGTCCAAATCTAAGTTTGAGATCATAGTTTTTACAGGGGAGAGTTAATCCTGAGTTGACTATTGGATCCAGGGTTGATCTAGAGTTTGTCTATCTAGTTTGCAGAGAAGATTTGGGGCATCTTCAGTGTGGTTTGGTCTCAAAACTCCACAAGTTGTGGCTAGAGGTCTTTTCGACCGGTTTTGGTCCAGATCCGAAGGGTTTATCTAGAGGACTGTTGTAGTGTTGTTCTAAACAAATCCTGCAATAAGAAGAAGACAAACATTTGTCGGTTTTCCCCAAAGGACAAGGGTTTCCAAGGTGAATCCTTGTGTATCTTGTATGGACACTATTTGTTTTTGTTGTGCATTTATATGGTTGTTTAGACAGTGTATTTTCAATTTTAATGTTTAGTTCTGCAATATAGTTATTTGCTAAGTTGTAACTGAAGAAAACATTAAAGAAGTTGTAAATCAAGGGTTTAAAGATAAAATCTCACGAGAGGAAACTACTAACCTTTGAGTGTTTACTCGTAGTAAGTGTATCTCTCCTACCACCCAAGGACGAATAAAAGAAACTAGTGATGGAAGATTGTACAGACGAACTGGAGGATCTAAAAGAGTGGGTATTTGGCCGCTGGCATATCACATTACATGGCCCACAGCTTAATAGCTTAAGTCAAATCTTTTATATTCCATTTACTTTCCTTTTTAATAAGGATAGCCCTTGCAAAAGTAGCCAAGTCCACAATAGTAGCTTTTCTACAAAGCACAAAAGTGTCCATAAAGCATGTGCTTTCCTCCTTGAGTGAGATTAGAGTGTACAGGAGGAAAAGTCCACAAAAGTGGCCTTTTTGAGTGCATGCACTTTTCTTCCTCCATGAGAACCTCCTCAAGCCATGTGCCTTGTTTTTAGACCATGAAAAGCATCCTCAAGTCATACACCTTACTCCTAGACCATGGAAAACATGTGGGTGGTCCCCATGATTCCCTCCAACCAAACTAGCAATTACAAGCCACCTCATCAAGTGGGTCCCACACAAAAACCCTCCTAGGATGCTCCATACTCCACAAATTTGGCTAGAAATCAAACTTCTTAGAATGGGATGAAATTTGACCCAAATGTTATATGCCATATTGGGTCTCTAGAAGCCAAACATCAAATCCCTAAAAGGCACACTACTAACAATAGCCCAAAAATTAGCAATCTTTGATTGCTACCAAATTTCACCTTGAAACTATACTCAATACTAGGTCTCCAATAAAGTGATCATCTCTAAAAACTAAAACTTCCTATTTTTAGGCCTCGAGTTTGATCGAATTCGACCAACTTTGATTGAGAACTACAACATGTCAGAACATCATGAAAACAGAACTCTATGCTTATCTCTCCAATGGGTATCCAAATCTACTTGCACCTTTCAAGTAAGATGAAGTTTCTAAAACTAAAAACTTTTCAAGATTGCGAATATTGAAAATATGAAAATGCCCATTTGAATAACTCAATATTGGATCACCAAATTATCAACTGTAGTTGAAAAAGATAGAGTTACTAAAAATTAGCAAAATCGGGCATGTCAAAGTGTCCATCTCATTGTCCTCTAACCCCATTCATCCTCCAAAATCTACACGTAAATCCTATGCTTGGCGAAAAGTAAAAATGCTAAAAATAGAACCCTAGAAGTCTAGGCCCGACCCAACTCTGAATTGAAAACATGCTAAAAATAGCATGGGTTGTGTTGTCCCCCTCAAATATTGATCTTTAAACACTCCACAAAGCTCACAAGTCACATTTCTAGAACAAGGTAGAGTTAGAACAAAGTTTTGAACAAGGTAGCCATATGGCTATGGTACTCGTTACCCCTTTGACATGTACAGGTGCCTTGACGATCAATGCCTTTGTGATTTTGATCACATCTATCAATTCCACAAATGAGATCTATGGTTTGGCCATGGATGGATATTTGCCAAAGTGTAACACGTCCCCATTTTTGGATTCCCCTCTTCTATGGTTGGAGATGACTTTCAAGGCTTGTGTCATCCAGGTCAGGGGAGTAAGATTATGTTACCAGTGAGTTCGGAGGGTTTGGAGGCGTTTAATGGGGCACAACCTATTCCATTAACCATTATTCATCATCATGATCACTTCCGCACAGTTCATTCCTGGATCCATTGCATTTCGACGATTCCAATAAATTGGGAGGATTATTGTGCATAATTTAATTAAATTCACTAAGGGTGTCATCTCAATCATATTATTTGAGGGAACACCGTAGTGTAATAGCTCGTTGGAACCAGGTTGAAGAGCTTTAAATGATAGGAGGATAAAAATGGTGACTTTCAGGCCCAGAAAGGTGTAAAAGTAATTAAAGCAATTTTGGGGGTTAAAAAGTCATTTAATTAATAATGTGACGAATGGGGAGAAAAGAAGAAGGGGCCTATAAAAGAGATATGAGGGATCATTCTCGGACATCATGAAGTTATTTTCGAAAAGTAATTTTGGAGAGCTCTTGAAGCTTGTGACTCTTCGGACGAAAACCTTAAGAGAAGAAGATTGGTTTCGGTGGTGAAACTATCTACCCTAGCTGGTCATGTTGGAGAGATCATACAGGTTTCTCACCAATATGCATTGTTGAAGACAAGGACACACCATCTAAGCAAAGTGTAATACATTTCAGAGTTTAGAGGCTTTTTGAGGGAGATGCCTTTGTCAAAATAGGGCCTATTGGAACTCGTTTTTCATTTGCAGATGTCGGGAGCGTTTTTGGGAAAATGTGCCACTCAAGTCTGAGCTAGAGTGAGGGCACAGACCCTGGCCAAGTCATGGAGTTTGTTGAAACAGTGGTCATTTATGTTGGTGGGCATATTTCTCAGTTCTCTTGCCACTGAAACGCTGTCATACTTTGTTGAAGAGGAGGGCGTGTGGGCTGATTGTGGCCAAGTTTGTGGTTAATATACTATTCACATCAGATCTGCTGTTTTCTCACCTTGGTCTAGACCCATTCTCAGCATTCTTTGAAATTACAAGTGAGGTGGTCACAGCCATTACAGCCTGCAGATTTCTGCTGATACTTACAGCGATTTGGGATAGTTCCAGAGGGGGTCGCTACAGTCCACAAGGTGCTGGTATTTCAGAGTCAGACTGTTCATTTTCAGTATAAAAGAGAGTCAACCATGGTTTCTCCAAGGAGATTGTGTCATTGAAAGAAGGAGCTGCCACTATACTGTGCCTACAGGAGTATTTTCATGCTTATTCTCTCTTCAATCAGCACTTGAATAGTCTCATTCACCTACAGCCATATCAAATTTGAAAGGCCTGTAATCTGGTTTATTTGTCTCAACATGCTGCTGTTACAGTAGCTGAGTTATTAATGTCCTACAGCACATACACTTTCACATACATGGTTATGGATTTGACTATTGTTGTTTAGTGTATATATATATATATATATGGACTGTTAAATGGTTGTTAAATGCTAGTAAAATTAGTTGGTTTGTGCATAAGCTTTGGCACTTATCATGTTATGGAGAGATCTGAGATATAATAATAAAATCAAACAATTACAAACCCAAATGCTAGCAAAATTAGTTGGTTTGTGCATAAGCTTTGGCACTTATCATGTTATGGAGAGATCTGAGATATAAAATCAAACAATTACAAACCCACAATAGAAATCAGTCGAGTCAGATTTAAAGCTGTAGACACCAAAGTGTTTGACGAAAACACTGAACCAAAACAGTGACAAATATCTGAAAGGTCAGCTTCTGAGCAAGCAAAGGCAAACTGTTTGACGGAAGTCTGTGTTAAATTTAAAGGTTAGGTTAAGATTTAACATAAATAAATATACTTCAATGCATAAAAAGATCTAAAACAAAGCTAGATCCAGAAGAGAATAAATTCTAACATAATTTTCATCCCTTTCAACTTTAACACTCTGCTGCTCACTACGTTAAGTTGGTCCTTGAGATGAATTAATATTCCCAATATACAAAATATAAACAGTATCAAAATTACACAGTAATTAAAAAACAAATGCTAAATAGATCTGATTTGAATCTACACAGTATTTAAAGAACAAATGCTAAATAGATCTGATTTGAATCTGCCTTATACTCGGACATACTATGTCAGCTCTTGTCACTGTAAGAACAAGCAGTTGTAAGTCTTACTTTGAGAGAGAGAAGGTTAAAGTATTATGGGTTTAGGTTAGTAACAAATCTCAGTCACCAATAGGGAAGACCTCATTAGTAGCAGCAATGAAAACTCAGCCCTAATCACAAATAGGCACTCTGAAAATCACAGCTTCATATAGCAGACTTACTGACTTATAGTCTAGGGTTTAACAAAGTCAAAGTTCATCTAGGATAGGGCACCACAGTCCATGGACAAGTTTAGGAGAAGTAAAGTCACGACCCAGTCAAAAACACAGTCACAAAATAACTCATCCAAACAGTCACGGTTCAGCTGAGGGTTAACACGAACTAGTAAACATCTCAGTCACGAATTAGCAGAGGTTTAACATGACCCAGCAAACATCTCAGTCACAAGAACTCATCCAAACAGCCACGGTTCAGCTGAGGGTTAACACGGCTGAGATAAGGTTGAGCCAAACAGCCCACCGCCCACAGCCTAGCAGAAAGTGGCCACCGCTGAGCCAGAGATGGATCAAGCAGCCCACAGTCAGAAGAAGGTGGTCATGGCTGAGCTGAGATGAAACAAGCAGTCCACGGTGCACTGTAAGACAGTCACGGTTAAGCTGAAAAAGGTCATGCCCAGTCAAGGAACATTTAAACAGTTAAGATCTGATCAGAAGAAGAAGGCCCCAGTCCTCATGGAGAAAGGAGCAGTGAAGAAAAAATAAAGCAGCAGAAACCCTAGACGTCAAAACCAGCAAAGGATCAGATCTGAACTTCCTCTCATGTCAAGATGCATTCTAGAAATGGAGAAGTGAAACTATAATGTTTCGTTTTGATAAATAAGGAATTGACTGAGGACATTTAATACGGGGAGCATATTAGAACAATTATTCTGTATTATTAAGTCATCAGTATAGTAAAGAAGGCCATCAGGGTTATTATCATAAAGCATGCAGAGCATGCAAGCTTTATTTCTTCAGTCTTAAAGTCAACAAGAAATTAGAATTGCATGCATGCAAAAGTAAAACGCAAACCCTAAAAGTGACATGCAAACCCTAAAAGTAAATGTTAAGCTATTTAAGAAGGGTTATTGGACCAAAGAAGATATCTATTATAATTATTGTTGATTTTGGAGTTTTGAGCAGCATCAAAATGTGCAGCCGCAGCAGTTGGGGTTGAAGACGGTGTCTTCGGCTAATGAGGGTTCAGCAATGAAATATCTGCCCTAGTCTTTTTCAGGATAAACCATCTAGGTTTATCAACAGCATCTATCGTATTCATCCATATCCAACGATTCAGTATCTACAGGAAGATTGTTTGCAGGTTCATTCGTGCAGCTGGGGGATTTAGCTAGAAACCCCAAGGTATTCACTGGGTCTCTGAATCCCATTATATCTTCCGCATGTCAGCCTCATCTTCATCAGCAGGGTCACTCTACTGCCTTGCGTGACTATCAGCCGTCAGATTGCTCATCTGGAGCAGTTACCAACAAATCCGAGAGGTTGAGGGGCGTGAGCACCAGACTGGTAAACCAATTCTCTAGGGCTCTTGGAGAGGTCAGAATCCTTGCATGCTCTGGTCATTCTCTCTGGCACGGGCAGATCTACATCTCGGCAAAATCTTAGCACCAACAGGTCACTCCTCAATCAAAAACGTCATATTTAGCTGAAAGAGGGGGTCTCATGCTGTTGGGCGTCAACATAAGGAAAGGAGCAATATTACTTCACCAACTCGGCTTTATTTGCATGCGTCTTCTCTCTGGAGCATCTTCAGCTTGATTATCAGTGGTAAGTGTTTGCCTTCTTCCTACAAACTTCCTGCCCTAGTTCAACTATAATTTAAGGCCATTAGCACGACACCTTGCATGCAAACTTTTATTCAGTATTCTTGCACATTTGAGAGTAGAAGTAAGCCCTAGAATAGTGAAACAGTAGAATATCAGTATTTGAGATATTACAGAAACTTAATTATAATCTTGACAAGCCTTCTAGAAAGGTCTCCCTAAGATTTAGGGTAGTTACTAAAATAACATAAAAATAAAAAATAGGTCGACTTAGAATAGGTACCAGAGGTCCAATGGTAAAATAAAATAAAATAAATGGTACAAAAATAAAACGATACAGATAAAATGGTCCAATGGTCTTTACAAAATAAAACCATAAAATAAAACATGACTTACGATAGTGTACCAATAGTCCAAAAAATAAAAACCATAAGATAAAAGTCATCATGCCCAAGGGTACACACAAAAGGGTACTATGACCAAGTAAAAGGATCATAAGTCAACCAAAGGGGTCACAATAAGAAGTTAAGGAAACCTTTACCCATAAGACCAAGGTGTACCATAAGGGTGGAGAAATAACCCCCTTTTACCCAAAGGACCAACAAGGACCAGGGACTTTAATCTTTTCTCTCTCTCAAGGTAGAAGTATATATTTTTATCATCACTGTATAAGGAGAAGATCCAAACTGATGATGTGATTCTCCGGTCCTCAATACTACTCCTAAGAGTTAGGTGTTAGGTGACATCATTAAGGGGTGGCCAGTCCCTTGAGAAACGACCTACCAAAAACCGATTAGGAGAAAGGACATCACACATCATCATCTTGGTCAACTTGACCAAGATTCACTTGGTAAACTGACCAAGAATGCTCCTGCAGGAACTGCTTGGTACTAGACCAAGAATCTGCCTGGTTTCAGACTAGGAAGTCTTTGTCTCAACCTGTAGGATCTGCTTAGAAATCGTGTCCAAGAACCTGTTTGGTCCCAGACCAAAATACCCTAGAGACATATAAGGGCCCTAACCATATGTTAGGGAGTTTTCCATGGCATCGACCTGCTTGGTACCAAACCAAGAACCCCATGAGACTACTGGGAGCCCTAGTGTACCTTCTAGGGTCTTACTCTGCCCTAGTTAACTGACTAGGGTACCATCCTGCCTAAGAATGGGTCTCGCAGTTGCACTAACTTTAACAGTCTTGAACAAATTTCTCATAGACAATCAACAAAAGTTAGCTCAACTTTGCTTGGGACATTACACAAAGACACTTTGTAATGTCCCCCTCTAATTAAGCACCCAAAACACCCGCTAACCTTCTTAAAAGTTAATTCCCATAGGTTCGAGCAGATACTACATGAGAGGGAATTGATTGAGAGCATTTGATACTTGGAGCAGGTCAGGGCATTCATTCAGTGTTAAAGTCATCAATTGGATAAAAGGAGCCTTATTTCTTTAGGCTTAAAAGTCAACATCAAAATAGAATTGCATGCATGCAAAAGTGAAGCAGAAACCCTAAAAGTGACATGCAAACCCTAAAAGCACATGAGACTCTATTTAAGAGGGTTATGAGACTAAAGAGAGTACCTATTATTATTGTTGATTGATTTGGAGTTTTGAGCAGCAACACAGCGTGCAGCTGCAGCATTTGGGGTTGAAGACGGTGTCTTCAGCTAACGAGGGTTCGACAGTGAGATATCTGCCCTAGTCTCTTTTTGGGATAGATCATCCAGGTTTATCCACGACATTTATCATATACATCAGAATCCAGGGATCCAGCACACTCAGAAGGATTATTGGCAGATCCACGTTTTGCAGCTAGAAATAGCTGGAAAACCTCAAAAGGATTCGTTGGGACCATAAAACCCAGTCTTTCCTCCACTTGTTAGCTTCCTCTTTCTCAGCAGGCCTATCCTACGGCAGAAAGTGACTATCAAACATCAGTTTGCTCACCTGGAGCAGTTATCAGCAAAACAGAGAGGCTGGGGGGCGTGAGCAGCAGAACAACAAACCAATTCGCTAGGGCACTCAGAGGAAGCCAAACCTCTGCATGTGACAATCTATCTCTCCGGCAGTAGAAGACCGACAAGTCCACAAAGTTTCAGCAGCATCTAACCATTCCTCCTCCAAAAACGTCACCTTCAATCTGAGGGGTGCACACGTCTGCAGTTGGGCGTCAACAACAGGAAGGTAGCACTGATACTTCACCTATTTGACACTTTATGCATGCAACCTATCTCAAGAGTGTTAAATTCCTTTCTGAAAACCCTAGCCCTAATTCTGCTATATTTTAGGGTGTTTTTGCATGGCAAGTTTGCATGCACAGTTATTCCGTATTTTTGCACAAGATTAAGTGTTTGAGTTAGCATTATACACATAATCAGTAGAATATCAGTATTTGGGATATTACAATGGTATCAGAGCATGTTCCTTGCTTGTTGTGGGCTTGAACATGAGAAGTAAATGAATACAGAAGAAGACATTTTTGTAACCTATAGGAGAAGGAAGAGTAGGTACACAAAGGAATTTGAGGATATCCAGCTAGAAGATACCAACTCAGACATGGACCCAACAAGTATACACTCTAACAAGGGAAAAGGAATGGGAGAAGATGAGGACATGATGGATTTTTGCAACTTAGTAAACGCATTGCAGGACCTAGCCAAAGGGCAAAAGGATGTACTGCATGCAATAAACAGATTGTAGACGAAACCAGAACCAGGTAATAGCAGTATACCTCTCTCACCGGTAGATAGAGGGTCTACAAGCAGTAGTGGGAAGCATGCATACACCAATATGCAAAACACACCACACATATATAACAAACCTTCCAGCAAGCCGACTATGCCTCACTTCCTGGCAGATGCAGTAGCAGGACCAGTCATGCCAGTAGAACCTAGTGAACCATTTGGAGCCTATTTACAGGAATACAGGAACTTAGGGGATGAGTTTCATGCATCCATGTCCTTTTCAGATTTCTGCAACATGAAGAGTAGGAACAGACCCAGGAATTTCAACAGGGGATTCAATCATAATTACGAGTTGCAGAAAACCTTGGGTAGGTTGACCATCCCAAACTTTGATGGGGCTCGCGGAGGTTCAACGAGGATATGGGTTCAGAAGTTGGATACTTATTCCCAACTCAACCCCATGACAAAGACAGATGCCATTAAATTGGCTACACTCCACCTAGACATAGAGGCTCATGATTGGTGGTACCATGGACTAGTGACATTGGGTCACAACACCATCAGTTCCTACAGTGAGTTCACACAGAAGCTCATGGAGCGGTTTGATAGGAAGGACCCGAAGATACACTTCAGAGAGTTGGCTCAACTCAAGCAGACAGATAGCGTCGAGGTCTTCATCTCAGAGTTTCAGAGGGGAGCTATTATGGTGACCAATGTGTCGAAGAATAGGATGATTATGTTGTTCACAGAGGCATTGACAAAACCACTACGGGGATGGGTGAAAGCCTACAAACCCCCCACTTTACAAGATGTGATCAACAGAGCCAAAGATCTCCAGGACTCAGTCCCGAAGAATAGGTTTCCACTCAAGACCAACTTTCCAATCAGAGACAAGGATAGGAAACCTTTCCAGCCAAATATACCGAAGAAAACTTGGTTAGACAATGACACAAGGAAAGCCTTGAGACAGAAGAAATTGTGTCTACTTGTCAAGAACCATGGGTTACAGGACACGGGTGCTAAGGAAAGGCCAAAGCCCATTACATAGAGGTATATTCAGACAGTGAAGGGGATGACTACGAGCAGGAAACAACAGAGGAATTGCGGGCAGCAGAGGAGGAGTCACTCCAAGGGGATACACCAGAAAGAGTTATTGCTACATTATCCGGGGTACCTAGGTTTCGTACTCTCAGGGTCAATGGAGTAGTACAAGACCACAGAGTAAGAGTATTGATTGATGGGGGGGCAACCACAATTTCATTGATGCAGCATGGGTGGCTAAGAGGGGTATTCCAACAGAGAAGTTTGAGGGATTTACTGTAGTCGTAGCCGAAAACTCTAGCATGGAGTGCAACTATTGGATTACTAAACTAAATGTCACATTAGGCAACTACCAGATGACATATTCATTTTATGTAGTGAATGTGGCCGATACAAATGTAGTATTAGGCGTCCAATGGCTATATTCAATAGGAAAATATACTACAGACTACAGGGCAATGGAAATGGAATTCCAGGGACCAGATGGGAAACGGGTGGTTTTGAGGGGCATGAACACTTATCCCCCAAAACCAGTCTCTTCACAGAGAATGGAGGCCGTGCTCAGGCAAGGTGACATAGAATGGTCCACAGAGTGCTTGGTCACCTTCAGGAAACCTACAGAGAACAACACCCAATACCCAGCGGATATTCAGGCATTATTGCAGAAGCACGAGAAGGTATTCCGGGATCTTCCAGCAGGTAGACCACCAGACAAGGGATTTGAGCATATCATTGAGTTAGAGGAGGGGACTCAAGCAGTCATCACCACCCCATACAGGCATCCCAAAAGATACAAGGATGAGATTGAGAAAACAATCAAGGAATTTCTAGAACTATGATATATCCGGCCCAGTTCTAGTCCCTTTGCATCATCAGTGGTCTTAGTTAAAAGGAAGGATGGCATATTGCGAATGTGCATTGATTAAAAAGCACTCAACAAAAAGACCATCAAAAACAGGTATCCCATTCCTAGAATTGATAAACTAATGGACGAGCTGTGGGGGGCCAAATACTTTTCAAAGATTGATCTTCGCTCAGGGTACCATCAGATCCGAGTAAGGGATCAAGACATTTCCAAAACAGCTTTCCGTTGCCACTACGGTCACTACGAGTTCTTGGTCATGCCGTTTGGACTCACCAATGCTCTAGCCACCTTCTAGTCGTGCATGAACCACACTTTCAGGGCTCAATTACGTAAGTATTTGCTAGTATTCTTTGATGATATTTTAATTTACAGCAAAACTTGGGAGGAACATCTGAAACACTTAGATGAGGTATTGAGAATTCTAGAAGAGCACTCGCTTTACGTGAAGATGTCTAAGAGTGAATTTGGCATGAAAGAGATGTTGTATCTATGGCACATAATCAGTGCAGAAGGGGTACAGGTTCATATGGAGAAAATTAGAGCTATCAGGGATTAGCCCACACCAAATACAGTCACTGAACTGAAGGGATTCTTAGGCCTTCGCACATATTATCGGAGGTATGTTGAGGGATTTACTCAATTCGCCGCACCACTCACCGATCTCACAAAGAAGGGGGCATTCACATGGACAGATTTGGCATAGAAAACCTTTGAAGAAATGAAAACCATCATGAGTTATTGCCCGGTTTTGGCACTACCAGACTTCTCACAGCGATTCATAGTGGAATGTGATGCTTCAAGGGAAGGACTAAGGGCAGTACTGATGCAAAACCATCACTTGATTGCATTTGTGACCAGGGAACTGAAAGACTATGAGTGCCACCATAGTAGAAAAAATCGCCGATTTTTCGGCGATGTCCCGAAAAATCGCAATTTTTTTTTGCTACCGATTTTTTGGCCCGAAAAAATTGGGAAGGAAATTTTGACCCTATTGAAGTACAAAATTTGCATTTTTTAATGCTTGCCGCGGTTTGCCGATTTTTGCCGATTTTTTCGCCGATGTTGCCGAGAAGATGTCTTCTGGACCCTCGTCGATTTTTTCCACTATGAGCACCACTACTCCATATAAGACAAAGAGATGCTAGCCATCTTACATGCCCTCACTAAATTCAGTCAGTACTTGGTGGGTAGCAAATTCAAAATCAAGACAGATCATAACAGCCTCAAGTACTTCTTGGAGCAAAACTTAAATGAGCGCCAACAAAAATGGGTCAACAAGGTGTAGGCCTATGATTTCGAGATAGAGTATGTTAAGGGTAAGAACAATGTCGTAGCTGATGCATTATCCAGACGACCCGCTTCGTTATCCCTCATGAGTATATCCACAGATTGGAGGTCTCTTCTCTTCGTAGAGTACTCCAAAGACAAATTTGCTTGTGAGTTATTGGATGGACAAATCCAGGATGACAGGTACAGAATCATTGATGACATCACCTATTACAAAGGCAGGATATACGACTCGCCGTTATCAGGGCATCAGGGTTTCTTAAAGACCTACAAGCAGATCCGAGAGAGGTTCTCATGGAAGGGCCTCAAAGGGGAAGTAATGCAGCACGTTCGAGAATGCAGCATCTGCCAGCAGAACTAGATCGAGCACACTCATCCGGCAGGGTTACTTCAGCCACTACCGATTCCGGAGCAAAAGTGGGAAAGCGTCTCAATGGACTTCATTACAGGGTTACCCAAGGTACACGGACGAGACTGCTTATATGTAGTGGTAGATCGGTTGACCAAATTTGCTCACTTCTTTGCTATCTCATCCGATTATTCAGCAGCACAGGTAGCCGAGTTATTTTTCAGAGAGGTTTTCAGACTACATGGGCTACCCAAAACCATTGTCAGTGATCGAGACAGTAAATTCACCAGTGCCTTCTGGCAGGAGCTATTCAAGTTGGTAGGAACAGAACTCGCTACAAGTACGAGTTATCATCTGCAAAGCGACGGGAAGATAGAGATTGTCAACAAGTGGGTTGAAGGGTATTTGTGCAATTATGTAGCAGGCCAACAGAGGACATGGATTAAATGGCTACACTTAGGGGAATACTGCTACAATAATACCTACCATATGTCTATCTGGATGACACCTTTTAAAGCATTATATGGCTATGAGGCACTGAGCTTCGCAAATTTAGCTTTTGGAGACAGCAGAGCACCCAAGGCAAACGATTGGGTATAGGACAGTCAGGATATCCTTAAGGTCGTGAGGGAGAACTTACAGGCAACACAGAATCAGCAGAAGCTATACACAGACAAACACAGGATTGAGAGGAGCTTTGAGGTAGGAGATTTGGTATATTTACAACTACAACCATACAGGAAATCTCCACTCAAGAAAAAAGGAGCGGAAAAACTAAAACCTCGCTTCTATGGTCCTTACAAGGTAGTTCGGAAGGTTGGAGAGGTGGCTTATGAGCTAGAACTCCCAGAGGAGAGCAAGATTCACATTGTGTTTCATGTGTCCAATCTCAAGAAAACTTTAGGACAACACATTGCTCCATCCACCGAGTTGCCTCCCTTAGATGATGAAGGGCTGCTAGTACTGATTCCAGAGAGAATCCTACAGGTGAGAGAAAGGAAGCTCCGAAACAGGGTGATTTGAGAATATTTGGTAAAATGAAAAGAAGTACCTATGGAGGATGCCGCATGGGAGGGAGAGCAGGTATTGCAACATCCTAGTTTGCAGTTGCTTGAGGACAAGCAATTTCAAGCAGGGAGGACTGTAATGTCCCCCTCTAATTAAGCACCCAAAACACCCGCTAACCTACTTAATTCCCATAAGTTCGAGCAGGTACTGCATGAGAAAGAATTGAATAAGGGCTACTTGGAGCAAGTCAGGACATTCATTCAGTGTTAAAGTCGTAAATCGGATAAAAGGAGCCTTATTTCTTTAGGCTTAAAAGTCAACATCAAAATAGAATTGCATGCATGCAAAAGTGAAGCAGAAACCCTAAAAGTGACCTGCAAACCCTAAAAGCGCATGAGACTCTATTTAAGAGGGTTATGAGACTAAAGAGAGTATCTATTATTATTGTTGATTGATTTGGAGTTTTGGGCAGAAGCACAGTGTGCAGCTGCGGCAGTTGGGGTTGAAGACAGTGTCTTCAGCTAATGAGGGTTCGGCAGTGAGATATTTGCCCTAGTCTCTTTTTGTGATAGATCATCCAAGTTTATCCACGACATTCATCGTATACATCAATATCCAGGGATCCAACAGACTCAGAAGGATTATTGGCAGATCCATGTTTTGCAGCTAGAAATAGCTGAGAAACCTCACAAGGATTCGTTGGGACAATAAAACCAAGTCTTTCCTCCGCATGTCAGCTTCCTCTTTCTCGGCAGGCCTATCCTACGGCATAAAGTGACTATCAACCATCAGTTTGCTCACCTGGAGCAGTTATCAGCAAAACAGAGAGGCTGGAGGGCGTGAGCAGCAGAACAGCAAACCAATTCGCTAGGGCACTTAGAGGCAGCCAAACCTCTGCATGTGACAATCTATCTCTCCGGCAGTAGAAGACCGACAAGTCCACAAAGTTTCAACAGCATCTGACCATTCCTCCTCCAAAAACGTCACCTTCAATCGGAGGGGTGCACACGTCTGCCGCTGGGCGTCAACAACAGGAAGGTAGCACTGATACTTCACCTATTCGACACTTTATGCATGCAACCTATCTCAGGAGTATTATCAGCCGAGTTATCAGTGGTAAGTGTTAAATTCCTTTCTGCAAACCCTAGCCCTAATTCTGCTATATTTTAGGGTATTTTTGCATGGCAAGTTTGCATGCACTGTTATTCTGTATTTTTGCACAAGATTAAGTGTATGAGTTGGCATTATACACAGTATCACTAGAATATCGGTATTTGGGATATTACACACTTCTAGCTTGCTCAAATCACAATGTTATGTTCCAAAGATAGATGGGGATTGTTCAGTTTATGCCAGTGTTATGAGTCATGACATATGCTCTACTTGTTGACACGTGGGGATTTCCTTCTAATATGTGGGATATGACCATGAGGGGTCATTGGTGTTGCTCTATAGTGGCTCATGTACATTAGATTGTTGATTCATAGCTGAATATGTATCATGGTGCAGTCATAGTTTCCTTCAGATAAGTGTGTCGCCTTGTGAGTCAGGTGTATCCTTAAGGATTTCGGCAGGTATAAAACTCGATTCATGTCATTTCACACTTTTTGCCTAGCCATTTTTCATACCATGTCAGTCCACTAACCCTTTCACACCATTTCCATCAACTGCCCCTTTCATAAGTGACTTATCATAAGGTATGTTCCAAGATCTCTATATTATTCCCATGTATGAATGCCTAAGTCAAAGTACTCTAAGGTTGATGCAGCTAAATTATAAATGTTATATATGTGAGCAATAGCCCCTTGCAAATAGGACAAGTTCCATACGTCCCAAGTTATCAAAGCCAAATCTAAAGCAAAGGGACTAAGCCAAAAAATGCTAATAATAAAAGTAAATAAAAAATAAATAAAGGGATTTCAAAAAAGAGGCACAAGGAGAAGGTAACTCAAGAAAAGTGCATCCTTCAAAAGCACACACGTGGAAGAACAAATTATAGCCCCTAGCTCTTGAAAGCTAAGGGGTAGGCCTGACACTCACTCGCATTTCTATGATGGTTAGTTCACAAACACCTTCTCCCTAGTACCACATTCACTTCATCACCCTCAACACACTTACAAACTTAGAAAATGCAGCTCGTCTTAGGGATCTAACATGTAATAAAGGTTTAATTGCAGTCACACGATGCTGAGTCTAAGGTTCATGGGATTAAAACTAAAAAGGTAATTGAGTTATTAGAAAAGTGTACTTCCTAACCTTTTCATTTGTATTTTCTACATATTTGATGGTATTTTCCTAAGTCAAAAATTGTTGGGGCTTCCAAGAGCTAGCGCCCTAGCAATTACATGGTCTAACACTTCGTTGATGTTTCATGGATGACTTGTGGGACCCTTTTGAGGTGCACCCCCCTTGTACACACAGTTTCATGCACACATGAGATGAGTTGGCATGTGTTTGACCCATGTTGGACCTTTGTCACAGATTTTGGAGAGTTTGTTGCACACTTAATCCTTGCTAATTCACTCATTGATGGGACGTGTTGCCCGCCAATGTGCACACCGTCAGCAAAAATCTTTCGAAAGTTGTTTCCCAAGTGGGAAAGGTGCGCCCTTGGGGGCAAGCAAAGAGTCAGGTGTTGTCACCTGATCCTGACTCCTCCATTTAGACAAACTCTTAACGAAGCCAAGGGGGGTAGACCCTAAAGAGTTTCTAAGGATCTTTTGTTTTAAAACGTTTTTTGGTGTATGATGCGGATGGGCATTTTTAGGAGTTTTTTGAAAGAAACTTATAATAAAAAGACCCAATAAAGTCTAAGTGGTTCCGTACGAGAACATGTGGGTTGTTCGGAGTGTCTAAAGCAGTGTTCAACACTACACCAATAAGGATGTAGCCTAACTGTGCTTTCAAGGTCTCGGTACAGTGGTTCCCGCATTCCCAGGCAGAATTTGCCCACTTTCGATTATTAGCGCTCAACGCCAGATTTTCGTTGGTTTTCTTGGGAGAGTGTTTTAATTATGGTTGAAGAGGATTAAGATGTGAATGATTAAAGAATCTACAACTGCTTCTGGGTATCCCATAAGTGGGTAGAGCATACACAGTGTAGTAAATGTAAATTCCAAATTTAAAAGTTGTGAACAAGAACCATCATAACAACCCTCCGACAAAGAGCACTCTTGATCCGCCTTATGGTGAGATTCAAGAGATTTATGAAAAAGAAGCAAAAGATGCTAAAGTAAAAGAACTAAAACTAAACAACAAACTCTCCGATAGAGAGCACACTCTTGATCCACCTTTCGGTGAGATTCAAGAGATTTTATGTTCTTTTTTAACAAATTATATAAGAACCATAAATCTAATCTAAGACAAAAGGAAAAACCTCTCCGATAAAGAGTGCTCTTGATCCACTTTTTAGTGAGATTCAAGAGACTTTGGATTCTTTTTAACAATTTATATGAAATAAAAGTCAAAAAAAAAACTTTTTAAAAGATGAAACTAGCCTTTCCTATTCTACTCTAACAGTTTATTTTGTAGGTATAAAGCAAATAAATGGACAGATACATGCTTCCCCCAAATGGGGGAAGAGGGGTGCAGGAGCTATAATCCCACTTGCTCTTTATATTACCTTATTTATAATTTTGTTTTTGGAGGAATACCTTTTGTCCTTTGGAAACTAGGATCAAATAGTTTACAATTATTTTTAGAAGAATGGGTAAAGAAGAAATCGGAGAGAAGGAGAGGGGGTTGGAAGGAGCCTTTTCGATGGTTCAAATCTTTGCATGAGCCTCCAAATCTCCTCTTTCCTGAAAGATGAATATAAAAGCCAGCAAACAGAAAAATCAAGAAAAAGTTTGTATGTTAGCTAAAAAGTGCATAAAAATCTATGATCTAGTACTTGCAAATGATAGAAAGAATATACTACTTCAAGTACTAAAGCTAAAAAAGGCTAGATCTAAGATTTTGATAAAATAAACTTGGAAAATTTCTTAGATCTTTATAACAAGCAAAAAAGTAACTAGAAATAAATAGCTTTGAAGTTTTGAGGATAAAGATGGAAGATCTCAAGCCCAAGCTTGAACAAATTTGAGAAAGGAGAGAGCTTGTGGAGCAAGAAACATTAGATTCATAAAAATATAGTGAAGAAAGATAAGATGCAACCGAGCTCCGATCTTTAGTTCGCGTCTAGTGATCTGCAAAGCTACAAAAACCTTTAAGCAAGTGATTAGATCTAGTACTGTAAATTAAACAAGAACAAAAGTGCACAAGTATAACTAACTACAAAATGCAACTCTTAGATCTTATATAACTACACATAAGCAAGCAATTGAACCTTCAAATGCCTACTCTATGGATTAGAATATAATCTTCTAAGCTAGATAACGAAACTTGCATAAACAATAATGAAGCTACACATATATCACCTCGGTTATAAGCCAAACATTCACCATGAAAATTCGTGCACCAGCAAATTATCCTCCAAAGACTCAATTTTATTCATAAGAAAGATAAACAATTACAATAATACAGGCAGAGGTCCCTTGCTTCAATCAAATGGGGAAGAAGGCCTCGCTTTTATAACAAAACCCAGCCCCAGGGGGGGCACCAACCAGCTGAAGATCAACCCGGAGTTATCTAAGTTTAAACTGAGCTGAAGAGAAGTCACATTGAGTTGAACTGAGGTGGGGACGGCAGAGATGATTGACACCTTTCACCCACCAATCACCTAACTCACCGTTAGCTGCCAACACACCTCACCAACTCACCAACTCCAAATTGGCGAGTTCCTCCTCATGCATGAGTTTCCTTCCATGCGAATGTACGACATTGATGATGAACGATTAAATTTATTTAAATTAAGGTTTGTTAACATAATATATGCCACACCTTTTTATTCAATGTATGGGGAGGAGTCCACCCTCACCCACTATAGCGCAACCATGCTCACGCTTTTAACTAGCGTGACATCATCCCCCAATCTTTTGAAACCATGCAATGTGCCACTAATATATATACCATGGTTTTAAAAAAAAAATAGCCTTTATGTGGAGAGGGGTCCACCCCAATCCCACTCACCACTTCATATTAGCGTGAGTCCTTTCACCCTCACGTCATACTCCATTGAAATTAATTCGTAGCCATGCCTTTAAACCAAAGTTTAAGTAATGTCATATTTTGATGTGGGTTGCATGGCATGAGGGACCCACCTCCATGTCATCCCCACCCTTAAAATATTAATTTTTCAACTTTTGTGCATTTTCTAAAAATTTAGCATTTAAATGCCATTATGGTGCTCTGTTAGTCAAATGATGCCTTCCGAGTTGTTTTTGCTGCTCGAAACATAGTGAAAGTGGCTATTATCACATATATAGTAGCCAGGCTACCATATTCTATTTTTCATATTTCAATACACTTTTCAACGAGTTCCCTTACATATGAGATGCTGAGATGAGCATCTATAATGGATCATTATTTGATGATGGACTATAGTACTCTCCCATGCCATGACTGAGTCTCAGGACACTCAGATTTGAGAATTGATGTAGTCATTTAGCCATTTGCAGAGCAGTCAGTGGTGTCCAGAGTTGCATCAGTAGTTTTCATTGGACAAATGTTGGTTCAGATTGATGGTTTACATGTACATGACTCGGCGGATATTATCTTGTGTTATGGTTATAATTTCTTTTTATATTCATTCTTGTGACATGTCTTAGCATCCAGTGTCATGATCTGGCGGTCATATAAATATGTATGTCCTTACTTAGACCTGGAAGTTCTTGACCCATACTTATTGGTTTTACCCTGCTTAGAGAGAATAGAGGTGATCATTCCCACCATACTTTGGCTTGCTAGTGTTGGTTTTATTGTTCACTATCTCCACCCATCCATTGCCTTCCAGTTATGTTTTCAGCCCGACTTACTACTTGACTTGTGGCATGGAGGACCTTTCCCCACTAGAGCCTCTGTGTTGGCAAACTTCCCTGTTTATTTGTGTCTCGACTCTGAGTTGCCTAGGTTGTGTTGGCTAAACCAGAAGCAAATAGCGCTGCCATCAATACAAGGTATTTGGAAATGAAATGAATATCTTATGAAAAAAGCCCATTCATGAAAAGTAGTGTTTTAAAATATACATGAATGCAAGGCAAGCCTAATGAAATTGGTTGTGAAGTACATTGAAATGAATACCTTAAAACATTCATGAAAAGTAGTGTTTTTAAACATACATGAATGCATGAAACCTCAATAATAAAAATCCGTGTAATAAATGCATGGACCAAGGCTATGGAAATTCGAAAGCCCAAAAAGCAATGGTTCTTAAAAAAGTTATATCTAAAGATTGTTGGCCTCACTTGTATTTGATTTGGATTGTGAGCATTTGTCAAGGTGAATAAGCACCTCTGAACACAACTTATCCATTTGTGAGACATTGACATCCCCTGTGTTGTTGCTTGTCCTGCATATGCTAGAGTGAGTATCCCCTTTTCATATCCAAAGTGTCATAGTGTCATGTTGGTAGTCACCCTTTATCCTAACCATTTGATTTTTAACCTTCACCCTTCACTAGCAAATTGATTATAACTATGAAGTGAGTATGGTCTTGAAAGTCTGGGCTGAGTTATAGTTAATTAATGAGACTCTATATTTGGTTGATAGATCACCAGTGAGATGATTGCTACTTGTTATAATTGTTATTTGAATGATTTGTAAAGCATGTCTTAACCTTTGAACACTTGCAGCACATGGATGTTAGCCTGGGTTATATTATTGATTACTTGATCATTTACAGATTATTATTTTATCTGTCTAGGCATATTGGTTATTATTCTTGATCATGCAGAGATCTGTAGGGTGTATGAGTATGCACCTTAGATGGATTTGGACTCCCTAAGTCCAATGAGACAGCTTCTTTTCAGTTTCGGGCAGTTAGGGTGATGATTTGTCTCAGTGTACCATTTGGGTGCAGTTTTGCCATGCTAAATGACCTGTCAGAGCAGAGAGGTGATTTGATTGGTTCACCTAGGGCGTTGTATGAGGAGGGGGTGGTCCAGCCACTCATTTTTACCATATTACCCCCCTCCCAGAGAGCTTGGTGGGTTCAGTTTGACAACGTTGGCACTCTAGGAAGCAGTTTAGGCCATATCACGTTTCTCGAGGCAAATTAAAAATAATAAAAATGGCTACTGAAAAATTCAATTTGGGCTACTAAGGCAAGGAAATGGCATGGGATGAGTTTTGATGATGAGTGTGATGTCTTCCACTCCTCCAACAGTTTCAGCATTTGGATGGACCCACATCCATCTCTCGCGCATATTTTATTATTTTCTGGAGCTTTTGGAGGCTCACGATTTCTTCAGAGAGGCACTATTTTGCACTTAAAAAATTATATTATTTTTATTGTGTCATGGGGACACACTAGGAGAGTTAGTTAACACTCCATGGACCCACCATGAGCTTTATTTATTTTTTATTGAGTGGGATCCCCTCTCCTAGGGTGGTTTGGTCCATTGATATATTATATTATTGTATTGATCCATGTACTTTATGTTGAGTTCATCTCAACCATTGATTAGAACATTTTGATCTTTTAATCTTAGCCACCCATTTGAAAAGTTGTTATGATTTTGGTTCTCTCGTTCCTATTTAAAGGAGAGAGCTTCTCATTGTAAAGGGGTCTTTGACTCTTGGATCTGGATAATAGAAAACTATTTTTGTGGAAATTCTTGGATCTCCTTTGCATCTGTTGTTCTTAGATGGTGATTGGAAAATCTATTGCTTCCTAGCATTCAGGTATTTGTTGTGAGATCTATATTTTCTGGAAACATTGTCTTGTCTACAGGAGGGCGACTTCAACTTGGGCGTTTTTGCAGGGGTTCCTCAACTTGCTTGGCTTGGCTTCCCTTGTATCAGGGGATTTTCATTAGTATCATTGCGATCTATGATTTTATCTTGCTATTTTTCTGTAGCATTTGTTCTTTTCTCATGACGCATCAAATCTGATATGGTTGACGTTTGTTGTGCAGGAGAGAGGGTGCATTGGCTTCCTTGGGGAAATCGTTTCACATAGAGGCTTCCTTCAAATCTTCTCAAATTGATCGTGACGGCATAGATCATCATCATCAAAGCATCTACAAGGTTTTCTAGGTAAGATCTATGGGTTAGTTCTTCTTTCCTAGATCTCAATCCATTGGCATCTTTATTTTCATGTTAAAACCCTAAATATAAAAAATCAAAAAATATTATGGATCAAACCGCTTGATCTCTCAGCAAATCATTTCTGGGTTTTGTGGATCGGGTCAAACCCTAAGTAGGTCTTCAAAAACGTTTTGCTAAAGTGACTCCATTTGGCCCAAATCCCAAGGCACTGTTCTCCAAATCCTAGCGCTACCCTTCATGTTGCCTCCTTCTCTTGCGATTTGACCTTTTCCTTATGGCTCGAGTGCTTTGATACTGTAATACCTTCTTTTGAGTCTACCCCTTGGTACTAGGTAGCCCCAATCTTGTTCTTACCCTCCCTGCATTGGTCACGTTCCCCAAGGCAGTGGATATTGTCATCTTTTGCTAGTACTTTAATCTCAGATCTAGTAATAAGCTTATAGGTCACTTGTATTTTGAACTTGGATCAAATTTCATATCTCATAAACCCCTGATCCAAGCCCTAATTCACCTTGTGACTTCATCCATAGATCTAGGGTTTACTCCACCTTACACCTTACGTACTTCAACTCCATTTGATTTGATCTGGTGTTTTGGTTTGATCTCTCCTGTCGGGAGTAGATCTGAGTCTCCCCCATTGTTGTCTTGGGCTAAGACAACATCAAGTGAAGATTGCCTCGATTGGTGTGACAACCATCCATTTGGGAGTCGAGGCTATCTTGGTTCCACCTCTTTAATTGCTTATCCCTCTACCATCCATCCTGGATGCACCTCATAGAGGCAACTACAAGTTTGGTGATAACAGTGGCCACTGGAGTAAAGATGCTGCTCTGGTCTTGAAAATGAGCCCAACCACGCCAAAAACGGACTTTGGATCACACTTTATTTACATTTTGAATTTTTCTATTTAAACCATTAAAAAGGCTTAAAAAATGGTTTAAAAAAAAAAAAAATCATTTTTTCTCGAAATCAAACGAAACTCTAGGGGGGCCTAGTACATGTCCATACGACTCAATTCAAATGCCTAGCATGTTGAAAAACATTGACACGAAGGCTCTAATAACCTCCTAGGGCCGAAACACCAAGACAACTACCCCAGCTTTGGAAGTGTGAGTGAAAAACTCAGAAATTATTAATATCTGTTCAACAACCAATAATAACCAAGGGAAAAAACACTCTGGGCTAGTCGGCTTGATGCTTAAGTCCGGGAAGCCAAGCCTTTTATAAAAAATTAAATGCTAGGACATTTTTTACAATTTCTCCAAGCGGGTATGAACATGCATTTTATTAAAAGAGAGGCCCAAAAAAGGCCCTGACGAAATGCGGAACCTTCTGAGCACTAATAATGAACAACTGGCTTGTTCAGGACTTCGGCGGCTCACTGGAAATCCACTCAATACAAAATTAGTGGATAACATCTGGCTCCAACTACGGGACGTGTGCTTGATCTAGTCTCTTAGGCAAGGAGAGCATATGAGAACAATCTAACGATCATAATTTTGTCCTTTCATTTATTTAATTTCTGCTCTAAAACAGAATTTTAATTCATTTCCAAGGACAAAATTTGTGGTTTGATTATTCACATTAAAGACAAATTTCATTTGCAGATTTATTTTATTTGTTGCAGCCTAGTTCATTTATCTTTTTTTATCTATTCATGGGCTGGAACATTCAGCTGTTATAAACCGGTTAATTAACTTAAAGAATGCATCCTTTGGGTTTTATTTACAGCTATTTAATTGTGTCTTGATTTCTGGCCTTATCTCACTTATTCTTGCATTGTTCTATTGGCAAAATCAGTTTTAGAATAAGAGTTTGAATCTATTATTCCGAGCACATTTTCATGGGATTCCACTTTAAATTTGGCATGCAATTTTTCCTTATGCTTTAAATTCATATTCATTTCAATTTCACATTTTTTAAGGGTTTAAAGCATTGTTAAGTTACTGGTTGCAACATAATCATTTCACTTCAAGTACACCAACAATTTCCACTTGTACTTTAGATCTAAGAATCTTAAGGTAGTAATTCATTATTGGTCACTCTTAAAACTCTCATAATGTTACTTCAGATTTAGATCTAATTTGTAGAAACCTTCTGCTTTTAATCCATTTCACTCATAAATATTTTTAAGGATTAAGCAATCTTCTTAATTCAACAATGTTATTTCATATATGGAAGTTCAAGCACTATTAGTGAATGTCCATTTCTTTTATCTTGCACTTTCAAAGCACAATAAATCTTAAATCTGAATTTAGCATTATGAATTCATTGCTTTGCACTCAATCTCACATTTATCTGAGGGTTAAAGTAATTCAGTTGTAATTAATCCATTGACATTTTAAAGGATTTATTTTCGATTGGTCATTACAATTATTTTTATTCTTGTTGCAAATCTGAAATTTATTTACAATTTCTTTATGGGGAACTCTTTAAATTTTTAAATTTCTTGAAGCACTTGGGTAATGTGCTTAAATTCCAGCATTTGTTCATCAACTATTTTCACATTTTTAAATCATGCATAGTTGATTTGCAATTTAAGTAATTCAGAAACATCGTCAATCTTTAGTGCTTACTTGCCTTAGGAAATTGCCCCCGCTAATTGGATCTTCATCCAAACACTAAAGTGAAGAGTTGTTGCTTAGGTGACAGTGGCAACAATTCTAAGAGTTACTCTCAGCTAAACCCTAGTGAAAAGCTTGCACTTAAGTGGAACTAGTTTGTGTGCCAACATTTTGGTGCCATTGACGAGGACAATTTTGTTTCTTAAACGAATCCTATTCTTCAACACCTTGATGAGATAAACTTAATACATCTTAGATACCTCACCTAACAACTCCATTGAATCAAGAACCCCAAAAGAGATACTCTACTCAGAGTTCATCTGTTCCTCTTATCCAAAGCTTTTCCTCTCCTAAAAAAGTTTTCAAGGCCCAAAGGAGCAAGCCCGGCCTCAACAAGTAGTAATTCTAATCCTACAACTATGGCAGGATGGAATTAAAGAGATCCAATGGAATTAAAGAGATCCATAGAAGCCTTTATTAGATACATCTCAAATCCAAGGAGCCCCACACAAATTACAAGAGAAAAATTATAAATGACTCCCAAAGTTTTCAAGGGATAATGTGATAGCTGCAAAAGATCACCTTGACAAATTTTTGCCAATGTAGCAGACAATGCTGCTCTTGAACATGAAAATGTAGTGATGAAACTATTCGCCTCATCCCTAGATGGCGATGCTAACCTTTAGTTCAAGAATTTCCCTTATGGTTCTATTAAAAATTTTGAAAAATCTGAAAAATTATTTTTAGAAGAGTGAGAAATCAAGGTTGTTAATAACTTCCTAATAAACCATTTGCATGAGATAAAAAAAGAACAATAATGAAATTGTCAAGGAGTTTAACAATAGATTTGGAAAAGTCTTTGATAAAATCCCCGAAGATTTCAAACCTAAGGACTCAGCAATATTGTTGTATTACATTAATGCCTTTAAGGGTCCTTTAGGTTTTCCTTTTGAGGATAAAGCCCCGCCCACCCTTAAAAATGCCCAAGAAACAGCAAAGAAAATGGAACAAAACTTTTCTGCCACACGAAAAGTTGACCTTTTTGGAAAATCTAGGGCATCTACATCTCTACATCTAAGGCTGAAACTAAACCACGATCTCTAAACAATGTTGATCCAACCCAAGATCCTCTTGTTGACTTAACTCAAATGTTTGAGAAGCTTACTACTGAATTGATTCAATCCCAAACAACCCTCTTGAACAAGGTGACAAGTCTAGAGAAAGATAGGGAACATCAAGGTAGTTTTCCTCCTAGTTATCAACAGAATAATCAGCCTAGAGGAGACCAAGGATGGAATAGGAGTATGCGTCTTCAAGCAACAAGAGTCCCAAATACCTTTGCCCCGACCAATGTCATTGTTACCAGCTCAGTTGTACTTAGTTGGACTTTCAAGCAAGCAGGAAAAGCTTGAACATGATAAGTGTTCATCATCAGAGTTTTGAAGTCCATCGGGCCTTTAAGTGGCCTTTCTTTTTTCTTCTCACATGTTCATACCCCGTGGGGTCATTGAAATAAAATGTGTTGGCGTGAGAACTTTTTGTGAATAACTTGGCTTCCTAGGACTTAGGCATCAATCCGGGTATTCCAAGGTGTTTTTTCCTTGTTAATTATGCATTGTTGAATAAGCGATGTATAATGTTTTAGTTTTTCACCTACTCCTCCAAAGCTGGAATGGTCGTCTTGGTGGTTAGGCCTTAGGAGGTTATTAAAGTTCATATGTCAATGTATATTACCATGCTAGACATTAGTTTTGAATCATATAAACATGTGCTAGGTCCCCCTAGGATTTTTTAAGTTCCGAAAAAAATATTTTTTCCTGTAAAAACTGTGAATTTTTAATGTTCTAATTAAAAAAATCAAAAAAGGCATAAAAGTGTGGTTAGGAGGAGGAATTGGTCATGGGGGTGCTCGTTTTCCAACTCGGAGCACCCAATTAACCCCTAAATTCACTTTTGAGAGATAAATTTCAATTATTCCTCATGAAAATTGATTTTCTCTCAAAAATGACAAAAAAACACCAAATAAATGGCCGAATAAGACATATTAATGGAAAAAACATGATCCCACTGATTAAGGAATTTGGTCCGTGGTTTGTCTCCGGTGATTGGAATCAAATCCAAGTCTAATGGGGGTGCATCCTTTGAAGGATATGATTGAATATTTAACCAAGGATTGGAGGGGGCGCATTCCACCATTGGAAGGGCACATCTCAAGTATAATGGGGCACATATCTCACATGTAACTCCAAGCTTTAAGGAAGGGGGGCGCCTACCTCTTGAGAGGTGGCGCTCCCGTATTGAAGATTGATCCAACAAACTCCCATGAGTTTCTCTTGAAACTTGACTTCAAATCTACAAGTGTCAACTCACCTCTCTTGGCCAAATTCGCCCTTTTGGGCTGATTTCTTCTATAAAAGCAAGTCTCGTTCCCCATTGTGGACTAGTTGGAGTCTTCTTGGGAAGAGCTTGCTCATTGTAGTACTTGCTTATATGTTTGAAAAATACAGACTTTGGAGGTCGATTTTGTGTGGTGCCTTTTATGAGTGGATGAATTATCATTGATTCTTATGGAGGTAACTTGTATCTAAGCTACTTGTTTACTTTTGCATCTAGTCTAGCTTATTGAAAAGATGGGTATCAATTTATAAGGAAGATTATGCAACTTGTTTATTGTTTTAATCTCTCTAGTATGGATGTTTAGAGATCTCACCAAAGGTTTCATTTGTTTATGAACTTTTATAGTGATTTCTAACATATATGTATCTAGACTTGATCTTTGTTTGCAAGTGATGTGATGTGCATGTTATTTTAGTTGGATGATTTCAAGATCTTGTTTGCTTCTTTTTTTCATCTAACATTTTCTTGCAGATATAGTCCCTCGAAATCCCATAAACGAGGCCTCAAAGTTTCTTCATCTCTTCAAGCCTTCTCCTTTCTCCCTCTCCTCACAAACCCTTTTTTTTTTGTTCTGGTTACCTTGATGAGCAGTAATAGATCTTTAAATCAATTCCATATTTATAAGTAGATTCATAATTGCTCTTATTTTAAAGGTCTAGCTAAAATATTAAAAGTTTTATCATTCATAGTTGAGATCTTGCTTTACTAGCTTCCTATCAAGTTATTTGTTTGGCACATCTAAAAGCTTGAATAGTTAAGTTAGTAGTTGAACTAATTTCATATTTAGCATTGAGTGTTTGTATTTGTTTGCTCTTGTTATCACATATACATTCTGCAGCTGGGCAACCATGACGCAGCATACAGACTTGTCTCTTATTCTATTTCGGGCTATATTTCACATGGGGTATTAGCATGGATCTTTGCAACTTCAGCCTTTCCAGAGCCTTGTTCATCGGATTTCCCTTGCCAAGAATGAGATTCGCTAGTCCGTTGAGATGTTTTTGGCGATGATCTAGTTCATTGTAGCAGAGCAACATATCAAAGTTGGTACACACAGTGATAGATGGCCTTATCAGTTGGAGACAGGTATATGGGGTGAGATCAGGTATACACTTCTTTGGTTTGATTTTGCTCTATGATGTATGTCAGACACCTATGCTTATCAAGTTAGGATGATTATGGTGACCTATGCTTTTATGTATTGTTGCTTTAACCTATTATGACTAATCAAAGGACTTGATGTGAAGGTTGTTGCTCATGCCATGTTTGTACAAATAGTAAACCTTAGTACTAGGTTGGTTCCATTTATCACTAGCCCCCGTCCATCCAGTTTCATCCGTTGTAAAGTTTTCCTATGACTTAGACTTTTTTAGACTTGTGAGATTGAAGATCTTTTCCCCATTTTGACCTCTATGCATGATGGATCCCATGTTGTTTTGTGTCTCGGCTCCGAGTTATACAACAACACTTGTCGAAGCCTTGATCCTTCTGGGCCGGAAAACCCACTGGTGTTGGTTCATGCGCTTAGGCGAGTTGGATTTTGAAGCCTTGACCTCTCTGGTCGATTGCCCCCGATGTTTGGTCCTGACTATGGATATTTCCCCCTAGTTGCCCGAGAAGTTGTCAGCTAAAACATGAAGCAATATGTCTATCATCATTACATGCATTATGAGCTATATGTTATATGTTATGAAATGCAAGCCTACAAATTAAATTGCAAACTCTATCTTTAAACACAAATCAAAAAGGCTATAAAGTGAAATTGTTAAAAGCCCAAATAAAGCAGTGGATAAACAAATGTTAAATCTAAAGAGTGTTGGCCATCTGATTGAAATGTAATGATTAATTCCCCACAGAGCCTACAAGTTTTGATGTGAGATGGAGTAAGGGACAGCTAATTCTAAGTGTCCCCTAAGATCTCTTCACTACAATTTCTTGTGTACTCAACGCAAGGGTCCTAGAAAAGATCCTCACGGAGCTTGATTCTTAGCTTGGATGTGAGTCATACACATGTTGTTAAGGTTGAATGGACACTTTTCAGATCAGCTCATCCACTTGTGAGACACCACCATTCCCTATTGTTCAATCTATCATGCATATGTCACTTTGGTTGTGTGTACTTATCATTATTCGAATAAATCACAAAGTCAAAGTCAGTCAAAAGTCATTTCCCTTTGCGTCAGCCTTGTTGTCTACCCTCACCCAACAGTAGCACATTGTTTACCCTTTGTAAGTATGGCATGGACAAGCAGACTTCCAGAAAAGTTCCAAGACTCTTCAAAAGCACAGGTATATCTTCCTATTATTATTATTGTCACCATGATTATGAATAACTGATGAAAACTTGGTTTTGATATACATTATTGGAGCATTTCTTACCCTCGATGTTTATAGGATCATATTGATGCAGTATCTCACCTTGATTTTGGGTACTTTGACCTAGTCAACCCAGTTGACCGAGTCAATCACGATTCCCAAGGCAGTGACTCAAAAAAGCAACATGATCTATATTTGTTCCAAACATGCCCAGGACCAATACTGTAGTTTCAATTTTGAGAGTTTGGCCCCGGTTCTCCTAATAAGTACTTATTATCACTTAATTACTGGCCAAATGATCAAATTTTATTTCAGATGGCAGTATGATTGGTTCTCGTAGAGCAGAGAAGTGTTCCAAGGGGTATGAATAGTCACTTATACCATTCTTCTATGTCTCCAGATCATCCAAAGCAGTCAATTTGCCCCAGTTTGCAACCTAAACAAAGTTATGTTGGATTTATCCTTTTCTAGAGATTGCACCAGCAAAAATGAACTAGAGAAATCACTGAAAAAAACGATTAACCTCCTGGGTCAATGAAATGGCTTGGAATTTTGGCAGATGATGTGTTTCAACATCCCAGACAGTCCTCCAGTAGTTTTCAGTCAGCAGATGTCCAGATTATTTTGTATTGGCTCAGCCAGTGAGGAATGCCCCCCAATGGGGCACCCCTCAACTTGGCCATTGATGTATTTCACTGTCATATCTTGTATTATGAAGTTTTAAAGGGACCTAAGGTGAATTAAGCCCCTAGTGACCCCCTCCTATGTACTATCATGTCACACCTTATGTTTATATTGTGACTTTCACCTAGGATAGGCATCCTTGAGTAAAGTGCGCACCCTCTTTTGACTTAGTCACTTGATACATGTTATGATCTATGTATTGCTGATCTCCACCGTTGATGATGTTTTAATCTCAACTATTGGATGATAAAGTGAGTTAGGGTCTCTCAAACTACTTAAGAGAGGTGACCCCCCCATTGTAATTCATGAGCTCTGGAAACGGAATTTGAATAAAGAGATTTTTGTCTTGGATTACACTTTGAATTCTTTTGATGTGTTGATGATTTGTTGATTGGTATTGCTATTCTTTTATACTGAGTTTATGTCGGGATAGATCTTGTATATTTTCATGCACCCATCCATCTACAGGTTGAAGGAGGCACACTTGAGGAAGGCGCACTGGTGGGGAGACTCACTCTGTGCCGACTCTTGGGTTTTGTGTATCAGGGAGTGATTCTTTCTCGATGATTTTTCATTTCCCGTACTTTCTTTATGTTGCAGATCCCATTCGTTTGTCTTGTTGATTGATCTCTTTGGTTGGACAAGTGGAAAGGGGGCGCTAGGGTCATTGAAGGAAGCAGAATCCCATCAAGATCTTGCTCGGAAACTCTCATTTCATCAAACGGACGACATTCCTCATCATCTCTGATATCATCTACAAGAATCAGGTATGTTTCACAAGTAATTTCTCTCTTGTTTACTTTCTGCATGCATTACCCATCATTTCCTGCATTGAAAAAACCCTCATTTAGCAGTAGGAAAATCACCAGACCAATTTGCACCAAGAATTAGCAAATTTGGCGATATGGGTTTTGTGCGGCATACCAAAAAAACCCCTCTCCCTCAAAAACGTCAAGGTTGGACTCCTCTGCCCATCTCCAGGCACTAGTTTCAGTTTGGGAGAAAACGACCCTATTTGGCTTGCTGGTCAATTTCCTATGTTTTGGTTCCAGTTTTCAGTTGGGTATTTTTGTTTTTCAATCATCTTACCCAATTAGGTGTGTTGAAGCCTTAATTTCTTTATATCAACCTCATCCTAGGAATTTTCCATATTTCTGATTACATACCCCAGGGTCCAAGGTCTGATTATCTAAACAAGCACACCAACCCTAGATATGTTTAAACTTCTCAAGTCACTGGCCTAAATTTGATTCGAGTAAAATTTTCAGATTCCTTAAACACCCGTACTCGAATATCCCTTAAATTGTGGATTATCCCTTAAATCTAGGGTTTCCAGCTCTCACCTTACGTATTCACATTTTTGGGCTTGATCTGGTGATTAGCTATAGATTTGTCCTTTCAGGATAAGATCGAGTCTCCCCCATTGTCACTTGGGCATTCAATGGCATAAAGCGAAGGAATCCCTAACCGACGTGACAACCGTCCATCTTTTGGGGGTTAAGGTTTTCGTATGTCACAACTTTGGTTGCCTATCCCCTCTACCATCCTGTATAGGACTTATCTATTGGGGCAACTACAAGATCTGTGATAACATTTTGTAAATTTTCCTTTAATATTCAACTAGGGCTAAACAGTGCATGCAAAATATCAACTGATAACCACACATGAATATCTTTTACAGTATGCAGCGGAATATAAAACTGAGAAATAAATCACAACATCACATCACAATATTGACACTATTATTTTGGGTATGGAAACCCTCGAAAAAACACAAGATGGGAAAACCGGTGCAGCAGTCAGATATAGATTTTATTATGAAAAATAATGGAACTTTTACAATCACTGCAAATTCACCCAAACCTGGCGAATGCAGTACCCAGCAGAATCACTGGGCAAATCCCAGCTAAACCTCAACACCCTCCTATGTGAGTGTATGGCCCAGCTGTACGAAGCTCGATGACCCTGCTGCTCGCTCCTCCATCTTCTCAGCGAAATCCTCTGTCTGACTTTCTCTCCCTGTCTATATCATGTCTCTATCGGAATACAAGTATGTGTGTTCTCTCCACCAATTGATCTCTCTTTTATAATCTTAGGTAAAGAGAAAACCCTAATTTCACTTTCACTTTAACTAGTGGTAAAGCAAAAACCCTAATTTCACTTTCACTTTCACTTTAACTAGTGGTTCGCTAAAGTTAATTTAGATCACTTTAATTTATTTTCCAAAGGAAAAGTAAATTAAATACAACTGGTTTCCTAATTTAAGTCTTCTGCATGCAAAAACACATGCATGTTGGAAGACCTTCCTTGTTGCTACTAGTTTAACACTCCCTCTCAACAAGGAATGGATTCAGTAGCAACCCCAACTTATCCCTGAACTTCACAAAACTTTGTCTGCAAAGTGCCTTGGTGAAAATGTCCGCCACTTGCTCATTTGTCTGTGTGTACTCCAACCGAATGGTTCCCCTCTGAACACAGTCTCTCAAGAAGTGGTATCTGATGTCTATGTGTTTGCTCCGGTCATGGAACATTGGATTCTCGGATAGTATGATGCCACTTTGATTGTCACAGTGAACTACAGTAGCCTCTAGCTCACACTCAAACAACCCTGCAAGTAACTTCCTCAGCCACATACCCTCACAAGCAGCCATGCTAGCTACCATGTACTCAGCCTCTACCGAGCTTAATGCAACTGACTTCTGTTTCCTGCTAAACCAAGAGACAACCCCTAATCCAATGCTGAAACAGCAACCTGAAGTACTCTTCTGGTCCTCTACACATCCTTCCCAGTCAGCATCTGTAAAACCTGCTAATTGTACACTCCACCTGCGCTCATAAACCAATCCATACTCCATTTTACCTTTGATGTAGCGAAGTATGTGCTTCGCAGCCGTCCAATGCACTCTTCGAGGGTCCACCATGGAATGACGAGTTGACTGCAAAGCTGATGTCTGGTCAAGTGTTGACTAGATGCATAAGCGATCCGATAAGCTGACGATACAAGGTAGGATCAAATCTGTCTAACCCTGATGCATCAATCTTCCTCCAATTGGAAACTAGAGGTATGGCCATAGGATTGCAGTCCTCCATCCTGAATCTCTTCAGGATCTCTACTGCATACTTCCTCTGTCCGATGAAGAAGCATCCATCTCTCTGCCAAACCTCTAAGCCCAAAAAGTAATGTATCAGCCCAAGGTCCTTCATCTCAAACTCCATTGCAAGGTTGGACTTGCAGTCTCCAATCAGCCTCTCATCTCCTGTCAAAAAGAGATCATCCGCATATAAGACCAGTATGAGAGGCACCTCGCCTGTCAAGAAGTACAGGTTGTGATCATCCTCACTCCGCTGTAATCCCATCTCCCATAGATAGTTGTCAATCCTTGAGTACCATGCTCGAGGTGCCTGCTTCAGCCCGTAGAGAGCTCGATCCAGTCTGCATACATGCGTCTCCTTGTTCTCCACATCAAACCCCTTTGGCTGCTCAATATACACCTCCTCCTCTATCACTCTGTTGAGGAAGGCAGTCTTGACGTCCATCTGATGGACACGCCAACCCATCTTAGCTGCTAGTGAGATAATGGTCTAAATGGAAGAATACCTGGCAACAGGGGCGAAGGTCTCCTCATAATCAATACCATCTTTTGTGAAAACCTGTTTGCAACGAAGCGCGCCTTGTACTTCTCCACGCCTCCATCTGCTGCATACTTCACCTTGTAGATCCATCTGGATCCCACCACCTTTTTCCCTTGTGGCCTCGGCACAACCTCTCATACCTGGTTTTTCATAATGGAGTCATACTCCTCAACCATAGCTTCCTGCCACACATCATGTTGTGCAGCCTCCCCGAAGCTGGAAGGTTTAGAGTTAATCAACTCTGTCATCAGTGCCATATAACTAAGCCTCTCTGGTGGTACACTCCGTCTAAAAGATGTCTATGGAGGATCTACCTGCCTGGAATCCTGCACTGTGGATCTAAACCACTTAGGCCTTGGCCTAGTGTCAACCTGTTGCGGCTGCTGGATATCCGTCTCCTGCTACAGCTCATCCTTCAAGTCAATGACTGAAGGATCCTGTCCACCTGACTCCCTCTGACCACTAGAACCTATGCTCTATGTCTGTACCTATACCTATACATCTGGCTCCTCCAACTTGACTCTTGAAACCTATGTTGGCTGCTGCTCTGCTGGTAAGTCCAGAGATCTCCGCAAGGCCTTGTCCTCATCGAACTGGACATCCCTGCTCACAATGATCCTCTTGCGAGCAGGAATGTAAACTCTGTATGCCTTCGAAATCTCGTTGTAACCAACAAGTAACCCCTTCTCTCCAGAAGGGTCCAACTTCTTCCTATTGTCAACATGAACATGACAATAACAGACACTGCCAAATATGCGAATGTGACTCACATCTGGCCTAGTGCCTGTGAAGACCTCCTCTAGTGTCTTCCTCCCCAAGGCTGTGTGAGGACACCTGTTCTGAATGTATACTACAGTCCTGTATGCCTCGGCCCAGAGGAATAGTGATAATCCCTGATCAAATAGCATGGCCTTGGATGCTCCAACCATAGTCTTGTTCTTCCGCTCTGCAACTCCATTCTGTTGTGGGGTATGGGGCACAGTGTGCTCCCTCTTGATCCCCTCAGCCGAACAATACTCCATGAACTCATTGGAAGTGTACTCACCCCCGTTGTTTGTCCTCAACACTCGAATCTTCTTTCCTGTTTGGTTCTCCACAAGAGTCTTGAACTCTCCGAGCCTCTCAAAGACCTATGACTTGGCCTTCAGGAAATAGATCCAGGTTTTCCTAGAATAGTCATCAATGAAGGTTACGTAGTAACTGTAACCACTGAACGAATGGACACTCATAGGTCCGCATACATCCGAATGCACCAAGTCCAAGGGCTCCTTAGACTTGTGCTCACTCTGTGGGAAAGGCTTCCTAATATTCTTCCCCAAAGCACAACCCTTGCAGTGGCTATGCTTTTCCTCCTGTACCTGAGGAACTCCAATGACTTCCTGTCTCAAATGCTTAAGTGCTCCATGGTGTAAGGCTGCCATCCTCCTATGCCACAACTCACCCTAACTGCTGCTGACTAGAGCCTTTGCAGGCTCAAAGTGTAATCTATACACTTTCCCGCTCCTTCTACCAATCACCCGATCCAAGCTCCTATCTGACCCCTTGGGGCTGATATACACTCTATGGTCACAGAACTTCACCTGATATCTCTTGTCCTCCAGAGTGGAGACTGATATAAGGTTCTTGGTCAGTCCTGGAACATATAACACATCAGCAAAACTGAGGGGTTTGCCAGACTCCCTCTCAAATGAAACAGTGCCAACTCCCTGCGCCTCATACCGTGCATCATCACCCAGCTCAAGGTGGATCCATGTTCCACCCTCCTGCAAGTCTCTAAAGAATCTCTTATGTCCAATCATGTGACTAGATACTCCACTGTCAATGTACCATATGCTGCTCCATGTGGTGCTTGCCATGCAAGTTATCAAGCAAAACTCCTCATCGAAGTTCTTACTGAACGCATCCACCTCTGCAGATCCAACCATTTGAGTGTTACTCTTCTTCTTCCTGTGTGGGCACTGGGAAGCAAAGTGTCCCTACTTGTGGCAGATAAAACACTTAACCTTTGATACGTTAAGGTTCTTCTTACCATCCTTCTTCTTCTTTGCCTTCGCCTTGCTCTTCCCTGTAAGGGCTAGAGCCTCCTCATCTACAATCTGTGGGGCACTGCTGGATGAGCCTGATCCTTGGCCCATGCAGGTCTCCTCCTGCACAAAGTCATCCCATAGTCTCTGCCAATCAGGGAGCTTCTCCCTAGCCACAACACCTTTGACAAAGGTGTCCCATGGCTTAGAGAAGCCATTGAGGGCTATCCGAACTAGCTCCTCATCATCTGTCTTAGAGCCAACAGCTAAAAGCTCATCCCTGATTTGTGTGAGCATTGTGAGATAAGGCACCACTCCTTCTCCCTTGGTCATCTTGGTCCTGCGCATCCACTCTTGCAACACCATCCTCCGGTTCTCGTTCTTGCTCTAGTACAAACTCTCCAAATCCTTCCACATTTCTAATGCAATCTTCTTACCAGAAAGGTGAGGTACTATATGGTCCTTCACTCCATCCATGATAATCAGCATGGCTCTGAAATCAATCTTCTTCCAAGCTACTAGATCTATCGGATCCGTGGGTGCAACCTTCGTGGAGTCAATGCGCTCCTCTGCATCATTGACGTCCAGGATCCTTGTGATCCTTTCTTTCCATGTAGGAAAGTTCTGAGCACCCTGGAGTCTATCCTTAACTCTCAAGTGCATGGCCATAGTGAAGTGTACCTGTCAAACCCTAGATCTGGAAGTCTAGGTTTGTGTCTTCCTATAGATCTACCCCTGATCTATCACTACTGCTACAAATCTCTCAGCTTTAGCCCACCAGACCTCTGATACCATGTAAGTTTCCTTTATTATTCAACTAGGGCTAAACAGTGCATGCAAAATATCAACTGATAACCACACATGAATATCTTTTACAGTATGCAGCGGGATATAAAACTGAGAAATAAATCACAACATCACATCACAATATTGACACTATTATTTTGGGTATGGAAACCCCTGGAAAAACCCAAGATGGGAAAACCGGTGTAGCAATCAAATATAGATTTTATTATGAGAAAATATGGAACTTTTACAATCACTACAAATTCACCCAAACCTGGCAAATGCAGTACCCGGCAAAATCACTAGGCAAATCCCAGCTAAACCTCAACACCCTCCTGTGTGAGTGTACAGCCCAGCTGTACAAAGCTCGATGATCCTGCTGCTCGCTCCTCCGTCTTCTCAGCGAAATCTTTTGTCTGACTTTCTCTCCCTGTCTGTATCCTGTCTCTATCGGAATACAAGTGTGTGTGTTCTCTCCACCAATTGATCTCTCTTTTATAACTTTGGGTAAAGCGAAAACCCTAATTTCACTTTCACTTTAACTAGTGGTAAAGCAAAAACTATAATTTCACTTTCACTTTAACTAGTGGTTCACTAAACTTAATTTAGATCACTTTAATTTATTTTCCAAAGTAAACTTAGGAAAAGTAAATTAAATACAACTGGTTTCTTAATTTAAGTTTTATGCATGCAAGAACACATGCATGCAAGAAGACCTTCCTTGTTGCTACTAGTTTAACGCATTTTTGGCGCCGTTGTCGGGGAGGTAGAAGCTTACCTTGGTTCTTTTATGTACCTTCCGTGTCTGTAAGTGCTTTTACTATTTTTATCATTCATATCACATCCGTTATAAATCTAGTGATTGCATTATTCAGTTTGTTAAATTTTCTCAATCACTACATTTTATTACTCACCTCTCCTACGACATTAACCGTTGGTGAACACGGCAATTCGTTCACCTGGCGACTCCATTAAGAAGAAAACCCATCCCATAAATCATAATGAACTCGAATCTATTCCTCCAATTTTTCAATGAAATCAAGGAAAATTCATCCAAGCTTAAAAGATGGCTTCTATCTCGTCTGGACTTCTTTGAAATCTATGAGGCACCTCATCCTATGCCAAAAGAGTACAGTGAAGGGTTGCCTCGTTTCTATGCAAATTCAATCGAATCAATTGAAAGCCACTTGGATGCTTGTTGGTGTTTATGGAATCCCTGGGCGCAAAGCATGAAGATGTCTATATGCGAACCCTTTGTGAATCCTTAGGAGGTAATGTCGATTTCTGGTTATATACGTTAGCACTAGGATCCATCACTGGATACGACATGTTCACCAAGTTATTAAGAGATGAATGGGGTAAAAATATTGACGAATCCATACAGCTAGATAATAATGATGTTGTTGAGGTACAATCTAATAAAGATAATCAGGATAACCATAATGAGATAACGGACGATTTTCCTTATCAAATTGATTCTTCCTCTCCTGAGCCAACAATGAATATGCCTTTGAATGACCCTTCGATACAACAGAATGAAGATGAGGAAATGTTGACCCTTCAGGATTATGACCTTGATATCGATATACAAGGGGAGCTTATTAAAATCTTATCATCATTAGCTGAAGAAGGCACATATAAAAAACAAAATGATTACCATCAGGACCCATCCATAGTTGATACTTTCATTTGTGAATCCATTGAAGATCCTCATGGCCTGGTTGACAATTATTTTGATTCAGATTTTGATCATATCTCAGAAGAAGATCAATCACGTGATAATTATGATATGATTGTAAATAAACATCATGGTCCTAATAAAATTCCTCATGTGTCGGTTCAATGTGTGGATATTGACCTTGCTTCAAATCTTGCAATCATTCCTGGAATTCAATTGAAAGATTTTTTCTCTCATCAAATTCCAAGATCAATTATTCCAAGTCATCTAGGAGAAAATTTTCAATTCGCCCTCTTGTCCCAAATTTTTTAGTCTTCTTGTATGGGTTTGTGTTCTGATCAATCTTTTTCCGAAATCTTCAGTCAAGAGTATAAACATGGTCACATAATTGGAGAAAATGTGCTTCATTTCCCTTCTCAGTCATCTTTGATGAATAATATTTTCAATTTATAAATCTTCTTATGGGTGGTTGAAGAAGGTATATAAAAATCAATTTTATCTTTTCTCCATTTTTGAACAACAAATGGGCTTGATCTCACTCACAGTTTCATTACATTACAACTTGTCCCCATTTGATTCTCCCATTTTTTTTGGAGTGAATAAAATTGAATGTCCTAGTAGGGTAAAGCCGAAAACAAAGAACTGTTTGGAGTGGTTGAATCATGAGTCATACTGTCTTCTTCCATCAAGAACGAACTCGCATACTTTTTATGATCCTGTCGGTATCTTGATAGATGAGTTTCTAGAAAGTCAATTTCAGCCTTGGCATGTTTTCATTCCATATTGTCCAGATTTTTCTTTGAATTTCAAACAACAAGTTAGAATGGTTTCAATTTTCATTTACATTACTCTTAAACCATCTCTACCTTGTTGGGTCATTCACTGTAAAGAAAGCTCAATAGATTCGTTCAGCAAGTGGTTGCATTGGATTTATGATTTTACTTGACACTTGTCTAAATTGGTTAGAGTAGGGTAGGTAGGATTGAATAATCTCTCTGAGCAGTAGTTGAGTCTGTCTTTATGTCTGATTGATGAGTCTTCCAATTTCTGTGTCTTCTTGGTGTTTAGTTCTTTTCTGCATTTCGAATGATTAGATTAGTGTTTACTTTTCAGCATTTTACTTTCCAACATTTATTTCCTGTCAGTTTATTTTTGCATATATTTTTCCCATACATGCTACTCTGGTATTTCTTGATTCCATGTGCGTAGCTAACAGGTAAATGCGTGGAAGGGAAGCAAAGTACTGGATGTGCTAGATTGCTTGTTGCTGATGGTGCTGCAGACCAAAGATTTCTGAGGTTCTCAAGCACTCTCTTCATTAGAGCACTTGTCTCAGTTGGAGCCAGATGTTATCACATATACATTCTGCAGTTGGGCAACCATGATGCAGCATACAGACTTGTCTCTTATTCTATTCCGGATTATTTTTCACATGGGGTATTAGCATGGATCTTTACAGCTTCAGCCTTTCCAGAGCCTTGTTCATCGGATTTTCCTTGCCAGGATTGAGATTCATGAGTCCATTGAGATGCTTTTGGTGATGATCTAGTTCATTGTAGCAGATCAACAGATCAGAGTTGGTACACACAGTTATAGATGGCTTATCAGTTGGAGACAGCTATATAGGGTGAGATCAGGTCAGTGTTTTGAAAATCAGTTTGACCGGTTTCGGAACCGGCCGGTTCACCAGTTCAGTACCAAACCGGTTCAAACCAGCAGGTGAACCGGATTGGTGACCGGTTCGTTACCGAACCCGCCGGTTTGGTCACCAAACCGGTCCGGTTCATTACCGGTAACGAACCGGTCTGACCGGCTCGGTTACGGCAATTTCCAAATTTTTTTTATTTTTTTATTTTTTTTAACTTTAAGATTGTTTTTTATTTTATTTAAGTTTTAACTTTTTACTGACCTATCCCTAACCTAAACTAGTCCCCACCCAACCCAACAGTCAACTACAAAAAGACACTACGGTCTACCTATTGTTTGTTTTTTGTGATGTTTGGACTCTTGGAGCAAAACTGGAGTGGAGTAACAAGTTGCAACATGAGTGGACAGAGTTGTGGACAGTCACACAGTGGACAGTGGTAGTGCTGAGTTGGGTGGAGTCAGTAGACAGCGTTGAGTTGGGTGGACAGTGGTGAGAGTTTCTATTGCTAAGTTGGGTGGACAGTCTTCAAGAAACTTTGCATAGGTACAACTACAAGTGTCAAGAAGGGCCAAGTGGACAGTCTTCAAGAATCTCAATCAATATCAGAGGTAAGTAACAAATTTATCAAAGTTTCTATTTTATAAAAAAAAAAAAAAATTGTATTTATGTCAGTTAAAACTTAAAAGTTTACCAAAAATTTGTATTTGTAATTTTGTATTAATTATTAAACAAAGATCTCTTTAGCAATTTTTTTAATTTTAAAAAGTAATTTTATAATTTATTATTTTACCAATTGGTAAAAGAGATCCCCTATATTATTATAATTTTATAATTTTGGTCGTTGTTGTTTCAACTTTCATCCTATCCGAAATGGCCCCAAAAGCAAAAGATTTGGCATGGGCCCATGCAGATGTTGTTGACGGGGTGATGTATTGCAAGTATTGCAAGAAGTTGATTAAGGATGGTGGAATTTACAGGCTTAAACAACACTTGGTTGTCATCAAAGGCCAAGTGAAGGCATGTGAAGCTCCTCTAGATGTTATTGGACAGATTAGAGCTGATATGCAAGAATATTTTAAGAAGTTTGAAGAGAGTAAGGCTAAGCAAAGAGAGATAGAGGAAGAAGTAGGAAAGAAGAGGAGGCTTGCTAAAATGATGGGTGGGACCTATACTCCAGGTTCAATTGAAGGCTCTTCATCTATCCCTTCTACCGATCTTAGGGATCCCTTTCAGTATGTTGCACCCTCCGATACTACACAAGAGAAGGGTAAATCAAAAAAGAAGGGTGGCATTCAAAGCTATTTTACATCCTCTGCTAGTGCCAATGCTTCTCAGTTGCCTCCAACACATGTTTAGCCCACCTTAGATGACCATTGAAAGAAGAAATACAAAGAAGTTGCCTATGAGTACATAGCTAGATGGTGGTATGATGTTGATCTCCCCTTCAATGCTGCCCACTCTTCTTATTACCAACCTATGTGGGATGTTGTTATAGTTGCTGGTAAGGGCTTCAAAGGCCCTAGTATGCATGACTTGAGGGGATCTCTTTTGTAAAAAGAGATAGTGTCCATAGATGAATACCTAAAGGATTTAAAACAGTCATGGGTCAGAACAAGATGCACTATCATGTCAAATGGATGGACCGATCAGAGGGGTCGTACTCTCATAAACTTTCTTGTCTCTTGCCCATGAGGA
Source organism: Pseudotsuga menziesii (assembly GCA_001517045.1). NCBI lineage: Eukaryota > Viridiplantae > Streptophyta > Pinopsida > Pinales > Pinaceae > Pseudotsuga > Pseudotsuga menziesii. Next base: position 1,169,709 of record LPNX010724065.1, read on the forward strand.
ACCATGTTTTTGAGATCACGTGATGCATCTGACCAGGTGAAAGATGCAAATCTGGTATTTCATCTTTTGGACGAGGTTGTTGAGGAGGTGGGGGCAAGTAATGTTGTAGAAATCATCACAGATAATGCCTCTAACTATGTTCTTGCTGGTAAGATGTTAGAGGAAAAACATAAAACCATATTCTGGACTCCATGTGCGGCACATTGCATAGACCTCATGCTTGAGGACATATGCAAACAGGATTGGATCAAGGACACTATAGAGCATGCCAAAAGCATCACCAAATACATCTACAACCACGGTTGGGTATTGAGCTTGATGAGGAGACACACACAGAGCATGGAGCTTGTTAGGCCTGCAGTTACTAGATTTGCAACTCACTTCCTCGCGTTGCAATCTCTCCTTTCCCAAGCACAGAACTTGGAGAAAATGTTTTCAAGTGATGGATGGAATTCATCCCAATGGGCCCTCAAACAAGATGGAAAAGACACCAAGAAAATAATTAAAAACTCTTCATTTTGGAAAAGAGCAGCAGAGGTTGTGACAACTACTAAGCCACTTGTTAAGGTGTTGCAGTTGGTTGATGGGGAAAAATTGGCCATGGGCTACATTTATGAAGCTATGGATCAAGCAAAGGAGCAGATAAAAGCAGCATACAAAGATAGAGTGGCCAAGTATGGGCCTATTTGGGAGATCATTGATAGGAGATGGAACAATCAACTCCATCACCCTATACATGCAGCTGGGTATTTTCTTAACCCAAGGTATCAGTATAGAGAGCATATTGATCCAGATCCGACTAGGGAGGTAGCATATGGATTGTATTCTTGCCTTGAGCGCATGGTCCCAAATGAGGCGGACCAATTGGAGATACATCGACAGATCAACTCTTTCACCGTCGCCACAGGTACCTTTGCCAATAATGTGGCTAAGATTTCAAGAGAGGATGACCAACCAGGTAAACATTTCTATTGTTTGATTAACTTCTGTTTTTAAAGTTTAAACTGCAATTCTTAAATTGTAAATAGTAAATACTAAATACTGCAATTCTTAGCCAAATTTACAATCGAATTTGTTGAATTAAGTTATTAACTACCTTGAGTTTTCACATTTGCAGCACAATGGTGGAAGGCATTTTGGTAACCATACTAAACTATTGCAAAAGTTTGCAATTCGGGTCCTAAGTCAAACCTGTAGCTCTTCTGGGTGTGAGCGCAATTGGTCTTTGTTAGAGTGGATTTGCACAAAGAAGAGAAACCGTTTAGAGCAGAAACGGTTAAACGATCTAGTCTTCGTGTAGTACAACCTCCGACTCAAGTGCAACCACTTGATGAGCAAAAGACCTGATACGGATCCCATTGTGTTGGATGATATATATCCAACCTCAGATTGGGTAGTGGAGACCCAACCACCAGAATTTGGTTATGACATAGATGTTGAGCTGGAGAACTTGTTGGATGTTCTGTTGGATGCAAATCCTTTATTGTCGATGCCATCAGTCCATACAGGTGTAGATGCTGAGAGAGCAGTGCTAGGCATGGCGGGCACTAGCCGATCAAGACCTCGTACTTATAGTCGTCGACGACGTCGACATTCAACCAGTACTACTACTTCATTAGCAGATGACTTTGATCTTGAGGAGCTCGAGACTGAGCTAGATCATGATGCCTTTGCTAGTCCTTCTAGTTCTTCTTCTAGTTCTAGTTCTAGCAGTGGTGTTGAGTTTGATGATGATCATTGATGATGTATTATGTAGTTGATTATGTAGCATGTTTTTTGGACTCTCGAGGCCATATAGCCTTTACTATATAGGGCCTAGCCTCCTAGGCCTCATGGATTATGTATTTTGTTCTAGTATCGTAGATATGTTATATGTATTATCATTTATGTATTGCACAGAGTACAGTCACAAACTCCATATTACAGTACACTTTGTGCCATTGATGATGTATTATGTAGTTGATCATGTAGCATGTTTTTTGGACTCTCCAGGCCATATAGCCTTTACTATATAGGGCCTAGCCTCCTAGACCTCATGTATTATGTATTTTGTTCTAGTATCGTAGATATGTTACATGTATTATCATTTATGTATTGCACAGAGTACAGTCACAGACTCCATATTACAGTACACTTTGTGCCATTTTGATATATTGATTCTTATATGGTATATACATGAGCAGATTTTGGTTATTTTGTCTTCAATGCCTTGGAATCATGGATTATAATCTTGAAAATGTTGTTTTTCTTTAAAATTTAAATATTTTATGTATTTTTTAGCAAGCCGATTCATTAAATTCAAATCAGCCGATTTATGACCGATTCATTACCGATTCCGATTCTGATTCCGAGTTGACCCTCGACCGATTCCAAGTCCGATTCCAATTTTTAAAACTATGGATCAGGTATACACTTCTTTGGTTTGATTTTGCTCTATGATGTATATCAGACACCTATGCTTATCAGGGTATGATGATTATGGTGACCTATGCTTATATATATTGTTGCTTTAAACTGTGTTATGACTAATCAAAGGACTTGATGTGAAGGTTGTTGCTCATGCCATGCTTGTACAAATAGTAAACCGTAGTACTAGGTTGGTTCCATTTATCACTAACCCTCATCCATCCAGTTTCATTCGTTGTAAAGTTATCCTGTGACTTAGACATTTTGAGACTTGTGAGATTGAAGATCTTTTCCCCATTTTGACCTCTATGCATGATGGATCCCATGTTGTTTTGTGTCTCGACTCTGAGTTGTGCGACAAAACTTGTCGAAGCCTTGATCCTTCTAGGTCAGGACAACCCGCTGGTGTTGGTTCCTGAGCTTAGTCAAGTTGGGTTTTGAAGCCTTGACCTCTTTGGTCGATTGCCCCCGATGTTTGGTCTGGACTATGGATATTACCCCCTAGTTGCCCGAGAAGTTGTCAGCTAAAACCTGAAGCAATATGCCTATCATCATTACATGCATTATGAGCTATATGTTATATGTTATGAAATGCAAGCCTACAAATCAAATTGCAAACTCTGTCTTTAGACACAAATCAAAAAGGCTATAAAGTGAAATTGTTACCCAAATAAAGCAGTGGATAAACAAATGCTAAATCTAAAGACTGTTGGCCATTTGATTGAAATGTAATGATTAATTCTTCACGGAGCCTACGGGTTTTGATGTGAGATGGAGTAAGGGACAGCTAATTTTAAGTGTCCACTAAGATCTCTTCACTACAGTTTCTTGTGTACTCAACGCAAGGGTCCAAGAAAAGATCCTCGCAGAGCTTGATTCTTAGCTTAGATGTGAGTCGTAGACATGTTGTTAAGGTTGAATGGACACTTTTCAGATCAGCTCATCCACCTGTGAGACACTACCATTCCCTATTGTTCAATCTATCATGCATATGTCACTTTGGTTGTGTGTACTTGTCATTATTTGGATAAATCACAAAGTCAAAGTCAGTCAAAAGTCATTTCCCTTTGAATCACCCTCACTTAACAGTGGCACATTGTTTACCATTTGTAAGTATGGCATGGACAAGCAGACTTCTAGAAAAGTTCCAAGACTCTTCAAAAGCACAGGTATATCTTGCTATTATTATTATTTGTCACCATGATTATGACTAACTGATGCAAACTTGGTTTTGATATACATTATTGGAGCATTTCTTACCGTGGATGTTTATAGGATCATATTGATTCAATATCTCACCTTGATTTTGGGTAATTTGACCTGGTCAACCCAGTTGACCGAGTCAATCACGGTTCCCAAGGCAGTGACTCAAAAAAGCAACATGAAATATATTTGTTCCAGACATGCCCAGGACCAATACTTCACTTTCCGTTTTGAGAGTTTGGCCCCGGTTCTCCTGATAAGTGATTATTATCACTTAATTATTGGCCAAATGATCAAATTTTATTCCAAATGGCAGTATGATTGGTTCTCCTAGAGCAAAGCAGTGTTCTAGGGGGTATGAGTAGTCACTTATACTATTCTTCTGTGTCTCCAGATCATCCAGAGCAGTCAGTTTGCCCTAGTTTGGACCCTGGACAAAGTTATGTTGGATTTATCATTTTCCAGAGATTGTGCCAACAAAAATGAACTAGAGAAATCACTGAAAAAATCGATTTGGCCTCCTAGGTCAATGAAATGGCTTGGAATTTTGGCAGATGATGTGTTTCAGCATCTCGGACAACCCTCCAACAGTTTTCAGTCAGCAGCTGTCTGGATTATTTTGTATCAGCTCAGCCAATGAGGAAATCCCCCCAAGGGGCGCCCCCTCAACTTGGCCATTGATGTATTTCACTGTTATATCTTGTATTATGAAGTTGTAAAGGGGCCTAAGGTGAATTAAGGCCCTAGTGACCCCCTCCTATGTACTATCATGTCACATCTTATGTTATATTGTGATTTTCACCTAGGATAGGCGTCCTTGAGTAAAGTATGCCCCCTATTTTGACTTAGTCACTTAATCCATGTTATGATCTATGTATTGTTGATCTCCACCGTTGATGATGTTTTAATCTCAACCGTTGGATGATAAAGTGAGTTAGGGTTTACGTCTCTCTCAAACTATTTAAGAGAGGTAACCCCCCCCCCCCATTATAATTCATGAGCTCTGGCACCGGAATTTGAATAAAGAGACTTTTGTCTAGGATTACACTCTAAGTTCTTCTGATGTGTTGATGATTTGTTGATGGGTATTGCTATTCTTTTATATTGAGTTTATGCCGGGATAGATCTTGGATATTTTCTTGCACCCATCCATCTGCAGGTTGAAGGAGGCACACTTAAGGAAGGCGCACTGGTGGGGAGACTCACTCCGTGCTGGATCTTGGGTTTTGTGTATTAGGGAGTGATTCTTTCTCAATGATTTTTCATTTCCAGTACTTTCTTTATGCTACAGATCCCAATCGTTTGTCTTGTTGATTGAACTCTTTGGTTGGACAGGTGGAAAGGGGGCGCCAGGGTCATTGAAGGAAGCACAATCCCATCGAGATCTTGCTCGAAAACTCTCATTTCATCAAAAGGACGGCATTCCTTATCATCTTTGATATCATCTACAAGAACCAAGTATGTTTCACAGGTAATTTCTCTCTCGTTTACTTTCTGCATGCATTGCCCATCATTTCCTGCATTGAAAAAACCCTCATTTAGTAGCAATGTTGAAAAAGTCGGCCTTGGCTAAAAGTCAGCAAGGGTCCCGAATACAACTTCTCGGCAACATCAGCGAAAAAATCGAGAAAAATCGGCAAAAGTCGACAAACATTAAAAAATAGAAAAATACATTCATTTTTTTTAGAATTTTAAACATATAAAGCAACAATAACATCAGAAAAAACTATTGGAACATAAATATGAAGAAAGCATTGATATATATCATCATCATATAGTCATGCCAAATATAAAACGATACATCAAAGTCGATACTGAAGTCTGAAACATCATAGTTGTCCAATCAAGGACTCAAAAGTGTATAAAGTTTACACAATACAAAATGACATCACATATATAAGTGCATCTGAGGAAACCTAGCATCTAGTTATCTAATATCAATGCCCTCTTCCCCTTTTACGGGAAAATATCATGGGTCATTTGTCAGGCCTGCCCCTAGCACTAGAAGTAGCAGCAAAAGGCCCTGGCCCTGCATCTAATACCGAACTCTGTGTGATGGATGGAGGACTAGATGTATCAATCAGTGCAGAAGGTGGTGGCGATGCTAGCACATCACTCTCCATGGTCTCATAAATGAAGGATTCTAAGCGGTGGTGTGGCTTATCTGAGATACCAATCTACAACAATCATGAAACCTCTCAATAGGTTTCTCAAAGAGATCAACTGAAGACTCCCTAACCTCCTCCCTCTGCTCATCTACGAGAGATGACTCATGGACTGGGCTTACTTCCATGCCTATATCACTGGGGAGGATTCTCTTAAAACTTTCTTCAATGGAGATCACAACTTTTCTTTGCAATCCCATCCTGCTGGGGATTGAAGAGCACGTTTGGCTCCTTCTTGATCTTTGAACTTATTAGTTGTTCCATTCTAGTAAGAAACCAATTATCAGTAACAAATGCTCCCTCTGTACCTAAGCACTCTGCTCCCTCTTGAGTTGTGCATTTAATTCTAAACATAAACAGGATCTACAAACATTCATCACTTGTCACATCGTCCTCCTCTTGTGGATCTTATCATTCATATATGTACAAAGCAGTTATCTAAGTGCTATCAAGAGCATATCCACATGTTATGACAATACAAGGAATCAACAAGTTGGGATATAAAGTCCTCCCTCTTTATATCTGCCCTTATGTAGAAATCTTTGATCTTGACATCAAATTGAACATGTGCTCTTTGAGGTGTCAACATCATATTGTCAATAAAATTTAGCACAATCTAGGTTAGATCATAACCCTAGACATGAGATTATGATAAATACTTGAAAAGGCTCTAAGCTTTTTTGCACTTGCAAATTCATATTACATTGATCGATGGATCACAAACAATGATTAAGCATTCTACACTAATGTCCTTTAAATCAGAGCATGCACTTCTTAAAATAATATAATTTTCAAGATCTCATGCATCATCGCACTTGTTAGTATAAGCCAGAATAGTTTAACACATATGATCAGATCATAAATGAATTCTTACTTCCTTATGCAACTCTGATCATAATGAGTCACAGAACTCTTTTACACAATAAATGATCAACTAGAAGATATCATAATTATGATCATAAGTCAAGATTCAATCATATCAAGAGTTAAGTAAGCTTTCTTATTTATCACAGAAAAATATGCTTGAGTCAAGCCTTCTAGGATTTGTTGGTATATTCAAGGGGTCATCAAGTTCTCATTCTATCAAATCCAATTTCTGATATAGACTGAAATAACACATCTCTTTCTTCAGATCTCTCAGAGATTTTGATAAAGAGGTCAATCAATTTTGTAAATATCGTATCTTTACCATTTTTATCACTTTGATGGCCAAAATAAAGTTCAAACCCTTACTGCTAGTTTGACAATGTTGAAACCCTTATCTTAGGATCATTGTAGACTCTGTTAGACTGCACAACAGAGTTAACTACAAACCCTAAGCTCTGATACCATGTTAAAGTTTTGGTTAGGTTAGGGTTTGATATAAGCAAATTGAAATTTTTATACTTTAATGCATAAAACAAAACTAAAACAGAACTAGATCTAGAACAATACTGCTGTAATAAATTTGAAACATAATTTTCATCTCTTTCAACTTTAACACTCACTGGTCACTGTGTTAAAGTTGGTACTTGAGATACAATTCATCAAATGCAATGTACAAAATGTTGAACTAGTAGCAACAAAGAAGGTCTTCCTGCATGCATGTGTTCTTGCATGCAGAAGACTTAAAATAGGAAACCAGTTGTATTTAATTTACTTTTCCTAAGTTTACTTTGGAAAATAAATTAAAGGTGATCTAAATTAACTTTAGTGAACCACTAGTTAAAGTGAAAGTGAGATTAGGGTTTTTGCTTTACCACTAGTTAAAGTGAAAGTGAAATTAGGGTTTTTGCTTTACCACTAGTTAAAGTGAAAGTGAAATTAGAGTTTTCGCTTTACCTAAAGTTATAAAAGAGAGATCAATTGGTAGAGAGAACGCACACTTGTATTCCGACAGAGACAGGATATAGACAAGGAGAGAAAGTCAAACAGAGGATTTAGCCGAGAAGACGGAGGAGCGAGCAGCAGGATCATCGAACTTCGTAAAGCTGGGTCGTACACTCACACAGGAGGGTGTTGAGGTGTGGTTGAGGTTTAGCTGGGATTTGCCCAGTGATTCTGCCCGGTACTGCATTCGCCAGGTTTGGGTGAATTTGCAGTGATTGTAAAAGTTCCATATTTTCTCATAATAAAATTTGTCTCCGACTGCTGCACCAGTTTTCCCATTTTGGGTTTTTCCGAGGGTTTCCATACCCAAAATAATAGTGTCAATATCGTGATGTGATGTTGTGATTTATTTCTCAGTTTTATATTCCGCTGCATACTGTAAAAGATATTCATGTGTGGTTATTAGTTGATATTTTGCATGCACTGTTTAGCCCCTAGTTGAATATTAAAGCAAAATTTACACAAAACATAAATAGTAGTAGTAGAGACTAATGAACAGCAAGTAATAAAAGGTTAGTTGAGATCTGGTTTGGATCTGCCTTATACTCGGACACTTTTGGAATAAGCTCTTGTCACTAAAAGGACAAGCTGCCAAAAGGAACGACTGACATAACTTGAGAGAGAAAGTTAGAGTGTTGTAGATTAAGGTTAGACACATATAGTAGCAGTCAATATGACCCAATCACCAAAAGTGAAGACCCCAGCAGTGACACTCAGCCCCGAACACAGTTAGGCACCAGCAGGATTACAACCAATTCAAGAAGATTAACACAAGTCACAACACAGATCTTAGCAACCCAACAAGGTCAAGTCTGAGTCCTATTAGTCCACAAGAATCATATCTCTGTCCAGGCATCCCACAGCCCACAGGGATCACAACTCTATCCAAACAACTCATAGAGGTCACAGCTAAGTCACAAGGTTCGGCGAACCTAACCCTGCAGGTTCGAGGTTCGGCGAACCTAAAAGAAAAATTGAAATTCATTCAAGTTCGCCGAACCTGAAAGACGAACCTAAAGTCGAACCTAAAGCCGAACCTAAACCTCTTCGAACCCGAACCTGAAGGCGAGCCTAATGTCAAACCTAAAGCTGAACCTGAAGGCAAACCTAAAGGCAAAAAAAAATAGGTTCGATTTTTTTACTGGAAAAAAAAATTGAAATTAAAAAAAACACACAATACCAATAAATTAAATGTTGTCTATAAATTAAATGCTCTCTATTTATTTATGTTGTCTATGAATTAAATGCTCTCTATTTATTTATGTTGTCTATAAAAAAATGTTGTCTACAAATTAAATGCTCTTGATTTATTTATGTTATCTATAGATTAAATGCTCTCTATTTATTTATGTTGTCTATAAATAAAATGATCTCTGTAATTTGAAATATCATACCTGTAGTCTACATAAGAACACACCAAACAACAAGTAAGAACATAGATTTACCCCTAAGAACAAACTACTGTTGTGGGAAGCATGTAAATCCATTGTTAAACCACAAAAACATAATCTTAGAAGCACAAATCTATGAGCAGAAATGTCATAAACAACAAGTATATACGATGAAATTATGAATAGTAACCTAAGTGCTTTGAATCCTGTGGGCTATGGGGTATAGAAAATTAATTAAGGGGGAGTATATGAAGAAAGTTTATATATAGTCGAACCTATTGTCGAACCTCATCGAAAAATTCGAATCTAATCCTTGCCGAACCCGAATCCAAACTGTGTGACTTAGGGTCACAACTCAAGTTCAATGAACACACACAAGGTCACAGCCCAGCACAAGAGACATTCAAGAGTCATAGATCAGGTCTAAAGAACCCCAAGGGTCATTGCCCACTCTAGTAAATAGCAGAAGGGTCACAGCCCACTAGGATAGGTCTTACACATTCACAAGGCCATATAGGAATGCATGTGGGATGGATTCAAGAGAAATCAAGGTTTGTGGTCTCATTAAGGATCTTAAGGTTATTCTAGCTGCATATTCAAACATCTTTGTATTGATAATGTTATAGGGATGTTGTTATCTTGAAAGTGGGCTACAAGTTTGAGTGGACATATTCAAATGGACTTATCTTATGCTACCATCCCAACTTGCGAAGAACCTTTCTCACACTTCATAGGAAACCAGCCATGAGATATCAAGTTGAAGATCCCAATGACCCTATGAATAACGTGTTATGTGTAGATGAAGAGTTTGGAAACCTTTGTGTTTTCACAAACTCCTTAGCCCCAAAAAAGTTAGAAACCCAATGTATGGAATTAGAGGGGGTGTGATCCATGCACTTCGATGGTGCTCAGTCTAAAATAGGAGTCGAAGTTGAAATCATTTTTACTTCTTCTACAAGCACTGTTAAGACTTTTTCCTGTAGACATGAATTTGTTGTACAAACAACATTGCTAAATATGAAGCCTTAAGTCTAGGATTAGAATTGGATCAGAATATGAAAATTAAATGTTTAAAAGTGATTGGTGATTCTCATCACATCATATCACAAGTCAAATGGGAATTTGTTGCTAAGAGAGACTCAAATGATATAGCAAATGGGCATTTGCTACCAAGAGAGACTCAAACAATATAGAAACGCAATATAGGCCATTATAGAACTTTTTTATGCCTTCTCAATTGAAGCGGTTCCTAGGGAAATGAATGTTATTGTTGATTCATTGGCAATAACATCAACTACCTGGCAACCTTGTGAGGAGTTGGTCTCAAGTTAATGTAAAATGGAAATAATCTTTAGGCCAACTATCCCTGACAACTTTGAGCAATGGCAAGTTTTTCATGATGATGCTCAAATTGCCCGCTTCCTTAACAACTTGGATTTTTTTTAATAAATTGGAAAGATGAAACTAAAAATGGTGACATATCTATATGGAAGAATTTCCAATCAAAAAATTCCCACCAAGAATGGCCCCTCTAGAGAAAATGTTTTATAAGAATGAAACGTATAAGATAAGACAAATGAGATAATATAATTTATTAATATCTGACTAATGACTACAAAAGTAGGTCAATGTGACTGTTGAGTACAAGGATGTCATTACAAAGCAAGAGTACCAAAAGGTCTCATATAAAAGGCAAATGCAGTAAGTAAAAGCCAAGTCAAGTAGAGTAAAGCGTGAAGTTTATGTTGAAGGAAAAACCCTCAATCCCCTAGCATAGGAAACCACATGAGGGTGGATATGTACATGAGGAAAAGATCCAGGAGCTAAAAATCCAAACATAATGAGGAAGGTTTGTCATGGAATAGACCCGTCTCTCCTAATATTCGAGGTCGAATGAAGGAAATTCATAATAGTATGATGTCCAAAGGAAGAACTGGTGGAAGGTCTAGAGTCTAGACCACCCACTATGTTGTTGTCCGGAGGAGGTAGCCCGTCGTTGAGGCATGGGGGGTCTCGTCTACCTCCTTGGGAGGGATCTAGTTAGGTCATGCCATTAAAATCTCGGGGTATGGGGATAGTCCCACGAGTCCACATTGATTTGGAGTCCAAGGCTATGTTGATATCAGTCTGTCTCTTAGTACCCCTTCCCGAGGGTAGCATTGTGAAGATGGGCATGATCCGCTAGGTAAATTTTGGTTGAGTAGAAAAATAAAGAATATGGGCTTAGATCCTATAGGCATCCTGCATGTAAACGGCCAAGCATCTCTAAGGTATCCCAAGGAGTTGACGAGGGTTTGGGTTCCCCTAAGAAGGCAATGGAATCTCCCTCTGATCTTGTAGTAGATGGGGAAAGCAAAAGATGGAGTACTCATCTTCACTGTGGTTTGCTCTCTTTGTCTTGAGTGTCAGGGTTCTTGAGGTGATTCAAGAGGAAGACTAGGGTTAGGTCTCAAGAAGTTGGAGGAAACTAAGGTTTGGAAAAGAACCTAGATAAGCAAAAAAGAACATTTATTCTTGTGATTCTTGTGAGAAAAAAAAAGACAAGGATTTTGTGGCATTAGGAAACCCTAGAACTACTTGGAGTGCTTGATGTGGAGAAGATAGAGGAAGAGTGTCTTTGTTTTCTTTTGTACACATGTGATGCAAGTGTAGGTGCTAAAGAGGACCTGTCAGTGTGTATATTTGCTTGTTGAAGATCTTTGGTGGAGTGATTAGCTTTGGTTGGGACAGATTCCTAGACAAGAGTTGGTGGCTAGGGTTTTCTATTTATGGCTTGGAAAGCATGACTTATACCATCTTGTATTAAGTTGTGAGTATGTACTTGTAAGTTGTAACTTCATCTTGTGTATATATGAGGAATTCCTTGCTGTCCAAACTTTGTGCACTTGCAGATTTGATTTTTAGCTTATCTTCCCATGATGAGGGAATAGTTTTGAGTGTTACTTATGCACACTGATTTGATACACAATGAGCAAATTTTGTTAAGTGATTTAACAAACATATAGAAGCTAAGGGGTCAGATTTATAAATGTAATTAAATATGTTGTAATGAGTTTTTTAAGATCTGTTATATGTAAAGTTTCAGTCCTTAGGTGACCGTTGTACGATGTTTCTTTTTAATTAAATAAATCAAAGCTCTGCAACGCCACGAAAATCTCCTCCAAGATGTTGTTATTCTGCTCTAAGGGTGATTCGTCCCTTCTAGAGACTGACGATCTCTTCCAAGCTACTGTTGTTCTGCTCTAAGGAAGGTCCGTCCCTTTTTAGTGGTTTTCGTCCTCCTTGATGCCAGTCGCACCCTCTCAATCCCCTCACGATCTGCTCCAGACTTTGGTCTCCTTGTCTCACCCCGTGACTCTCTTCCAAGCGTGTTGCGGGCTTCACAAAGCCTCACGATTTTTACTTGCGGCTCCCACAATTGATCTGGCCATCCACGCAATATCCTGGTCCCTCACCAAGCTTACGGATCCTCCACGTATTGGTTTTCGGCTGTCGAGAAAGGGGAGAAACATCCCTCCCATTACCTCTTTGCTCCTCTATGGATCACGATTCTCCACAAGGCAATCAGCTTCTCCTCTTTGGCATGGACCAACAACGATGGGATCAACCCTTCTATTCTCCTTCACGAGTACCCAAAAGAGAAACACGCCCCTCCAACAAGCGCCCAAGGAGTTACACCCCTCCACGATCCATGTTTGAGGAGGTCAAAGTCAAAATCAGAACATCAGATGGTATCTCCGAAAGTTTCAGAAGTGATATTGGGGTCAAGCAAGGGTGCCCATTATCCCCTACCCTTTTTGGCTTATATATTGACAAACTTGAAGAGTGGTTAAACTTAGAGGGCGGGGATGGCACCCTCGTGGGCGAGTGTGTGATAAGGCTTCTTTTGTATGCAGATGACCCTATTTTGATTGCTAAGTCTGCTCTTGGCTTGCAAGAGCACTTGATTTCCCTTGAGCACTTTTGTAGAACAGTTGGGATGCAAGTAAATACTAGCAAGACGAAAGTGGTAGCTTTCTCTAGCAAAAGAAAACATAAACAACATAAGTTCTACTTTGAAGACAATACCCTTGAAGTAGTGGAAGATTACAAGTACATCGGAATCGACTTCAACAAAAATTTGAGTTGGGAAGGCTGCAAGAAAAAAAGAACTCTTGGAGGTTGAAAAGTGTTTTATGCTTTCCAAAATAGGTGCAAAGAGGCAGAGTTATGGGACTGGAAAACTATGCAAACCCTTTTTTGGCTCTTAGTGATCCCAGTTGTTCTCTATGGTTGTGAAGTTTGGGCCAGCAGTACCTCTGACTTACAGTGGAGGCAAATAGAAAAGATTCAAAAACACATGATCACAAGCAAGTTCAAAATTAAGAGTTCAGTGCCATACGAGATCATGCTAAGTGAAATGGGGGTGGCTTCTATTGAAGCAATCGCTATGGTGAGACTCATAAGGTATCTAAAAAGAGTTGAGCAAATGGAAGAAGGTAGATGGCCTAAGGTTGTCTTCAATGACATATTGTGCAAAAGAAAGAAGACTTGAATGCAGCAAAATATTAAATGGCTTAGCAAGTGGGATATGTGCTTGAGCACGTGCCCTACGAATAGTAAAGAAATAAAGGCTTTTGTTATCAATAAGTTCCACAAGCAAACTTGGGATAAAGAGCTAGGGAGAAAGAGAAAGTATTATATTGAAGAGTTTAACCCTACCTACAATCAGCATCAAAAGGCATACATAGGGGCCAATATACCTTGGAAAGCCAAAATTCTTATTGCTCAATTAAAAACTAATTCCCATCAGCTCCATTGTGAGACCGGGCGCTGGAAAAGGCCAAAAGAAGCTTGGGCAGAGTGTGTATTTTTTGCACCGCTGGTAAGGTGGAGACAGAAAAACATTTCATTTTAGAGTGTGAAGCCTTTAAGGACAATAGGGACAGGTACGCAAATGTCTTGACAGATAAATCTTGGGATGATTTATTTAACGAGGGGACTGTGGAAAAATTGGGGGCGCTCATCATCAAGTTGAACAGACAAAGGATTGAATTGCAGAAAACAGCGTGCAAGTTGGTCTGTCCCATAGGCTATTCTTAGCCTCATGGATGTTAAAATATTTCCTTCCTTCCTTCCTACAACAAGGTTTAAGAATGATCTAGACTGGTAATTGTATTTTTTTAATATTTTATTAATAATATGTAGGACTTGTATATTTATAGTTATTTTCTTATGTTAATATTGCTGACACATGACTGACAGTAATGACACATCTTTACTGGGCTGTAGAATGGACTTCACGGCGCTATGAAATGAAATCATATTATATCTAGGGCTTAAAAATAAAATGGATTTTTTTTACTGAGGTTCCCCTGGCCATGGCATCCATATTCTTATAACATGATCATCGAACTCGGGATTGTTTTCGTTCTACTCTGTAATTAGATATAGCAAATGAATTGAATTCGATGAAGAGAGGATTAAAAGAAGAGCCAAAATGAAATGGAAGGAGGTTAGGTTAGCTTACCAATAGCAGAAGAAGCAGAAAGTGACTGAAATTGACGGAACTTTCGAGAGTGGCGACGCTGCCTCCTCCTCTTCTCCCTGTCCGCTACGCCATCCACGCCTACACACTCGTCCACATCCACCTCGTCTTCATCGTCGTCGTCATCCCTCTCCTTTGCCTTCATCCTCCTCATTCCTCTGTTTCTGTTTCTGTCTCTATCTCTGCTCTGCTACAAAAATGCAAATGAATTCCTCTTCTGTTCTCGGGATAACTTAAAGTTGAGGACATGTAAATTTATTCACAGCTCGTCGTCGTCATTCTCTTTTTTGTTTATTGTTAACGCTGATAAATCTGCATCTGCAATCCCCAGCGCGTTCACCGTTTAAAACAATTGCCTTTCCCAAACCCTTATTTATTGGTATGTATATACAAAGGGAAGAGATTGCGTGTCTGTCTATTTATTTGTTTGAAGTTTTAAATGGTTTGACGTGAGTACATAAATAAGATATTGTAGATAAATAAGATACCAGACATTTACTCTTCACTGTGCTCGTTTTATTTTTTGGAAAAAACCGGAACAAAGGTATTCAACATTTTCTACCTTTCAAACCCCTTTCAACTTTTTATTTGAAGAAAGTCCAATTGCTTTTCCATGAATAGAACCCTTTTCACAATACATTCTGTGTCACCTCCATTCTACAGATCTGTTGACACGATCATATCATGATTTTCAATAAAACGTCTATAGATATATACTCTCCCTCGATATGCGTCCATTATTATTTATTATTTAGTAGTAATTATAGAAATAAATATAAAAATATAATATAATTAGATAAGCATGTTGGAGGTTTGGAAAACTGTTGTCCAGAAATTTATCATAATGGCATCCCTGCGTTGATAATCATAAAGTAAATGATCAATATTGGTTTATTAAATTTAAAATAATAAATTATTTATTTTAATTTATTTTGTTATTTTATAATTTAAAAAATAAGATTATATATATATATAAGTATACTAACATATTTAGCCTCAAGAGTTAGCTCAATCGGTCGAGTACTCGTAGTTAGGCCTTCCAGCATGTGAGGTCGCGGGATCCATTCTCATCGACTCTCTTGGTGTCCATTTTCATCGACTCTCTATTGAATCACATTGAAAAAAAAAAATATATATATATATATATATATATATATAGTTTATGGTTGGACTAGATATGGAATGGAAAACAATTTGGAAATACTTTTTTATTCTTTATATTTTTTAGTAAAACTAGTTCAACTTTGACTTCTCCATGCCTAGCTACATGTTATCAGTGATATTCTTCATGTTATCCATTATTTTTTATATTCTTTTTCTTTTTATCTCACATTCTTCTAGTTATCTTCCATAAACTATTGGTTATCTATTTTTCATCGGCTATCCATGCATTGCTACGAGTTATCCATTCATCATCCAGCTATCAAATATTTTTTATATTCTTTTTTTTTATAAATATTTATTTCAAATTTTGAACTACTACCATTTGTCTTCAGATGAAATAACATAAATGGTAATCCACCTCACATCTCAAATAAAAACGTCTATAAAAATAATTAAGAAATAAATATAAAAATATAATATAATAATAATTATAGAAATAAATATCATTAAATTTAAAATAATAAATTATTTATTTTAATTTATTTTGTTATTTGATGAGTGAATAGTTTAAAAAATAATAATTAAGAAAGAAGATTTCACTTATATAATTATATTAAAAAATAAATATAAAGATATAATATAATAGTAACTAGCACACCCACATAGTTTGTTGTTGGATTACGTTGATAGGGATCAAATGGTTAAGAAATAGTTATGGGATGTTTGTGGTTGGATCAAGTTGATTGGTTAAGAAATAGTTATGAAATGGAAGACTATTTGGATTTTTTTTATTCCTCTTCTTTTAGTTAAATTGCTTCAATTGTAAGTGATCCATGGCTACCTACATGCTATGACTAATATTCTTGATGTTATCCATTACTAGTTATCCATTCATGAGCTAGCTACCAGTTATTTTTTATATTTTTTTATAATTATTTATTTCAAATTTTGAACGAGTGCCTAGTTTGTGGTTGGATAGGGATCAAATGGTTGAGAGATAAAGATGGAATAGAATAAACTTTGGATTCTTTTTATTCTTCGTATTATTCGAGTTAAATGATTTCAACTCTGAGTTATCCATGCTTAGATACATGTTATCCCCTACATTCTTGTATTTATCCATTTAATAACTATCAATTATTATTATTATTATTATTATTATGTTAAATGATTTCAACTCTGAGTTATCCATGCTTAGATACATGTTATCGCCTACATTCTTGTATTTATCCATTTAATAACTATCAATTATTATTATTATTATTATTAGCTTTCTTCTAGTTATTTGCCATGAAGTATTGGTTATCCATTTATCCTCATTTGTAAATGAGAAAGCATAAGTCCTAATGCACCCGGAATCTCAAATAAAAAGTCTATCAAAATAAATATAATAATAATTATAAAAATAAATATTAAAATATAATATAAAAGTAATTATAGAAATAAATATAAATAAATAATTATGTAAGAGTTTTGGAAAACTATTGTCCAGAAATTTCCTATAATAGCATCACTCGGCTATAATCATAAAGGAAATAATCAATTTTGATTTATTAAATTTAAATTAATAAATTGTTTATTTTAATTTATTTTGTTATTATGTGATTGAATAGTTTTTAAAAAATGATTAAGAAAGAAGATTTCACATATATAATTGTATTAAGTATTTTGGATTAAAAATGAGGTTTTGTGAAATAAAATGGAGTTATTTGTTAAAAAATATTAATTTTTAATAACGAATATTGAGAGAACTAAATAATAATAATAAATTTCATGATTTCTTTTTTATATATATTTATGGAGAATGAAGTTTAATGACAAAAATAAAAGTTTTGTAAAAAATAAATTTTAAAAATAAAAAGATAAAATGGAGTTGATGGCTAAAAAATAATAATTTATTCATAAAAGAAGGATTGAAATAACTTAAATGTGTAGTCTAACTATGGAAATTGCTAACCCCATATAAGTATTAGAGAAGGCTAAATCTTTTCATGGATTAAAAAACACAATTTTGACACTTCCAAATTTGGATTTTGCCAACAGCTAAAAAATATATGATTCCTATCAAAACTTAAAATAAATAGACTACCCTATGACTAAATAATAACAATAAATTTTATAATTTCACATTTGTTGTCTAAAGATGCACTAAGTTTTTCAATTAGCATGTTTTTAGAAGAGGTGCTTGCTAGTGAAAATGTCTATTATATTTATGAGGTTTATACATAGTAGTTGTCATGTATTTATGAAGTTTATCCAAAGTCATTGTCATAAGTGTTTTTGGCTTGACAATATGTATTCACATATATAATAAATATTAAATAAATCATCACTATTACAATTATTCATTTTAAGCAACTCATAATACTATCAATCATCAGCATTCAAACTTTTAAAATTAATTATCAAAATTATTCATTTTAAGCAACTCATAATACTATCAATCGTCAGCATTCAAACTTTTAAAATTAATTATCAAAATTTAAACTTTCAAGATCCAAAGTTTTATCTCTACTAGTAAAACCAAAAAGGTTTCCGTGTATCCGGTTATCCGATCGTTGTGATATACATTTATGATCTAAAAACCTCGAAGTTGTTTTCTATATGCCTAATCTCGATTACCATGTTCTTTGATCACAACAAGATCCGCCTCCAAATCAGTGTTGGCACTCTGCCATCGGTATACCCTTTCTAACCGACCATTTGCACCGATCGGACGACCGCGGTCGTCGGACGTGACCGCTCACGCGAGCGCGGCCGTCCGATCGGTGCAAATGGTCGGTTCGAAAGCCGACTCCCTCTGCCATCTGGGCAATTAAATGTCCCTTGAAGAACAAGATACTCCTTTGGCATGTCCTTCGATCACAACAAGATTCGCCTCTAAATCAGTGGTAGCACTCTGCCCCTGAAGAGAAAGATATTCCTTTGGTTTCTCTTATCCAACCACATTCTTGTACAGGACTTAAAAAAAAGATATGGGTGGGCCACATCGTTGCCCACTCCATCAGATGTCTGATGAGATCATTGACTATTTGTTCCTTCATTACATTTATACGAAACATGTATGGGATATCATATGCTCTCTATAGGGTTCTCTTTTTATGTGGTCCGGTATAAATATTTCAGAGGCCCTTTAAACACACAGAAGTACCATTTGTATATGCTAGTATAACACAGAGAATATGTAAAAGTTTTGGCGTAGAACTATATCTGAATACGCCTATTAAACCAAATGTAAAGTCATTTTTCAAAAATGACCTCTACACATCCATTTTTTTTTATAATAAAAAAATAAAAACTTTTTCCATAAAAAAAAACAGAAAAATGAAAAAAAAACACCAAGAGACTACCAACACATAACAAGCCACTGTAACTCTGCTAAATCAATGACATAAATCATTTATTCAAATATTATTAAAAAATTTATCAAAATAAAATGAGAATTTTTTGTATTATAAAAATATACAATAGTAAATCAAATGGCTGTGAAAAAACGTTATGGCCCTCTCCACATTTACATAGTTAATACAAAATATATTTTCTATCATAAAACTATTAACAACCAGCATAGATCCAAATCCTAGGCTCTATCAAGGGTCGAGAGGGATCAAATCTTTGAAAGTGCAAACCTCTTATTAAATATTGCACTCAATTATTAGCTTTAATGTGATTTAGACCAAAATGCACATCCTTTTATTTAAGGTCCACATTTAAAATCATTTGTAAGGCCCTCTTAAACCATGTACAATAAAACCATGGGTTGTTTAGGAGGCCTTGCACATACTTTTAAAACCATGTGCACGACCAACATTTTTTTGCCCATAATTCAAATTATTATTTTTTTAATTATTTTTTTAAGTAGAAACATTACAACATCTCACCCATATTGTGTTGTTTTTAATTTTTTAATTTTTTATTGTTTTGTTAGGTTGAAACATTACAGTATCTCCCCCATATTAGGTTGTTTTTGGTGATATTTATTTTAAAAGATAATTAATTTTTTTTTTTTATGACTGACTAACATTACATACGTTACATAAGGTTACAAAATCTCCCCCATACTAGACTGTAAATGGCCTCTCGACACAATAAATAAATTATACATGATAACCTATAAAATGTCATTTTTTTCTACATTTATCTACCTTGCCTATTCTTACTTTTAGTACTCCAGACTTTATGCATAATCTCCTATAAAAAGCTACTATATGCTCTTAGAAACCATAAAAATCGGCAACTTTAAATGGGCATAAGGGTAAAGGACTTTAAAGCACTACCAACATTAAAGCACTTTAAATGTTACGCATTGAATTACAAAAAGTTGCTAGATTAATTTTTACAAAATATAAAGATTTTATGCATTATAAAAAGTTGGTAAAAACATTAAAGGACTGTAAAGGTTACGCAATGAATTACAAAAAGTGGTTAAAAGAATTTATATAAAGAAGTTGTGAATTATAAAAAATTTGGTAAGAGAATTTATTTGTAAAATATAAAGAATTTAAAATTAATTAAGTAAATTTTTTTGATAAAAATATGATATTTACAAATAAACAATTAAAAAATATGATATTTACAAATAAACAATTAAAAAATTAAGTTTTTAAAAATTAATTAAGTAAATTTTTTTGATAAAAATATGATATTTACAAATAAACAATTAAAAATTTGGAAAAATGTAGCATTAAAACTAAAGAAATATTTTTTTGGTATTAATTAATATTTACAAATAAACAATTAAAAAAAATTCGGAAAAATGTAACATTAAAACTAAAAAAAATAGTTATTTCTTGATAAAAAGAGAGAAAACTTATTTTTATGGTACATAGTCTATGGTATAAGTATTGTAGAGTCTACAACCTTTTTTATAAAGGAAAAAAACTATCCAAATGGAGAAGGATTTTTTTTGCACACTCCTCGAGACAACTCCTAAACCCAAGAATCAACTACCTCGTGAAGGAGCCTGACCTCGACTAACCCGGCACGAATTGAGTCCTTGACCTCTTGCTTCGATCATTCAGGGCCGCTGAGCTAAACGTCTGGGCTAAATGGAGTAAATGGAGAAGGATCTTACTTGAGTTTTGGAAGCACTGAAAATTATTAGTAAGAAACAAGAATTACACATTGCAACTTTACAAAGTACTTTGGATAAAAAATAGTAAATGTGAAAAAATCATCGTATAAATATTTAAAGTGCATAATAAGTAGATTGCAAGAAAATGGAAAAAATGGTATATGGCCACTCTCAAACCATCCAAAATAAGGAGGGGTTTATTCTAATCAAATAGATGTAAGGGCTACAAATAATTAATAAGAAGCTCAAAGGCCATAGAGCTATAAAAAGGAAAATTATTTACAATCACTTATTGTACTTGGAAATGGTTAAAGCATGAGCAAAGTCTAAGATGTCCCACCATAAGTCATTAATACTTTACTCGTGTAGTAAAATATGATGATGACTACGTGGCATGAGCTCATAAATGACAATGATCGTTTAAAAAAATACATCGAAAAAGGATTATCTCAATAGTAGTATGCCACCAACACCTTGACTCAAAGGAGGATGGTTTTGGTTTCAATTAGGCTTCGACTAATTTTTTTAGCAATTTTATATGAAGAAATGATCTAATCACAATTGTCCAAGACTCTCCATTGATACTTTACTCGTCTAGTAAAATATGATGAGGAGTAAATATGGAGGAAGGATTATCTCAATAGTAGTATGTCACCCCGGGGAGGCAGGTGTGGGGGGGATCCTCCTTGATCCCAGAGGACAAACGGCAAAAACTTTCGCATGGGGGTTGGCCCATAAGATGAATAATGAGGCTGAGTGGATGGCGCTTTTTCAGGGCCTCGATTTAATAGATGTAAGAGCCATTCCAAGGTTGTTAATCTAGGAGACTCACGCCAAGTTATTCTCAAAATGATCATCGGCTATTCCTCTGGTGCTATCAACTGCAAAAGACTGTTTGACAGAATTAAGCTTGTCACCACGGGCAGTATTGAATTCTTTCACATTCTTAGAGAAAATAATGCTCAAGCGGACGCCTTGGCTAATGTTGGAGCCTCTCTCCCCCAAGGTCTCATATTAATTGATAACTCCGCTCCTCTCCATAAGCCTATACCCTAACCTTTAGAATGTCCCTCACCCACTTATTGATCACCCTCTTAATGAACACCTACAAGCCCCAACCCACAAAGGTAATTGACATGGTTTTCGGTGGCATTCGTTTGGCATGCCACAATGACAAGTAGACTTCACCCTCCCTCCATTTATTCTTGTCCTCCGCATCATTCAATAGCACTCACCTCAGGCTTTATTATTTGCACAGCTCGCATGCTCCAGCCCATCTCCTCCTGAACACGATGGCTTCTCAACAAAGCCTTTTATTCCTCCCTCCCTCCGTTGGCTCTCCATCGTTTCCTTTGTCTATGAATTTCCTCCCTGAAGAAGAGTGTCCTCTCGTTATTTTGGTTTTTGGTGGAGGGCTTCTCCCTTCAATCGACCTTCCTCTCCTGCATTTCTTTCAGGCTTTGTTTGATACTTTGGTGGATTATGTGCACAGTGGGGATAACGAAAGTTTCGTCCAGGCTGGCTCTTTGAGCACCCGCCATAATCCTCTCCTTGCAATCGGGAGTTCTTCCCACTCAAGCTCGGTGAATCTCAGCTGCTTGTTGAACGACGATAACCATCAACGACAGTTCCTTTCTGAAGGTAATTTCTTATGGTTATCAGTATTCTCTTTTGGGGGAAGCTCAGTTATATTTTTTGCTCTGTGTTTTTAGAAAAGCCCAGGATTTTAAGCCGTTTGGAGGCCCTTCCACAGACAAGTTTTTGTCTCTCTTAGCATATGTTCTCAGCAATCTATCTAGACTCAAATTAAACAGTAGTCGTGATAGTTATACTGGGCAGTCTCTTCAGTTGGAAATGGATTGTAGAAGGAATGAAGAAGGGTTTATTGACTTGAAGATTAACATACAACGCTTGTATGAAATCGTGTCTATTGGAATTTCTAATAGCAGAGAAGCTGCTAAAGAGGTCAAAAACTTGTTGATGAGGTAAATTACCTCTAGTACCATACCAGCAACCATGATGCAATGATTGATGACAATGAGATGAATCTCAAGGAAATTATGGGTAAAGTAGACCGCATTCAGGAAGACCTGCGGCTGTTGATCCAGATGAACTAGGGAAGCCGTGTCCAAGAAAATCCAGGAGAAGCAAATCAAAAGGAAGAGGAGGAATCAGTAACCCAGCCTGTGGGTCAATCAGGAAAACCAAAATGATCCTCTCATGAAATTTTTTTTTGCATTTTACTTAATCAGCAATTTGTTCATATTTATCCCTTGTCTGTAATTATTCAAAATACTAGAACTCTCTTCAGCTTGTTAAGGTCTCCTGTAGGGCCATGTTTTGTTGTTTTTTCTTCAGAACAATCAGAATGTTTAAGCTGTTGTCTTTTGTACTGAATGGATGTGCACAACCTGTTTAATATAATCTATTTTAAGTTTTTATTAAAAAAAAATAGTAGTATGTCACCAATACCTTGGCTCAAATGAGGATGGTTTTGGTTTCAATTAGGCTTTGATCATTGTTTAGCACTTTTATATAAAGACATGATCTAATAACAATGGTCTAAGACTCCCTTTTCCTTTTACTAGGTACACTTGAGGTAAGTGTATTAGAGTAGGTTTTTTATATGATATTATGCATGGCAATATGCAAGGGTAGAATCGGTGCCCATTTCTCACCCCTTTTTACAATACCCAGTTTATCCCAAAACATTGGTAGATTTTACAACTAAGAAAGTGCAGTATAGTTTGGTCATGATAGAAAAAATCATTATGTAAAGAGAGTTGAAGGATGCCCAAGGTTAACGATGAAATTCGAATCTCGATGCTTCTCTCAAAGAATACCTCTGTGTATGTCATAATGCTTTGAATGATGATTCAATGGATGTCCACAACCTAAGACATCGGAAGGTTGTATGAACCAACAATGGTTCCAATTGAGCAAGCAAATACTCTTTTATGTTTGAATTTAAAGAAAATAAAGATAATATTTTTCAAGGAGGTTAGTGGTTCCTAGGAGCTTATGGGCTTTGTTAGAATTGGAAGTCCTTTAATTTTGATTAAGAGGAAAAAATCCTAGCATTAGGTCCAATATAGGTTAGATTACCATTTCTCGCTTTGATATGATAGGATGAACAAAAGATAGAGGATTTGGAAACCTATCCAACAATCTATATAGGATTAATCTATGTTTGCATTAGGATTTATGTGGAAGTTGATAGTAAAAAAGGTATCATGGAAGCCATCAAACTATAATTGGGGGATTGGGTTTGTTTCCAAGAGATCAATCATGAATAGATCCCCTTCACATGCAATTGGCACCTTAAGTACGAGCAATTTGCAAATGACTACTTAACGAAATCCTTGCAACCCTAGAAAAATCGTAACAAAGAAGAAGAGTTCGAAAAGTACCAAACCATAATATGAAGCAAAACCAATTTTATCTACCTATAATAAGGAAATCCAATATCTCAAGTTTAACTCATTTGTTCCAAGTATTGAAGAATGGAAGCTTCAAGATAAGAAATGAGGAAAGGGTAGAAAATTCATCCTAAAAACAAAAGAGAGAAACAAGATAAAGTGTGCAACGAAGAAGAGGAAGATTTTCAATGACTATGAAAAAGACAAAGGAAAATAATTTACTGTCTTAAAAAGGGATAAATATAATGCAATAACAATCCATTCACCCTAGGGGCGGCAGGGGGGGCGGAGTTATTATCACTCAGGAAGGACTCTTGGAAACCACTTTCACTTGGGGTTTAAGATCATAATCTAATAACATGGCCGAGGCCCTGGCTCTCTAGTAGGGACTCCAGATTGCCAAGAACCAAGGAATCACCGAGCTCACTGTTCTAGGAGACTCGAGAATAATTATACAAGCAATGATCGAGAAATCTCTTCCAAATCAAATGCACCTCAAGCATCTAATCCAAAAAATCAAATCTCTATCTCTCTCCTTCCTTAAAATCGAGTTCTTTCATGTATTGAGGAAAAATAACAAAGAAGCTGACCAAGCAGCGAATTTGGGTTCCACTCTTAGGCTCAGAGAGCTAAAAATCAATGGGACTATTACTATTTGTATTCCCCCATAGGACCGAGGCTCTGTCAGTGAGGTCTCTCCTCCCATGGGCCCCTCCTCCCACGGCCCATGACTCGTGTTCGCATACTCCCAAGGCAGGTGGAATCATGTGGGCACGTGGTTACGCGAATGAAGAAAGAACGAGTTTAAATGTGATCTATGGCAACGTCCTCTCATCTGGTGCGAAATCGTTGGTTGTCTCGTCAAAGCAAGGGGAAGCAAGTGAGTTCTCGGTTGGCTTAATGGTTCGCACGAAGGGTGATACGATGATCATGGCATCCCTGCGAAGCAATGAATTTATTCCGTGGAGGGGCAAAGCAGGAGGCACAATCTGCTTCATTTGTGAAATTAATAATTGGGATGTGAAGGATCTTTGTTGCTGTATCGTGAACGAGAAGGTAATTTCGATGCTTAGAATGGAAACCGGGTCTGCATCCTCCAACGCGTCCTCAGCCCCAAGGTCTGTGGTGGAAGTTATCAAGGATCTGAAGTGTGATGTCAAGTCGTTGCAGGATCAAGTTGAAGCAATCGACATTGAAGGAAACAAGCAACTGGAAAACATGGATAAGGACTTGGCGTACCTGCGGAAGAAGATTAGTCATGATGTGAGGAGGTCCGAGAATGCAGTTATTGGCCTGAAAGAGGAATTGGAAATCAAGGTTGAAAGCTCGCTCTGAAACTCGTCAAGCATGATGCACTGCCCAACCCAAGTTCTTCGTCCAGCTTTGATGTGAAATTCAATTGAGAGAATTGGATTGTTTTTGTGTTGTTGCTTTCCCTGTGTGCTGAGTTCTTCAAAGTTTATAATTATGCTGCTTTCTAGACACTTGGATAAGATAGACTTTGTTAAATTAGTTTTGCCTTGGTTTACTATAATTACTGTTTCAATCCTTTATGTTGAAAACTGAATCTAACAGAGGGCTCTTTAGACTGGTTATTTGCTCTTTGCCGCTTCCATAAGGGCATATATAGAACTAGAAACCTATTTTGTCACTTCCATAAGGGCGTATGCTGAGACTTTGAACTCCTATTGTCGCTTCCTCAAGGGCATTTTGTAATCTGGTTCGGTTTATGTGGTTACACCACATTATTAATATATCATAACCGTTGTTGTCAAAACAAAAAAAAACAATCCATTCACCCTATCCTCAAAAGTCACAAGGAATTTCTCACTCTTTAATTGAAGGTTCATCAAGTTCTCCCCAAAAAAGGTTATTGGTAGATACTTGGAAGAGATAAATCTACAATTATTATTGAAGAAGTCTAAACATGTGAATTTTTTACTTTTTTTTCAGTAATTTTTTATCGAGATCCAACCATTGTTTTTAATAAATTTGGATTTTGTGTTATTTAAAAAGTGATTTTAAATGTAAAAATGAATTCACAAATCTTGAAGACCTCAAGACACTCAGATTAAACAAGTTTAATGATGATTTCTAAAAATTTAAAGAAATATTTCCACATTCCATCGAAATCGTGCCAAAAAATGCTACCAAAAACTAGAAAAAAAATATCAAACATTTAAAATACTCAATTAATTTTAATTAAAATAATAAATATTTAGTTCTCTCAAACACATTATCTATCTTTAACTTAATCCATGGATAATTAATCCATAAAAAAAATGTGAAAGCATTGGTGAAATATGACTGCATGGCACATAAAAAGCTAAAAAAAACATGAGCAAGGCATTAACAATACAATATACTCGATCCCCCACCTTTTTCCCAAAACAAAACCCTGGAAATCATAAAAGATTTTTCTTTAAATTACATAGGGTTTGTTAGTGTGGATAAGAGGAAGATCTTAAATTATTTGATAAAAACATAAAGGTGGGTTATAATTTTATTATAAGTAACTAAGTTTAATAAATAATATTTTGAAGATTTAATAAATTTTGTTGGAAAGATTTATTTTTGAAATAAGAGAGTTCTTAATGAGAACATGAACCTTTTATGATCTTAAAAATTGTTTTTTTTTTCAATGAGGAGTTAGTAAAGGATCATTGAAAACATATTTTTTTTCTTACTATAATCTAGATAAGGGAAAGTTTTTAAATTAATAACATAAAATAATATAAATTTAGACAAGACAAGGTTTCAATAATAGAAATATTTGAAAGAAAAAAAAAGTCTATCATGGAATGAATTCCCATATGTTCGAAGAAATGAAAGAAAAAAAAAGTCTATCATGGAATGAATTCAATATTATCCTATATCGTAAGGAGTAAAAAGGACGCTGAAGGGTCCAAGGCCTTTATAAAAAAATTATGGATTCTAAGAAGAGTGGAGTCTAAATAACACAAAACATAAAATATAAGAATGGTTTCATAGTAAAATATAAGAATGGTTTCATAGTAAGAGGCTTGACAATTTTTTAATTCAAAACACATTATTGTGTTGAGGGTTTGTCTCTCTCCTTAACCATTATTCTTTTATGGATTCTAAGAAGAGTGGAATCTAAATAACACAAAATTTAATGATGATTTCATTGTAAGAGGTTTGATAAATGTTTAATTCAAGACACATTATTGTATTGAGGGTCTATTTCTCTCTTCAACCATTATCCTCTTCTAGCCATAGGTTAATTGTCTTACAAGTGGCATCATTTAAAAAACTACGTAGTCTAATCTGATTTCAAATTCAACCCTAGTTGGTATGGACATGAAGGGTTTGATGACCTAGTTTCCTCCTCTTTGTCTCCCCTTTTCTTTAAGTAGGATTTTGCCTCTTATATTTTATAGCATTAATCAAAATACCCCAATATTAATATTAAAATTTTGAATGGCCTGTAGGGGTGTAGCTCAATCGACGATTCGCTTGATATGAAGTACATGTTGTAAATGGAGGTCATGAATTCAAATCACCTCGTCTTACCAATTCCCCATGTGTGCAGGCCGTGCAGGTGCACCTAGGGATATAGTCGTAGCGAGATTGGATCCCTAGACCCCGTGTCATGCAATTACTATCCCAGTCCCCAATTGTTGATTCCCCTAGTACAAAAAAAATAGAAAAAAAATATTTAAAAATTTGAACTAAATCAAATATTCTTAACCCATCAAATAACAAAAAAATATTGATAACATCATATGGAAGATATAAAATGACATAGAGAAGCAATTGAGTGTTATAAAGGCCTTTTAAAATAAGATAGGAAACTATTCACCAACTAAGCAAAGCCTGTATATAAAAATATCATATATAGAAATAATATTATTGAAGATTAAAATTATGGCTAAATTTTGCAAACAAAGACATAAAATAATTCCACAAGAAGGCTAATGCAATGAGAACAAATAACTATATTATAGAAATTATCCATCGTAAATCAAGCATTTTTTAATATGTAACACATGAATGTCACAAGCAATTTTTAAATAGTTACTTTTTCAATATATTTTATATTTAAAGGAAAGTCTTTATAAACAAATATGAAAAAAAAAAGATGTTTGGAATTTTATGAAATCTTATATTTAAAGAATAAAGAAAAATATTTACAAATATGTAAAAAGTGGAAGGGTATATACAATGGACTTTATAATCTCTTCTTGAGAGAAACTAAAACAAAAATAAAAGCAAAGTAATTTGTGTAATCAAATATGAGGCATTTTTTATCAACAAAGCTCCTTTCGCTAAAGGTTGATGGAAAACCTCATCTTTCCATAAAGAACTAAAAGCATACAAAGAACTAACATCCCACTCAAAAATTATTTTACACTTGAGTTTCCACAACACAAATAACATCATGACCCACATGCAATACCAAAGTTTTAAAAAATAAACATGAATAAGAGCGTGATTGTCCCCAAACAAAGTAGCATGCCAATGTACTCTACATTGAAGCAACCTTGGGTGATGATTCTCAAATCAACTCCAACAATGCTTGGAAAATTGAAAACCCTAAAATATATGCTTAACAATCTCTTGGCACTAACATAATAGACAAAAGCCATCCAAAATACCACCCTTAACTGAATGGGCCTTAGATGGGATCTCCTAATAAATGACAAGCCATATAAACCTCCTCAACTTATAATAATTTCGTACCGTCCAAACACTAGGAATACGTCACACCAAATGTTCCTTTGGGTCCTTAGACACCCATCAAGTATAAAGAATCAGAATAGAGAATGTCTCGGATGAAGGGGATGAGTACAAATGATGAGAGCCATACTACAAAAGAAAATGACCAAAACTACATCCCTCTTCTCACCTTAAAAACCTAAACTTACAAATGTTCATCTTATACAACTCATATTCCAAAATGAGGGTATCCAATTCCATGATTAAGGGATTATCAGTAGCAGGAAGTCCATACTCCTTAGCAAGGGGCCTCCAATCATTAAGGGATTATCATTAGCAAGAAGCCCATACTCCTTAGCAAGGGGCCTCTAATCCTTCTAGGAGCACACCCCAAGATCCCATAAATCACGTAAAAAAAAGAAGCCCTTATGGATCAACCTACATACTTGATAGCACAACACCTCTGCAATACAATCACCCCGCTCTCTCCCTCTCTAACTTAGACAACAAGCTAGATACCACCTCGTTTAGCTACCCTCCTAATGCCATCAAACCAACCCTGCAACATTTTTCCTAGTCAACTATATGTTCTTGAAAATGAGAAAACCTTAAAAATGAAAGAGATGGGGAGTGGAAATGATGTCACATAAATCAAATGTCCCCCAAACTTTCCTAAGATGCTACACTAACAACACTCATTGCTTAAACAAGACATGACAAGGTGCAAATCCTTCCAAACACCACACCACCCACTTGGCCATCAAAATACAACTCTATGATGTAACATCGATCACACCAAGACCCCCTCATACTTGGGCATAGTTTAGACATCCTAGGAAACCAAGGGAATAATTTTATCACCACCATACTTTGACCATAATTATGTCTTCTAAATATATTCAAGCATCCAAAATTGATTCCTATTAGGGTACCAACAAGAGACATACTAGACATGTGAGGCCTAGAGAATACATCCAACCACAATCAATTTCAAGGAAGGTCTTTATGATGCCAATCATGTAATCAATCTACAACCTTTGGTGACACTAATCTCTCATGGAAACTGATGACACCCTAACATTAAAAGGGATATCCAGGTGCTTGAATATAACTCCTGATTAGATATGATACCGGGTAGTAGGGATCCACTCAAGAGGGGAATCAACTAAAGAAGCCTATAGTTAGCTTTATGAGCACTAATTGTTTCCCCCGAAGAAACACAAAAAGTGTCAAAGCAAAAGAAATCCCCATGAATAGATCCCCGATCAATACTAATAGAGGAAATATAATCATCTACCAAATGGTTATTTATCATCTTGGTTCCATCTTAAAGATCAATATCTATAATTTGCCTCACAATACAAGCTACCTCCAACAAATAACCCAAGGCATCAACAATCAAAATATATAAGGAGATAGAGGACACCCTTGATGAATGGACCGACGAAGAACAATATGCGGGGACAACAAGTCATTGACACAAAGGTTGAAGCAGTAGTGAGTAGAGTGTTCACCATGGCCTAACAAAGGGAACCAAAACCCAAGTAAGAAAACATCTTAAAAGAGTGTTCACCATGGTTACACAATGGGAACCAAATCTCAAGCAAGACAACATGTCATAAATGAAAGACCAATCAACCTAGTCATAAGCCTTGCAAAATCCAGTCTTCAACATAAGGCACTACTAACCAATTTCTTAAGATCACCCCATATCCTCCTAGGTTGAAACCATAGTATCAAGAATGAACCTCCATTGAACGAATCTAGTATATTATAGCCACACCACATAACTAGCAATTAATCAAATCCTCATAAATAAGTCCTTAACCATGATTTTTAAGCAACAATGAGCAAGGTGATCAACCTCCAACTCCCAATGGGATCTCTTAATGCATTCTTGAGAATGAGCTTTTCCAACCCCTAATTAAGAAACTCATAAGCAACTAGAAGCAAATACTCCCAAAGACAATTGCTAAAAAAACATCACCAGTGGAGCCCCACATGGACTTGTAAAACTAACATGACAAATCATCAAGCCCAAGGAACTTGCCAATCTACATAGAAGACAAGTAGTTAAAATCGCGTCCCCAAAAAAATCTTTAGCTAATATGTCTTGGCCACCACTAAGGGTTTTCTTTTTATAATTACTTTATGAACCCAATATAAATATAATAAAGACAAAGATAAATTGCTAAACTACATCACTCATTGCTTCAAGAGAAGGATAATTCAACTAAACCTTTGAATGAGGAAGAACCTAGATCCATTGTTTTTTGTATGAATTTTGATAAAGCGGTAAAAACATACAAATTCAAACTAATAACCGGAATATCATAAAAGCGTATCTATTGAAATCCATAAAAGAATTGGAAAAATCATTGGAGGAATGAACTAGGTCTTTCTTTTCCTCATTCCAAAGGATAAAATTATAAAAACTTTTGCAAGATTCAAGTTAATTTCTCCATGTAATGCATCGTATGAAATATTCTCCAAATGGATGGAACTAAGATTATAGTATGTTAATAACAAGGATAATCTATTCATATTTGGATGGAAAAATAAGATTAAAGAAAATATCAAACAAACTAGTATGTGAATGACAAGGAGGATCTATTCATAAAAAGAAAATGGGAACATCATTATGGTCTAAGAAGTAACGCACACTAACTAACTAAAGAGCTCAAAGGAAATATATGATTTGATAATGTTTCCTATCAACAATCAACACACGATCAGCTTAGTGAAACCTATTAAAAAGTAGTTTCAAATGAAAATTATAATATCATTTATTATACGAGTATCTTCCTAGAGAGATTTAAGTACAATCAAAGGTGGCAATTAGTTGTCAACAATTGCATGTAATTATTCATTCAATTGAAAGATAGAAAAGTTGTCTTTCATACTTACATACGTCTATCAAAACCAAAAAAATATGAAACCAGATCATGGCAATACAAAGTTGTCTTTCATTCTTACATACGTTTATCGAAACCAAAAAAATATGAAACCAGGCCATTGTAATACTAAGTTAGCAAACAAGGTATTTTACCTTGTTTTTCAAAGAAACACTAATGCATAGTTTGTCAAGTGACACTTTAAAAAAAACTGAAGTAGGTTATGTTCCTCCTCAATATAGACTACTTGTCTATGGCTCAACACATCATTTATTAGAGTTTACCAATAATTAATAGCCTGCTTTCTAAAGGCTTCATCAAGTTGAAATGTGTAATGTTAATATTACAAGTGTAATGATATCTAGTGTGATGTTGTAAGATGTTATGATGCCTTATCTAGCAAAGGAAGACATACTTCTCTCTATCTTATGTAAAATGAGTTATCCCACATGCACCATGGAGTAATATTCTCCTATTACAATTCATTATATAAGGAGGTGGAAAATCATTTACCCCACATGTATTATGTGATGTAATTATTCCATACTTCTAGCTATATTATAGAGGTGAAGGAGAACCTTTTGGGTATGTTGAATGTCATTGTGAACAATATTATAAAGTT
The DNA here is from genome assembly GCA_001517045.1 of Pseudotsuga menziesii. NCBI lineage: Eukaryota > Viridiplantae > Streptophyta > Pinopsida > Pinales > Pinaceae > Pseudotsuga > Pseudotsuga menziesii. The sequence goes on from LPNX010724065.1 coordinate 1,202,063, forward strand.
GTGATAAGCATATGTGGGTGGAGCTCAAGTGTAATATTGGAGATTTCTAAAATATAAAAAGGATCATACCTTCCCATGGATGTTTCCCCATTTGGGGTTTTACCATGTTTATCTGTGTACTACTTCTTTTTATCTTGTCTCTTACTAACTATGCTATTATTTGGTGCTTGTATGGATAGGAGGATAGACTAATAGATTGTTGCTATTGATTTACAAGTTAGTAAAGTTATTATTGTATGTTCATGCACATTTCTCAATAATCTAACATGCTATTAGAGCTAGTTACTAAGCTCTCTACCTTATCCAGTAATTTTTGCTAAATTTTTTTTTACAAGCATCAAGTTCTTCAATTTTTGTGGGGGCCCTCCATAACTAGTAGGTTTTCCATCAGATCTAAACAACCCTTGTGGTTTTTCTTTAAATATAGGTATTTTTCTACACGTTTGAGATTTTTTTCTCAAAAACTTGACCCTCACCATTTATTTTTTATTTTTTTCCCTTAAATTATTCAAGTTTTCCTTAGTTTTTTCTATAGATCTGAGTTGAAATCCAATGTATACTAACTTGTTATCACGGATATATCTTTCTTGCAGTAGATCTGGGTGTTTGTCTATTTCTGGTTGTGTTTACTCATAAGTTTCCGTCAGATGACAATTGTTTTCACAAAATTTCAGTTTCAGGCAATTTCAGGGGTACATGCAACTTTTCTTCTCTCGGTGTGTGTACACACTCTTTCTATTCACAAGGGGTGCGCATATACACACTTTCTGTCCATTGGGAAATCACATGGGGCATGTTTTTCAGTGAAAACTTTGTTGAAATCTTATTTTTTTCATTGTTTCTGCTAAAAGTTCAGAGATCCGTCAGTGAGGTGTTGAGGGGTTTCATTATTGGTGAGAAACTTCAATTTTATTCATTAATTTCTTCTGGTCATTCGGTTTTTCTTTTGTCTACATTAGGGTTTAGTTTCTTGTTTATCACCATGAGTTCAAAGGTAGCTTATATTCCCGAATTAGTTGATACTAACTATATTGCTTGGAAGAGAAATATGATTGATGTTCTCGAAAGTAAGAACCTATAATGCTTAGTTAAAGGTGAACACACAAAACCAATTGATGTTAAATACTTGGCTATATAGGAAGATCAGTGTGATCAAGCAAGAGGACTCATTGGTCAAACTGTTTCGTATAGTTTACATGTATATATTAAGGCTAAAGATACCTCGATTAAGGTATGGAAAACTTTGGAATGGCAATGCTTTTGAGGAACACAATACACTAGGACGCAGCAAGGACGCAGGCTGGGAGCCTCGATCCCTTCGAGCTGACCGCTGGGTCAACGCAGGCTGGGATGATCGCTGATTGCTGCAGGTGCTGAGCAGAGACGGGCCCACTGGGGGCATCCTGAACTTGGCAAGTTGTTTGATTTGGTAAACTTTGAGCTGAGTGTCCGGATTGGACTTTCGGCATGGTAATCCGATGGGAACACCATCGGATCTGCGATCTGAAGCCTTTGAATGACTAATAGACTACCAGAATAAGAGATCGGGGAAAAGGGCTACGCCAAAGTTTGTCAAGCGTATTGAAGATGTGCCGGAGGTAGCTCTTCCTCCGGAAGAAACCATGAGGGTAGCTCTATCTCTGGCGGATCGGGCTCTGATCGGGCAATTTACAGGGCTCTGGCCTTCACCAAAAACTACGGATAGTTGGGTTCAAAGGAACTGGAGTCCTCTGATAGCTAAAAAAGTGGCCTCTTACTCCATCGGAAGGGGCTACTTCCTGTTTGATTTCGAATCCAAGGAGGACAAAGACTTAATCTTCAGAAATGGGACCTACTTCACGGGGCCGCATGGTCTATATCTTAACGGGTGGACTCCAGACTTTGATCCTGAGGCCGATACCCCCAAAGCAGTGCCAGTTTGGGTCAGACTTCCAAATCTCCCCATGCACTGCTAGAACCCTAAATCTCTCGAGGCTATAGGGTCTGTCCTGGGAAAATACATAGACATGGCTAGCCCGAAGGACCAATATGCTTGCGCCCGCATATGCGTTGAGGTAGATCTGGAAGCAGGATTACCAAAGGCAATACAACTAACGGTGGGGAACTGGTCCCACTACCAAAAGCTGGACTACGAACAACTGCCATTCAAGTGCAGAGGATGCCAAGAATACGGGCACTTCATCCGTAACTGCCCCCAAAAGCCAGAAGTCCAACAGGATAAAGTGGAGGGATGGAAAAGGGTAAATAGAGCTAAATCTAAAATCCAGGTCGGAGTGGCCTCGAAGGAAGTCATAGTCATCTCGAATGAAGAATCCCAGGGAAACTCCAAGATAAAAGAATCCACTGATGTAAGGATTGTAACTAATGATGATGAAGAGAAATCCAGTAATGAAACTAGCAAGGAGCCAGAAGTATCCCCATTAGTCCAGCAAGGGAAATATCAAGACGAAGGTACAACAATGACCAAAGAAGGAGACAGTATGGAGAAATCGGAGGAAGATACTGAATCAGAAGAGGAAGAGGAGGAAGAAGGGGAAATAGAGCTGACCACCCCAAGGAAAACTAAAACCAAAGGAAGGAAATCCAAAAAAGAAGTCAAGGAGCAGGCGACCTATAAGGATAAGCTGCAAGGATCCCAGCTAACCCTAGAAAAACTGTTAAAGAACACGAGGAATACCCGACAGCAAGGGCATGCCTAGAAAGGGATGCCCATGACCTCTAAAAGTAAGTAATGAAGGTCCTCTCCTGGAACTGTAGAGGTCTCGGTAGCAAAAGAAAGGAAGAATCAATGCTAGATTTAATCTCTCTTCACCAACCAGACATCTTTCTGATCCAGGAGACCAAGATGGAGGAAGCTGCATTTCTCCATGTAAGTCAAAAATTTTGGAAAAAAAGAGGTAAAGCTACTATTAGTTCAAGGGGCGCATCCGGAGGTATTGGAACTCTCTGGGATGACAAGAAATTCAAGGCTGTGGATACCAAGTATAGCCCACATTGGATCCTCACTTTGCTGAGGCATATTGACACAAATACCCTGGTAAGGATCTTCAATCTATATGCCCCCAATTCATATGCTGAAAAAAGAAATTGTTGGAATCTTCTCCGAGAGGAAAGAAGCAATCTGCTAGGAAATGTAATTATTGCTGGAGACCTCAATGTCACTCTCAGCCAAGCTGAAAAAAGAGGGGGCTCCCTGATCAGAGACCCCATCAGAGAACTTGTTGATGAAACTATATTAGACTGGGATCTTATGGATATCAAACCGTTGTCCGGAAAGTTTACATGGAATAATAAAAGGACTGGACCAGGGCACATTGCTGCTAGGCTAGACCGTTTCCTGGTCCAGGACACCTTCCTTCTTCTTGGCCTGAACATCTCATCCAAAATTTTACCGTTTGGAGGATCGGACCATAAGCCTGTACTCCTTGAGATGAAGAAGGATAAAAATCTGGGCCCTATTCCTTTCAGATTTAATCCACAGTGGGCCAATCACCCTGAATTCCTAAAGATTGTAGGAGAAGCATGGTATCCCTCGGTCTCTGGATCTCCTTTCTACGTTTGGGAGGAGGAATTAAGGAGGACCAAGAAAGCTCTTAAAGGCTGGGCCAAATCGATCCCACCTCCCAATCAAATAAAACTTCAAGCTACCCATGTGCTAGAACTTCACCAGGCCAGCATGGAGGATAGAACTGTGGGAAATTCATACTTCCAAATTGAGAGTAAATTGCAGCTGGAACTCCACACAGCCTGCAGACTCGAATTTGAGTGGTGGAGGCAAAAAGCTCGCTGCAAATGGATGAAAGAAGGTCATAGAAATACTGGCTTCTTTCACAAACAGGCGGAGGCAAGAAAAAATGTAAATTTCGTCCAAGAGATCCAGGCTCACGGTAGACTAATTTCCAATTTTGAAGAAATAAAGGAAGAAGCGACCAAGCACTTCAAAGATCTCTTCACGGCTTAGCCTGTCTCGGAAGATGTGGAGCTGCTCCAACTAATTCCCAAGGCTGTTAATTACAAAGATAATGGTTCTCTGAAGCAACCAATCACGATGGAGGAAATAAGACAGGCTGTTGACAGCATGGAGGAGGACAGAGCGCCTGGGCCTGATGGTTACATTGTCAATTTTATAAAAATCTACTGGAACATCATTAAAAGAGATCTCTTCAAAATGATCAAGAAATCTCAATCCTGTAATAAAATTGGGGGCAGCACTAATTCAGCTTTCCTGGCATTGATACCCAAAGAGAAGGAAGCTCACTCTTTCGACAGGTTCCGGCCTATATCCTTGTGCAATATAGGATATAAACTCATTATGAAAATAATTGCCAATAGATTAAAATACATTCTCCCTCACCTTATCTTGGAAAATCAAGGTGGTTTTGTGAAAGGTCGAAAGATCTGGGACAATATTATTTTAGTTCAAGAGGCCATCCAATCTAGTTCGAAGAATGGAGACAAAGGAATGGTGGTGAAGCTCGATCTGGCAAATGCCTTTGACCGAGTCAGCCACTCATTTCTCCTTCAAGTGATGAGAAGATTCGGATTCGCCCCTGAATTTATCTCTTGGGTTAAGGCCTGTATCAGCCAACCTTGGATAGCTCCGTTAGTCAATGGAAGAGCAGCTCCCTTCTTCCAAGCCACCCGTGGTCCGAGGCAAGGATGCCCGCTATCCCCCCTGCTGTACGCCATCCAAGCATCAGTTCTTAGTTTCCAATTGGAATTAGCCAGGCAAGATCAAGAGCTGTCAAGAATAAGGATGGCAAGAGGCACTAAAGATATCAATCACGCGCAATTCACGGATGATACCATCCTTTTGGGAGGAGCCAGTCAGATCATAGCTCGTCGATTCAAGAATGAACTGCATTGGTACTGTCAAGCCTCCGACAGTAAAGTCAACCTTAGGAAAATCTAGGTATATGGTTGGAACATAAACCCAAGGGAAATGCTAGAAATCACCTGGGTTCTTGACATGGACGGAGCTGTCAACTGGGACTCCTTCAACTACCTTGGGGTGCCTATATTCAAGTCCAACTCCAAGACCTCAGCTTGGCTTCCTATAGTGGAAAAATTCAAAAAGAAAATCATGGGCTGGGGGGCAGTCTGGCTCAACCTGGCTGGGAAGGTTGTGCTTATAAAAGCTGTCTTGAACAGCTTCCTTCTATACCAATGCTCACTCTTAATTGCTCCAGCTCATATTTTAAATCAGATTGAAAAATTGATGCGTAATTTCCTCTAGTAGGGAGGAAAAAATGAGGGAGGCAAAAAATTCACCCTGGTTAGCTGGAATACGATCAAACACCCATGGACAGAGGGAGGACTCTCCATAAGAGACTTAAAAATTCAGAATTTGGCTATCGGAGCCAAATTGCTATGGAAAATGCTGGTGCCCAATCCGTCCTGGAGCAGATGTGTGTTAAAAAGTAGATACTTCCATGGATCAAGACTCAGATGCCTCGATGGAGAGCCAGCGATTAAGAAGGGATCTCCAATAGCAAAAATCTGCAGGAAGGCGTTGCCATTATTCACTCCTGGATTGCACTGGATCCCAGGCAATGGGAAACGCATCAGAATTTGGTACGATATAATCCAGGGACAAATCCCTCCTAAACTCCCACGCCTGCAAAACTGGATGACAACGTAGGGAATAAAAACACTTTGGGATATTTCTGAATGGGAAAATGAGGAGCCAGCGAGTTGGGTCGCCTGGAAGTTGCCGGAGTGTCCAGAGGATCTAAAAAATGAAAAAAGAATGTTGTTCTCTCACTTATCGGGGCTGGCACCGTTGGGGAAAAATATAAAAGACAAGCGTGGATGGGGGATGAGATCAGGCAATTACACGACGACAGAGGGATATCAGAATTTTTCTGCCAACTACAACGTGCTAGGAAATCCAGAAATATGGAATTATATTTGGAATTGCAAGACAATCCCAAAAATTGAGATGTTTTCTTGGACTCTGATGCATGGGAGAGTGCTGACGGGTGAGAACCTGGAGAAGAGAGGGATTGCAGGCCCTTTTCGTTGTCCTCTATGTGATGTAAACGCTGAGAATATCAGCCATCTTTTTCTCAAATGTCCTTTTGCTACCTCTGTCTGGAAAGAGGTGCTGATACATTGGGGAGGTGATTTAAAATTACCAGACCATATTCAGTCTTGCTTTCTCAACTAGGGAAAACTCTATCAAGGAGAGCTCCGGAAAAAAAAAATGGTTTAAAAGCATGCTGGATGAAAATTCCGAAAATAATTTGCTGGTGTATTTGGAATGAGAGGAACCATAGAATATTCCAGGACAAGTGCTAGCAAGCATGGAAGATTGCTGCTAAAGCGCATGCATTACTCCGGGAGGTGGTCAGCATCTCCAAGATCCCATACAATATAGAAAAGTTAACTGATACTGAAAACAATTGGCTGCAAAGTCTCAATATAAGGGCTGCAAATCCTATGAAAGCGAAAAATTTAGAGGACTGGGAGATAAGGATGGATAAATCCCAATTCGAGAATTGGCTAAGAGAAAGGAAAATCTTCAAATTATTCTTTGATGGAGCCTCCAAAGGGAACCCAGGTAAAGCGGGAGGAGGAGGAATTATAATGGAACCGGGAGGGGAAACCGAGACAGAATACTATTGGAACATAGGTTACAACTCTAATAATATGGCCGAGGCTTACGGGCTCTGGCAAGGGCTCAAGCTGCTGAAGAAGAAAGTAGTGGAAGAAGTGCTGGTTTTTGGTGACTCTAGGTTTATTATCCAACCGCTGAACGGAGGAAGAAAGGGTAAAAATGAACAAACAACAAGGTTGATCAGGAGGATTAGAACCTTGTCCAAAATGTTCAAGAAGATTCATTTCTTTCATATTCTTAGGGAGCTCAATGAAGAGGCGGATCTAGCAGCTAATAAGTCTATTGCCGCAGGACCTAATGAGCTTATCGTGAATCAAGATGTAAGCATAGAAATCCCGCCTTAGTTTCTTGTAGGTTGATTGTCTGAAGAGGCAGTGATAAGGCTGATTGTTGCATTATGTTCTCTTTATAGCAGATTGCTGATCCTATCAATACAATATAAACGATTTTGTTAAAAAAAAAGTATGGAAAACTTTAGCTTCTTTATTTGATTAATATGATGATGTTTCTACTTATTATTTTGAAAAGAATATTCACAAGCTAGATCCTAAATATTTTGAGTCATTTCTTCTTGAAATAAAAAATTATAATGAAGAAACTAAATAATTGTGGTAAATATCACAAGAAAAAGATAATGCCCTTGTTAATATTATAGAGCAAAAGTTACCTTCTTCCTTTGATTCGTTAATCCAAACTAAGAATAAGGCCATTGAAATGTCTAAAGGTTCTATGTCAACCTCTTTTGAAGATTTTTGTAAAGGTTTGATATTTGAGCAAGATAGATTGACTGCTTCAAGTCAATTAACTAATGGTAAAGATCTAATGGAACATACTAAAATAATCCTAATAAGGGTTTTAATAAAAACCCTAAACCACATACTAAGGGTTCAACCCATCACTCTTCTAATGAAGACGTGAACTTGCTAAATCCAAGAAGAAATCCTTCGAGGAACAACATGTAGCTCTTTGTTTATTATGTTTCATCCAGGTAAATCTATTTTCTTCTATGGAATGGATAAAGGATTATGATGCTTGTAATCATATGACTGTTGCTGCTTCTTTATTTTCATCTTATGATACTAATAAGCACATAACATAGAAAGTTTCAATTAGTGATGGTAAACAACTTTCAATAGTAGGTTATGGAGATGTTAAAATTCCTAATGGTACATTGGAAGATTATTTTCATGTTCAAGACATGCCCATCAATTTGCTTTCTATTTATAGTTCTTGTAAAAAAACATTATAAGTTTGAAGCATGGCTAGATAAATATGTTCTAAAAGATATCAAACACGATTTTAAAGTTGTTTCTTCAGGTCATGTTGATCATGATGCTAGTTTATATAGATTTACTAATTTTAATTCAATTAACAATCAACCTATTTATTGCTATGTTGCTCACACTGATGAACAAAGTAAATTATGGCATGAAATATTAGGCCACTTGAATTATGGTAAAATGCAAATGTTGTTTAAAATGGTCATTGGCTTACCTTTAATTTCTTCTACTAAAGGTGTTTGTGAAGGTTGTGTGCTTGGTAAACATCATAAGGAAATGTTTGATCAATGTATTAAAGCTTGGCATGCTAAAGAACAATTGCTATTAATTCATAATGATATTTGCGGTCCTCTTTGTCTCATGTTGTCTATTTTCTTACTTTTATTGATGATTATAGTATAAAATCTTGGGTTTATTTTTTGAAACATAAAAGTGAAACTTTTGGTATATTTCAAGAATTTAAATAATTGCTTGAAAATGAATATGGTAAAAGTATTAAGACACCAAGAATTGATAATGGAGGGCCGTCCACTAAAATGGAAGTTAATTCATACTTATCTAAACATGGTATTCAACATCAAAAGAATGTTCCTTATACACCTCAACAAAATGGGGTAGCCAAAAGGAAAAGTACGACTTTGGTTGAAATTGCTAGATATATGCTTTATTCTAAAGGATTACATAAAATATTTTGGGATGAAGCTATTTGTGGTGCTAACCATATTTTGATTAGAGTTCCTATTAAATCAATTTTGCACGTTACTATTTGGAGTAGAAGGAAACTCGATATTACTAACTTTAAGATATTTGGCAGTGAATGTTGGGCCCATATTCGAGATAAAAAACAAAAAAAGTTAGAGCCCAAATCTCACAAATGTATTTTAATTGGTTATAGTGAGGATTCCAAATCTTACAGTTTATTTGATCTATCTACCCAAGGTGTTAACATCTGGAAAGATGTTCAATTCAATGAAATATCTCTTTCACGTCAGCCTATTGAACCTCATGTTACCTTGAACTTTCCTTCATCTTTTGTTGCTCCTGTATAAGTTATCCCTTCCTCTACTTTTGTGTCTACTCTAGATCATAATTCACCTTCTTCTTTAAGTGATCCACCTGAATATTCAGAAAATACTAGAGTGGTTCCTACTGCTAGTCCTCATCCTGTTTGTGCCTGAAATGCTCTTGAATCGACAGGTTCTGAGATTGGTATTACTTTCGATACTCAACCGACTTGATATGAATTTGCTCTCATGATTAAAGTATTGGCCACATATGACCCTTCCACATATATCGAAGCTAAACTAGGTAAACTTGAATGGGAAAAAGAAATGACTGTTGAGTATGGATTATTAATGAAGACCAAGATTTGAACTCTTGTTCCCCTTCCTCCTGGAAAGAATTTAGTTGGTTGCAAATGAATTTATAAAACAAAGTTTACCATAGAATGGCAGATTGAAAAATATAAAGTACGATTAGTAGCAAAAGGTTTTTCTCAATAAGAAAGTATAGATTATACTTAAAATTTTTCTCCAGTTGTTAAAAGGAACACAATAAGAACCACACTTTCTCTTGATGCATCTTATCAATGGGAAATACACCAAATGGATGTCAAGAGTTCTTTTTTGAAGGGTGATATTCGTGAAGAAATTTATATGCAACAACCACTTGGTTTTATCATTGTCGAAACTTCAAGTTTGGTATGCAAATTAAACAAGTCTTTATACGGCCTTAAATAGTCACCTAGAGATTGTTATGAGAAAATTGATACTTATTTCTTGAAGAATGGTTTCAAACGATGTAGATATGATCCAAATATGTATGTTAAGAACTTTGATGATGATGTCCTCATTGTGGTACTTTATGTGGATAATCTAATCCTTACTAGCAGCTAGATTACATTTATACGTGGTACTTTATGTGGATAATCTAATCCTTACTAGTAGCTAGATTACAATTATACATGAATTAAAGAATACTCTTAAGCATCAATTTGAGATGACAGATTTAGGCCTATTGCATTATTTCTTGGGTCTTCATATTTGGCTTATGGTTGATGGTATATTCCTTTCTCAGCCTAAGTATGCTACATATTTATTTTCTCAAGTTCATATGAGTGGTTGTAAGCCTTCACCAACACCATTTCAGTCTAGAGTAAAGTTAACTATTACTTTTGATACTCCTCTTGTTGATTTGTATCGTCATCTTATGTAAAGTTTGATATATTTGACACATAGAAGGGCTGATCTCTCTTTTGCAATCAACAATGTCTTGAGGTTTATAAAAAATCCCCATGAATTCCATTGGAAAGAAACAAAGAGAATTATCATATATTTACATGGGACATTGTATTATGGTGTTTTCTATTCTAGCATTGCTACAATTTCACTTCTTGGTTATACAGATTCTGATTGGGAAATAGATGATTTAGATAGAAGGTCTATTATAGGGTGCATCTTTTATCTTGGTTCATGTTTGGTTTCATGGTCCAATAAGAAGTTGAGAACTCCTTCTCTTTCTTCTTGTGAACTAGAGTACAAGGCAACTAAAGAAGTGTTGTGGATTTGGCATGTTCTTACAGAGCTTGGATTGATTCATAAGTCTACTAGTGAGTTAAGATGTGATAATCAAAGTGAAATTCAGCTCACATATAATCCAATGTATCACTCTAAGACCAAACATATTGATGCTCATGATATTCGAGACCTTGTTGCGGATGGTGTTATTTGTTTGGAGTATTGCCCCATAGAACAAAAGCAACAAATATCTTCACCAAATCCATGAGAGAACCAAAGTTTGTGCATATTAAAAAATTATTGGGAATGCGAGAAGTTGTCATCGAGGGGGAATGTTAATGTAATTCCATCTCCCTCCATGTGTGTTCCTTCTCCCTAGTGATCATCAAAGGGGAGTTTTGGAATGTGTAATGTTAATATTGCAAGTGTAATGATGTCTAGTGTGATGTCGTAAGATGTAATGATGTCTTATCTAGAAAGGAGGGTATAGTTCTCTCTATATTATGTAAACAGAGTTATCCCACATGCATCTTGCAGTAATACTCTCCTATTACAATTCAATATATAAGGAGGTGGAAAATCATTTATCCCACATGTATTATGCTATGTAATTCTTCCATACCTCTTGCTATATAATAGAGGTGAAGGAGACCCTCTGGGTATGTTGAACGTTATTGTGAACAATATTGTAAAGTTGTGATAAACATATGTGCATGGAGCTCAAGTGTAAGATTGGAGATTTTTGAATAATAAAGAGGATGTTTAACTAGTTGGGGATTTACCACGTATATCTAGTGTACTATATCTTTTTCTCTTGTCTCTTACATACTAATGATTATTTAGTGCTTGTATGGACACGAGTCTAGACTAGTATATTCTTGCTATTCATTTACATGTTAGTAAAGTTATTATTCTATTATTGTATGTTTATGAATATTTCTCAATAATATAACACATCCACTTGCCATTATTAGACAATTACTAGGGTTTGGATCACTTCTAGAAGTTGGTCTTGAGAGTTTGGCACTCTATTTCAACCTTGCTTACTTTTGAGCTAATGATTATTTTACATCCTTCAAATAATTTTTGAGATGCACCAATGTGTCTAGGATTCTTTCATATGAAACTTGAATCCTATTTATTTTTCCCTATGAATGGGTGTGGATTCCATGGGTTTGTTTCTCCATTAAAATCTCATACTATTGTTAAATAAAGGGGGTGTTGATGGATGTACCTCTCTTTCTATTGACTAGATTTGAGTTTATGTAGCACGTGAACATGTTCTACATCTCCTTCTTACTTTATGTGATGAGGATTCATACATTAGTAATATAGAATCCAACACAAATCAATGATGAAGTTCGAGTGAGAAATGTGGCAAAATACATTGTTTTCCATGTATAATTCGATGATGCCAAGTTTTAATTGACATGAATATCATGGAGGAGGTACAAAACACTTATACCACGAGCCATGGAATGAATTTCCACATTTGTTGGCATGCTTGAGTATAATTCAAAACAAGAAACATATATATGAGGGAATATAAAGAGTTTTGAGAATATGAGACCATTTGAGACCTTGGTGAAGAGGGCTTTAAAACATGAAAAGAGGATCACCATGTTCCTTAGGGGATAGAATAATATCCAAGGCATATTTCCAATTTTATTTTTCATTAGTATTATGGTGCCAAATGTTGTTGTAATTGTAACTTCAGAAAATATCCTAATGTATATCACTATTGTATATTGTTGTACCCCCATCGGGGATGTGCGTTTCCTCCTTTGGGGATGTCATCATTGTGTATGGTCATTGAGGTAAACCCTCTGTTGCAAGTCGAGGAAATAGTCCCCAGGTTAAATAAAGGAAAATGTATTAATGTGTATTCTTAGGTAGGTCGGCCCCATAGGTAACCTGGACGACTCAACGAAAGAATATAAATAGGGAGGTTCCCTCCTCTTTTGATACACACTTCACTTGCTCTCCGATGTGTGCTTTAGGAGAGAGAGGAAGAGGAGGGACAAAGAGATGCTGTAGAGATATTTTTCTTGGGTTATTATATCTTGTCATCTTATCTTTGTGACGGAACTATTATGAGAAAGTTTGCGGGGTTTTCTCCTTTATGGTTTCCCCGATGAAAATATCTATGTCTTATGTATTTTATGTATTTGTGATGTATTTTTGTGATTTTTATTCTTTCAGATAAAGATCCTAAGTAAAATAACTTAGAAAAACTAACATGGTATCAGAGCCACCTTGAAAGAAGGCATTGTGTAGCCGAAATACAACTACAATGGCAGCTACTGGAAATTAGGGTTTCATGCTTGAAAACCCTAGAAGACTGAATCTAGTCATATTGGCACTTTCACTATAACTCGAGATTGGAGAAGGCTCAAGATATGAAACTTTTATAGGAAAAATATGAAATCTTGGTGTAACTTGCGTGAAATTTTCAGACTCAGATTCGCTATAATTTAGGAGATATGATTCCTCTAAGTAAGGGTTCCAACCTCGTCCATAATACAGTTATAAATAGGTGACCTAGGGAGAATTACTATATGTCGGGATACGAAGGTCCAAATTAAATTTCACAAGATTTTACAAGTAGGGGACAAGCTTTAGTTTCTGTGGTCCTCTTTTCATACCACGAATATGAAACAGTGACATGTGGCAATCTGTACAAGTTTTCTATTCTAAACAGTCCTAAAAACAATCACCTTGGGAAACGCAGCATAAGTCCCACTTGGAGAATCCAATTTTGTTCTAACCTGTGGGGATAGAAATACGACATATCAGGCTATCTCAATGTGTAGTTTCAGACTATAAGTAGCCAAAATGTCGAAGATACAACACAAGCAATATCAGACAATTCTGTAGAAGAAATTGGAGAAACTAGGGCTTCCTTTTCCGGGAGCTTCCCACCATTGTTTTCAAAAAAGGAGTACATTGGAAAACTCACCTTAAAGAGGTGCATCTTTCTATCCAATCAGAAGTTTGAAATTCCAAGTTTGGAAAATTAGGGTTTTTCTAACAAACCCTTGATCAACCAACTACGAAACCAGGTTAGACACCTAAAATTGGTAAGATCTAAATGTTTTCTATTTCCATTTGAGGTTCTCATTTCAAAATTACTAATCACACCCAGCTTGATGATAATCTTGGTCAACTTGACAAATTTCGAGCATGGAAGTATAGGATCTCCCTGATCCTTGAAGAAAATTACTTGGATCAGTACATTAGTAAGGAAGTTCTAAGAGCCTGAGGGAGATGAGGCTAAGGATAGAGCCAAGAGAATCATTGCAGATTCTATTAAGGATCATCTCATCCCTCAAGTGTCATCCTTGAAGACACCAAAGGAAGTCTTTGATGCTGTGATGAAGCAGTTGAAGAAGAAGAAGAGATTGTTATAACCACCATGAATGGATTCCCGAGATCATGGGATTCATTCATTAAAGCTGTTAGCACTATTTTTGGGCTAAATAGTTGGAAAGGAATCATATCAGTGAAAGAAAGGATAAGGCCTGTAAATTTTCATATCATAAGACCTTCAGGAATGTTGATGAGGGTCTCCAGATGTTTGAAGGGACAATTGTATATTAGAAATTCCAAATACTTAAAAAAAATCATTTTTGAACTTGAAAATGCATGTAATTGAAGAGATTCGCTCCTAGTTGAATGATATCAGGGAATGGTCGTCTTGGATACACAACAGACAAGATCAAAGGCAAAAATACATTTCCACCAAAGGAAAATCGGGAGCAGAAGAGGTAAAAAATTGGTTATAAAAACATGTAAACCCAACTTTAGCTTTCCGCAATCCAAGATCGGAAGGTTCAGAAAAGATTCTGCATAAATCAACGGCCCAGAAAAAGCAGGAAGTTAAAAGGTGGAAGCAAAGGTGCGGAAGTGGAAAAGGCCAAAAAATGTGGTTATAAAGTTGGTATTTCCTCCTTCCATTATTTTGCGGAAAGGCGGAAAGCACAAAACATAAGAATTTGGTCGTAAAGGTTAAAACTTTTGCTGTTCGCGATCCGCAGGATCAACAATCCGAAAAACTTCCGCCAAATATTAATGGCTCAAAAAATAAGAGAAGGGCGGAGATCGAAAAGTAGAAATACCAAAAGATTTTTGTCGGGAAAAGTTGAAGTCCTGCTTTCCACGATCCTCAAGCTCTTCGGTTTAGAGGGATCCCGCACAAATCAACAGCGTAGAAAGGAATGAGAAAGCGGAAGGAAGAAACATAAAATTTAGCATCGCGGAAGAAGAGATCCCGACTTCCATTTTTCGTAGCTTGAAAACTTGATCTCAGATCAACGACTAAAAATGAATCTTGTAGAGATCAACGGTGCAGAAATAAAAGGGCAGAAAGGAAAACATCAGAGAGTGGAAGACATAGGATTTTGGTCGAGGAAAGGTAGAAGCCTGCTTTCCACAGACCTCAGATCAACGGCTGGGAAGGTCTCTGTTTGAGATCAACAATGCGGAAAAGGGGAACATGTGCACGAGATAACATGACTTCCTGATATGCGGAACTTGGTAGGCCCCGTAGCTTTCAATGACCCATATCATCCTCGATCTCAAATCTATGGTAGAGAGCGATTTCACTATTTAACCATGCACATATTAATGAACAATTGAAATCCGTGGAATATGGTAGGCCCTTAAAATATGAACAACTAAGATCTAAAGGTTTTTTTTATCAAGGGCTGGAAATAATTTCGTGAGATGAACTAGTACGGAGAAAGTCATGAGGAGGATTTGCAGAATTTTACAGAGCGCACAAGTTCAGACATGTGTTTCCATATCCTTGTTTGGGATAAAATATCAATGGCCCAGAAGCAATTTCATAGGTAAAGATGCAGGCATGAATGAAACTATTGCAGGCTGCTCGAAGGTGCTTTAAAATGTCATTATCATCAAGCGAGCTTGAGTTCTAGTTGTCGAAATTCCCAAAATGATCTACCATGTGCATCCCAGCATGTTTTCCTGATCTGTTTTGTGATCATGGCAAATAAGATAGATCAACATTTGTTAGGATTTTGATTCCCACGCTGTAATTGAATTTGGCTATGTTTCGAGGTTGGTCTCTGGAGCCTATGACACTATAAATATAACCTCAATAGAGGAAGACATGGTTGGAATCTGTGAGGTTTTGGGTTATGTATTTTAAGATCTACCCTTAATAAAAAATGACAGAGCTGAATAGTGGCCTGTTGCTGCAATGGTTCCTGTGTATTTTGTAGTTACAGTCTATAATTTCCTTTCTTATGTACATGCCTTCCTGTTAAACTTGCCATTATGTTTTCTTCCATATCTGGAATGAGTGTGTAATAGTTCAGAATTCACATTGTTATGCTCTGGCTATTGTTTAAGGTATTTAACAATATTTCTTACCAAAGTTGATGCATAATTCATCTTCTCGGTGCTCTGTATTGATGGAGTGTCATTGTTTCTTCTTCATCACCAAACCAACAACATTTCGACTGTAACCGAGTGCTACCTTGCCTTTGTATAATTTTACTTGCAAACATGTTTCTTATTCATGAATATTTGTGACTCCATAGCCCAATGTTTGCTTTCCTTGTTTCAACCACAAACATAATATGAATTTAATTTTATTTTATTTCTAGCCCTGTTAAAAATCAGTGAGAGATCCCTCTCTAGGAAGGAGGAATACAGGTTCCTTTCTTAAAGTGGTTCCGTTGTTACCTTGGGATATACCTTCTACAAACTTGGGTACATTTTGAGTGCTAACAAATTGGTGTTGTTTCCCGGGACGAAAGTGAAAATCAGTCTTGGGAGAGACGACAAAGATTCCAAGAAGAAAGGGTGTTCGTGGGCAAACAGATACTTCTGCATTTGAAACAGGTCGTACATTTGCACTGACGAGTCCACATTGATTTTGAGCAAGATTTCACAAGGCATCCTGGCTTCAAGGAGGTCACATACACATGGTAATCCTAACACTGATATTTTACAAGGCATGGAAAGTCCAGAAAGATTGATTAGAAGTAGGGGAAAATAACAAATAAATATTTCTCAATTTGGTGCATCATCTTCTCAAGAATTTCATAGCTTTCAGGATTTTGGGTGGGAATTTTTTTTTGAAAGGTCCTCGTTGAAATCAAAATATGAATCTGATTTGAAGGAAACTAAAATTAATCCCAGTGGGTTAGAATCATATGTGCTTGAATCTCTTTGGAAAAACCTTCAAAACTATGTGAAAACTGAAGAAAGAAACCTCATTGTTCAAAACTTGTAGCCTTATATCCTACCAACTGTTCAAACCCCTCCACCTTTTCAAGCTCCTCCTTGTGTTCCAAATCCACCTAGACAAATGGCTGCTAGGTTTCCTCCATTGGCCTTACCTGATGTATTGCATGACCTTCCTCAAAATATGCCCAAAAAATTCCCTTCTATGATGGGGATGGAAATTTCAAAGCAAGACAACATGTTGATAGATTTGATGATTTTGCAGACTTGGATATGGTTGATGATGATGATGTTAAGATGAGGTTGATTGCACTAAGTTTGTTAGGAGAGGCAAAGAAATGGTTTAGAGATTTACTTGGTAGGTCCATTGCCACGTTTGAAGCTTTCCAAACTTCATTCTTAGAAAGATGGGATGATAAGAAAAGTCCTTTGCAGGTGCTTTCTCAATATAATAATATTAAGAAAGGAGGTTTTGAATCTATCCATGAGTTTTCTAGTTGATTTATGAGGGTGTATAACTCTATTCTCGCTGATATTAAACCCCTTGTAGGCACTGGAAAACTCCATTATGCTGATTCCTTTGACGATGACTTTGCATTATTATTGAGAGAGAGAAAATCAGCAAGTCATCTTGTTATGTTTCAATATGCTTTAGAAATGGAAGCTAATATGATGGCAAGTGGAAAAATAAAGTAGCAAGTGGAAACAGACAAAAGGAAAGTTAGAGAAGAAAATGTGCCTTCTTCTTCTACTGCTTCTTCTTCTAATGATGTAAAATTTGAAATGATGTTGAAAACAATGGAGAAATTGATGGATAGGTTGACTGTAGATAATAGACCATTGAACAGAGAACATAATGAACCTCAAATCAGAAACCCAAGCTTCAGAAGGCCCAATCCTCCCCCACCTCCACAAATTAGACAGAGAGATATGAGGAATCCTAGAAATCCAGATGATCAACAAATAAGGCGACCTTTTCCTGAAAATTATGTTGCAGATGAAGATGAGGCTGAATCTATTAAGGATCATATTCACCATTTTGGTGACTTGGATTCTGAAATATACCTCACAGAGGAAGAGCATAGTATGTTTGCTTAGGAGGATGACAATAATGATTTTGAGGAAGAGTCAGAGCAGTACCAAAGAGGATATTTGCATCCTATAGATGATGTCCAGAGAAAAATCAAATTGAGAAATAGAGGGGTTAGTGCAAATAAATGAAGGTTCAATCAAAATCAACCTTCTAGTAGCTAACCGAATACAAAAGAGAAAAATGAAATACAAAAATATCCTATTGTATATAAAGAATTAGAAAATAAAACAGAAAAACAAAAGAAGTGAAACAACCAACACAAATGGATGTAGAACAAATTGTTTCACCTTTCAATTTGCAAACAAAGCTTTCAAAATTGAAAATTTCCATTCCTTTCATTGAATTATTGATAAACAGGGAATACCAAGATAAAATAACAGATATGGCCAGGAGTAAGAGAAAACTTCAACCAGATAATCATGTTATCTATGCTGTTGGTACTGACTTAGGGTTTTCCATTTTCTTTAATGATGGTATTCCTTGTGATCCTGAAATTCTTATACCAATTGAAGTTAAAGAAGATGAAGAGTTTGCAAAGAGACAAGAGGTTTTAGAACAAAAACAGAAAGATGATCAACCCAATGTTTTGCAAGAAGAGGGTTATAAGGATTTGTTTTACGAAGAATGTAATCAGCCTGTCATAATTTATGTTAGTGATGGTTTTAAGAAAGTTTTCAGTCCACCTATATATGATGAGTATGAGGAGGACTTGTTGGATTTTATGCCTAAAAAACTAGCTGTAGATTTTGTAAGTTCAGGGCCTGATAATGAAGTAAATTCTATTGCAATCCAAGGTCAAAAGGTTGAAAACAGAGAAGATAGTGGGTGTGCTGAAAATGACAGTTTTCCTTTATGTTCTTCTTCATTTGAATTGCTGAGACATATACTTAAAATTTATAAACAAAAACAGAAATTTGAGGTAATGGAAAATTTCATGAACTTTTTAGAAGTGGAAGATAAGCAAGATGATCAATCATGCAATCAATCTCAGCATGGGGAAAAACCAAAAATATATGATGAGGAATTGAGTCACAAAGAAGGGGATGTGAACTCTAAATGGAATGCTTATTTAAATCTTTCAAATTCAGAAATTTCATCTCAAGAAAAAGGATTTGGTTCACTTGCTTTTAATGAAGAAAATAATGATATTTCCTTTGAGACATTTGGAAGAAATCAAAATTTAAATTCTGATATTTTCAATGAAATATTTTATGTATCGTTTGAAAACCGTCATGAGAATTCCCTTCAATATTCTTTTGAAAATCAGTTTGACAGGGTACTAGATGAGTTGCATTTTGAGCAGCATGATTATGGCAAGCAAATGATAGAAAAATCTGAAGGCTGTCATGTTCTTTATAATCCTGTGACTGAATATATGGAAAGACTTTTTAGTTAGAATGGTTGGTTATGTGTTTGCAGTAAGGATCAAGTGTTTTATCATAGCTGTTACGATTATGTTCCTATGTTCAAATTTCAATCAAACATGAGGAAAAAGATAAAATTTTGGATCAGTTGCTTGATTGGCTTCATTGGAAGTTAGAGTTTAATTGACTGGGAAGTTGTGTTGGATCAAGTAGGGTAGGTAAGTAAGTATGAATAAAATCGACATGGCGAGCATTTTTTTCAAGCAGTTTTTCAGTTTGTTTACAGGTTCAGTTTTAGTTTCAAAGTTCAGGTTTGCAATTACAGTTGTTTTTAGTTTTAAGAGGATGGATGGGTAACATGTTATAGGTTACAGAGAAGGATTTGCTTGCAGAATGTTTTAATTGATGGTTACAGGTCAAATTAGGTTGAGGATTTCAGAAAAATGTTGGGAGCAACCCAATGTATTTGGCACTTGTTCTATGGGGTTCTTTGCTACCTCGCAGGGATGATAGCATCCCTAGTTGGAGCCAGCTATTAGCACTATTTTTGAGCTAAATAGTTGGCAAGGAATCATATCAATAAAAGAAAGGATAAGGTCTGTAAATTTTCATATCATAGGAGCTTAAATAATGTTGATGAGGGTCTGCAGATGTTTGAAGGGACATTTCTAGATTAGAAATGCCAAATACTTAAAAAATTCTGATTTTTGACCTTGAAAATGCATGTAAATGAAGAAATACACTCCTATTTGAATGATGATAGGGAATGGACGACCTGGATACACAACGCACAAGATCAAAGGCCAAAAATCATTTCCACCAAAGGAAAATCGGGAGGGGAAGAGTTAAAAATTTGTTTATAAAAAGTGGTAAACCCAACTTCTGCTTTTCGCAGTCAAAGATACAATGGTTCAGAAAATATTCTGCATAAATCAACAACCCAGAAAAAGTGGGAAGTTAAAAGGCGGAAGCAAAGGTGTGGAAGTGGAAAAGGCCAAAAAATGTGGTTATAAAGTTGGTATTTCCGCCTTCTGCTATTTTATGAAAAGGCAGAAAGCGAAAAACCTAATAATTTGGTCGTAAAGGTTAGAACTTCCACGATTGACAATCCAAAAAGCTTCCACAAAAGATCAATGGCTCGGAAAAGAGAAGAAGGGAGCAGATCGGAAAGCATAAATACCAAAATATTTTTGCCAGGAAAAGTTGAAGTCTGATTTCTGCGATCCACAAGATCTACGGTTCAGAGGGATTCCGTCACAGATCAACGGTGTAGAAAGGAATGAGAAAACGAAAGGCAAAAAATTAAAATTTAGAATTGTGAAAGAAGAGATCCCGACTTCCATTTTTCGCAGCCCACAAACTTGGTCTCAGATCAACAACTAAATATGAATCTTGTGCAAATCAACGACATAGAAAGAAAAGGGTGGAAAGGAAAACATCGGAAAGTAGAAGAGACGGGATTTTGGTCGAGGAAAGGTGGAAGCCCACTTTGAGCTTTCTGCAGAACTCAGATCAATGAATGGGAATGTCTATGTCTGATATCGACGATGTGGAAAAGGGGAACATGTGCACGAGATAAGAAGACTTCCCAATATGCGGAACTTGGTAGGCCCCGCAACTTTCAATGACCCAGATCACCATTGATCTCAAATATACGGCAGAGAGCGATTCCATTGTTTCAACATGCACGGATTAATGGACAGTTGAAATTCGTGGAATATGGTATGCCCTTAAAATATGAACGATGGAGATTTAAAGGGTTTTTTTTATCAAGGGATAGAAATGGTTCCTTGAGATGAACTCACATGGAGAAAGTCACGAGGAGGATTTGCGAAATTTTACCGAGCGCAAAAGTTCAGACACATGTTTCCATATCCTTGTTTTGGCTAAAATATCAATGGTCCAGAAGCAATTTCGCAGGTGAAGATGTTGGCATGAATGAAAATGTTGTAGGTTGCTCAAAGGTGCTCTAAAATGTCATTATCATCAATTGAGCCTGAGTTCCAGCTTTCAAAATTTCAAAATTGATCCACCATGCACATCCCAATGTGTTCTCTTGATCTGTTTTGTGACAATTGCAAATCTGCCAAATCAACATTTGTTAGGATCTTGATTCCCACGTCGTAACTGAATTTGGCTATGTTTTGAGGTTGGTCTCAAGAGCCTATGAGATCTGTATTTTGAGATCTGCCCTTAATAAAAAAATGACAAAGCTGAATGTTGTCCTGTTGCTGCTGTGTATTTCATAGTTATAGTATGTAATTTCCTTTATTGTGTGCATGTCTTCCTGTTAAACTTGTCGTTATGTTTTATTTCATATCTAGAATGAGTGTGCAATAGTTAAAAATTCATATTGTTATGCTCTGGCTATTGTTTCAGGAATTCACCAATCTTTCTTACCAAAGTTGATGTAGAATTCATCTTTTCGGTGCTTTGTTTTGATGAACTGTCATTGTTTCTTCTTTATCATCAGACAAACACCATTTTCATTGTAACCGAGTGCTACCTTTCCTTTGTATAATTTCACCTGCAAACAGTTCTGTTATTCATGAATATTTGTGACTCCATAGCCTAATGTATACTTGCCTTGTGTTAGCACCAAAATA
This sequence comes from Pseudotsuga menziesii, assembly GCA_001517045.1. Taxonomy (NCBI): domain Eukaryota; kingdom Viridiplantae; phylum Streptophyta; class Pinopsida; order Pinales; family Pinaceae; genus Pseudotsuga; species Pseudotsuga menziesii. The sequence continues at coordinate 1,223,754 of LPNX010724065.1, forward strand.
TACCCAAGGTTGTAGAAGGTAAATCCCAAGGTAACAACAAAATTACTTTAAGAAATGGAGCTAGATTCTTCCTTCCTAGAGAGGGATATCTCACTCATTTTTGATAGGGCGAGATATATAAAAACAAAACAAAATTCAGATTAAGTGATGGTTGATACAAAGCAAGCATACATTGGGCTATGGAGTCACAAATATTCATGAATTACAGAATAATTTGTAGGTGAAATTCTACAAAGGTAAGGCAACACTTGGTTACAGTCATAATGTTGTTCGTTTGGTGATAAAGAAGAAAGAATGATAGTCCATTAACACAGAGCATCGAAAAGATGAATTTTGCATTAACTTGGTTGAAAGGATTTGTGGATTTCTGAAACAATAGCCAAAGCATAAACATGTATGAATTTTGAACTATTACAAACTCATTCCAAATATGAAAGAAAAAATAATGGCAAGTTTAACAAGAATACATACACATAAGCAAGGAAATCACGTACTGTAACTATGGAATACACAAGAATATTTGCAGCCACAAGCCATCATTCGGCTCTGTCATTTTTATTAAGGATAAATCTCAAATTACATAACCCAGAACCTCACAGATTACAACCCCGTATTCCACTAGTGAGGGTATATTTATAGAATCAACAGGTTTCGGAGACCAACCTCAAAAACCTAAAACCAATTACAAAATCAGGAATCAATCCTAACAAATTCTGATGTGGTAGATTCACCATGATAATAAACCAAAAGGAGAGCATGTTGGGACGTGCATGATGGACAAAAATGGAAAATTAAACACTTGGAAACCATGCTTACTGGATGAAAATGATGGTTCAAAGCACCTTCGATGACCTGTAAAAGCTTCAAATCTTCTTTGCACCTTTACTTGCGAAATTGCATATGGACCATAGATTTTACCTCAATATTCATTCTGGGTCGTCGATCTGGGGTTTGCATAAAACAAAAAATGGGCTGCTAGCTTTCTCGAGGTTCAATTTGCTCTTTCCTCCCCCACCTTATCCTTTCTGCATCATCGATCTTCGTTGGATTCATCCTCAGCTGTTGATCTGAGATCAAGTTTACGGGCTTCGAAAAACAAAAATCAGAATTCCGACTTTTCATAACAAAAACTTTACATTTCCGCTTTTTGATATTTTCCTTTCCATATTTTTCTTTTCACATCGTTGATCTATGCAGAAACTCTCCATGCCGTCGATCTGGCGAAAAATGGATAGCGGGATTCCATTCTAGCCAAACTGTTGTATTTCCGCTTTTCGATCTCCACCCCTCTGCTGTTTTCTGAGTTGTTGATCTCTGGTGAAAGTTTTTGGATCGTCGATCCTACGGATCGCAGAAGGAAAAAGTTCTATCCTTTACGACCAAATTCTTATGTTTTCCGCTTTCTGATCTCCACCCCCCTGCTCTCTTCTGGACCGTTGATCTTCGCAGAAACTCTCTAGACCATCGATCTAGTGGATCGCGTAATGTGGATCTTCAACCTTTCATGATCAAATTCTTAAGTTTTTCACTTCCCGATTTCTGCCCTTCTGCTCCTTTCCGAGTTGTTGATCTTTGGCAGAAGTGCTCGGAGCCGTTGGATCTTCAGACTACGAAAAATAGAAATCGGGATTTTAACTTCTTTGAAGTTCGATTTTGACCTTTTCGCTCCCACCTTTCCGCTTCCTCTTTTAGCGGAAAGTGAAAGGCGGAGTTTCAACTTTTGCGACTGTGATTCTGCCTTTTTTGCTTCCTCCTTTCCGCTCTCGCCTTTTTCTAGACCTTTGATTTGTGGGGAAGGCTTCCCTGACCGTCGAATCTCGGACTGCGGAAAGCGGAAGACGAGTTTACAACTTTTTATAACCAATTTTTTTCATTTTCTGCCTTCGACCTTTTTTGGATAGTTGATCTTTGGAGAAAATGTTCTGGGTCATCGGATCTCAGACTGTAGAAAGTGAAAGTCGGGTTTTATCACTTTTTACACCAAAAACTTGCTTTTTTCGCCATTCTGCTTTTCGCTTTCCGATTTTTCCTTTGTGGAAATTATTTTTGGTCTTTGATCTCATCTGATGTGTATCCAGGTCGTCCATTCCCTGTCATTATTCAACTAGGAGAGTATTTCTTCATTTACATGCATTTTCAAGGTAAAAAATCAAAATTCTGAAGTATTCGACATTTCAAATCTAGAAATGTCCCTTCAAACATATGCAGACCCTCATCAACATTCTTTAAGGTCCTATGATATGAAAATTTACAAACCTTATTCCTCGTTTTACTGGACAAATCCCTTACCAATTACTTAGCCCAAAAATGGTACTAAAAACTGCCTCTAACTCGGGATGCTATCCTCCTTGCGAGGTAGCAAAGAACCCCATAGACTAGGTGCCAAATCCATTGGGGTACTCCCAAGATTTCCTAAAATTCCCAACATGACCTAAAAACAAAAACTAAACTAATGCTGAAACAAACTGAAAAATTACTGAAAGAAATGCTCGCCATGTGGAGCTTATTCATACCTACCTATCCTATTTACTAAGCATCAATGCCCAATATAGTAACTTTTGATTTCTAGTGAACCCAATCAAGCAAATGATCCCATAAACAAACTTTCTCCTCATGCTTGATAAAAAACAGAAAGGAAAAACTTAATGGCAAAAGGTTATGATAAAGGGATTGATCTTTACTGTAAAGACATAACCATCCATTACCAATGCAAAGCTTCTCCATGTATTTTGCCACGTGATCATAAAATCCTTGATTGAATTCAATTTTTTTCTGTCATTTGTTTACCCCAATAAGTCTGCTCAAACTGTAACTCCACTTGCACGCTGTCAAACTTCTCTTCAAAGGAATCATGCAAGGAATGTTCCTGACACTTTGTACATGAGATATCAACTATTTCACTGAAAAAGCCATAATTAATAACTTGACACCTCTCATGCATTTTTTCAATAGGATCAAGCCAAAATATTTCTTCTTGACAAAAAAATTTTGAATTTGAAAAACCAAAAGAAACATCCATTCGAGAACCCTCATGTTGTTCTCCATGATCCAATTCTTCATTACAGACTATTGGTTTTTTAGGCATAACACCCAAGTATTCCTCCTCATACTCATCATATATTAGTGGATCAAAATCTTTTTTAAAACCATCGTTAACAGAATTTATGACAGGCTGATTGCATTCTTCATAAAACAAACCCTTATAACCTTCTTCTTGTACAACATTGGGTTGATCATCTTTCTATTTTTGTTCCAAAGCCTCTTGTCTCTTTGCAATCTTCCTTAACTTCAATTGGTACAAGAATTTTTGGCTCACAAGGAAAACACTCATTAAAGAAAATGAAAAAATCTGAGTCAGTATCAATAACATAGATAACATGATTATTTGGCTAACATTTTTTCTGACTCCTGACCATATCTATTATTTTATTTTTGTATTCCCCGTTTTTTAATAATTCCCTGAAAGGAATGGAAATTTTTAATTTTGAAAGCTTTGTTTTCAAATTGAAAGCTGAAACAGTTTTCTCTACATCCATCTGTGTTGGTTGTTTCACTTCTTTTGTTTTTTATTTTATTTTATGTTCAGATACTTCATATACAATATGATCTTTTTGTCTTTCATTTTTCTTTTATGTATTCTGTTGGCTACTAGAAGGTTGATTTTGATTGAACCTTCCTTTATTTATAGTAACGTCACTATGTCTTAATTTTATCTTTCTCTAAACATCGTCTATAGCATGCAAATATCCTCTTTGGTACTGCTCTGACTCTTCCCCAAAATCATTATTGGCATCCTCCTGAGCAAACATACTAAGCTCTTCCTTAGTGAGGTATATTTCAGAATCCAAATTACCAAAATGGTGAGTATGGTATTCAACAGATTCAACCTCTTCTTCACATGCAACATAATTCTCAGGGAAAGGTGGCCTTATCTGTTGATCATCTTGATTTCTAGGATTCCTCATATCTCTCTGTCTAATTTGTGGCAATGGGGGAGGGTTTGGACTTCTGAAGTTTGGGTTTCTAATTCGAGGCTCAATCAACTCTAATTCCTTTTCCATTTTATCACCACTGTCTTGGTCTGAAATTCTCTTAGACATTATAATATTGTCTTCAACCTCTAATGAATCAATAAACATATGCTGCAATGTGACTGACTTTCTCTCCAAAAGAAGAAAAGATAACTATGGAGGAAAGGTAGTTGCATAATAAAGTTTAGCAGCGTTTTCAAGAGGTTGGATTTCTTTTGGCATGTTATAATAATAGCTTGCAAACCTCCTGTTAAAAATAGACATGGTTTCACCCTCCCGTTTCTTCATGAAATAAAAATATGAAAGAACTTGGTCAAATGACCTCCTCTTACCCCAAAACCCCAAAAAATATCAGAAAATTCCTCCCAGGTCTTAATGGATCTAAGCTATAAATTCTTGAACCATTCCTTAATATCTCCTTGCAAAGAATGGGAAAAATCCCTCATGCAAACATCATCATGTTCTACTTCAAAGAGGTCAAGGAAATGCTCAAAGGATTGTAGATGTTTCTCAGCTGTAAGGTTCTTGGACTCTCAATCAAACTTAGGAAGGTACTTGTGGTGCTTTGTAGGAAAATCATGAAGGATAAGAGGTAGGTGAAGTGGTCTATACCAGTTTGGAATCTTGGAAGAAACATGGCTATATGAAAAGGATGTAGTATCAAATGTGGTATCATGAGGCTCACAAGGTTGATCCTTAATGTCACGTGGTTCAGATAAAAGGACTTGATCAAAATGATATGCACAGGATGAAGAGATACTTTTAGTTTGAAAAGAAGGATATATAGGAGTAAATTCATGGTTTTTTTTTAGTGCAATAAAGAATGGAAAACTGTTTTGACAAGCTTAGGAAAAGATAGGAAAAAAATTACAAGAAAGGATAAGACATCTTGGAGAAGATTTGCACTTGAGTGCCTTATTTTTTATTATTCCTTTCCATGTATTTACATTGAGCTCATGTATCCAGTAGAGTCTGTCGATTCTCTTTGAAAACTTGATTTCTGCATCATGCCACCAATGGAGTCACTGAAATTTGAATTATGGATTCTTTGAGAATGGAGTCTCCAGGTGAAAAATGCACAACCTTCTTGATGTATGACTGTTGTTCACCATCAACAGTCAAATCTAAAACTCTATCGTTCATACCCAAGGAAGATTTGATTTTCGACCCTGGCAATGGCGCCAATTTGTTAGCACCCAGAATTGTACCCAAGGTTGTAGAAGGTAAATCCCAAGGTAACAACAAAACCACTTTAAGAAAGGGAGCTGGATTCTTCCTTCCTAGAGAGGGATCTCTCACTGATTTTTAAAAGGGCCAAATATATAAAAACAAAACAAAATTCATATTAAGTTGTGGTTGAAACAAAGCAAGCATACATTGGGCTATGGAGTCACAAATATTCATGAATTACATAACAATTTGCATGTGAAATTATACAAAGGCAAGGTAGTACTTAGTTACAATCATAATGTTGTTGGTATGGTGATAAAGAAGAAAGAATGACAATCCATTAACACAGAGCACCGAAAATATGAATTCTGCATTAACTTGGTTGAAAGGATTTGTGGATATCTGAAACAATAGCCATAGGATAAACATGTATGAATTATAAACTATTACAAACTCATTCCAGATATGAAAGAAAACATAATGACAAGTTTAACAAGAAGACATACACATAAGAAAGGAAATCACAGACTGTAACTACTAAATATAGAAGAATCTTTGCAGCCACATGCCAGCATTCGACTTTGTCATTTTTATTAAGGGAAGATCTCAAATTAAATAACCTAGAACCTCACAGGTTACAACCCTATCTTTCTCTATTGAGGGTATATTTATAGAATCAATAGGCTCCTGAGACGAACCTCAAAAACCTAAAATCAGTTACAAATCAGGAATCAATCCTAACAAATTATGATCTGGCAGATTCGCCATGATCATAAACAAAAAGGAGATCATGCTGGGATGTGCATGATGGAAAAAAATGGAAAATTAAACACCTAGAAACCACGCTTGCTGGATGAAAATGATGGCTCAAAGCACCTTCAACAATTTGCAAAAGATTCAAATCTTCCCTGCACCTTTACCTTCGAAATCGCTTCTGGACAGTAGATCTTACCTCAAGATTCATTCAGGCTCGTCGATCTGGGGTCTGTGAAAAATAGAAAATGGGCTGCTATCTTTCTCGAGGTTCAATTTTCTCTTCCTACCCCTGCCTTATCCTTTCCACCCTTTAGCTTTCCGCATCGTTGATCTCCGTCAGATTCATCCTCAACCGTTGATCTGAGATCAAGTTTGCGGGCTTCGGAAAACATAAATTAGAATTTCAACTTTTCATCTTCACATTTCTACTTTCTGATATTTTCCTTTCCATCTTTTTCTTTCCGCACCGTTGATCTGTGTAGAAATTGTCTTGGTCGTCAATCTGGTGGAAAATGGAAAGCAAGATTCCACTCTGTTTCTAGCCAAACTGTTGTATTTCCGCTTTCCGATCTCCGCCGCTCTCCTCTTTTCCGAGCCATTGATCTTTGGCGAAATTTTTTGGATCGTCGATCATGCGGATCATGGAATGTGAAAGTTTTATCCTTTATGACCAAATTATTATGTTTTCTGCTTTCTGATCTCTGCCCCTTTGCTCTCTTTCGGAACGTTGATCTTCGCAGAAACTCTCCAGACTGTCGATCTAGCAGATCATAGAATTTGGAACTTCAACCTTTCATGATCAAATTATTAATTTTTCTGCTTCTCGATTTCCACCCTTTTGCTCCTTTCTGAGTCGTTGATATTTGGCGGAAGCGCTCTAAGCAGTCAGATCTTCGGACTGCGAAAAACAAAAATCAGAATTTTAACTTCTTCAAAGTTCGATTTTGATCTTTTCACTCCCTCCTTTCCACTTCTACTTTTAGCGGAAAGTGGAAGGCAGAGTTTTCAACTTTCACGATTGCAATTCTGCCTTTTCCACTTTCGTCTTTCTGCGCTCACCTTTTTCTAGACCGTTGATTTGTAAGGAAGTCTTCCCTGATAGTCGGATCTTGGACTATGGAAAGCGGATGTCGGGTTTACGACTTTTTATAACCAATTTTTTTCATTTTCCGCCTCCACCCTTTGCTGGACTGTTGATCTTTAGCAGAAAGGTTTTGGGCCATCGAAACTCGGACTGTGGAAAGCAGAAGTTGGGTTTTATCACTTTTAACACCTGAAACTTGCTGTTTTCACTTTTACGCTTTCCGATTTTGCATTTGTGGAAACGATTTTTTGCCTTCGATCTCGTTCGTTGTGTATCGAGGTTGTCCGTTCCATGTCATTATTCAACTAGGAGCGTATTTCTTCATTTACATGCATTTTCAAGGTAAAAAATCAGAATTTCTAAAGTATTTGGCATTTCGAATCTAGAAATGTCCCTTCAAACATATGTAGACCATCATCAACATTCTTTAAGGTCCTATGATATGAAAATTTACAGACCTTATTCCTCCTTTTACTGGCCAAATCCCTTACCATTTACTTAGCCCAAAAATGTTGCTAACACCTTGTTTCAACCACAAACATAATCTGAATTTTATTTTAGTTTTATATCTGTCCCTGTTAAAAATCAGTGAGAGATCCCTCTCTAGTAAGGATGAAGCCAACTTCCTTTCTTAAAGTGGTTATGCTGTTACCTTGGGATTTAGCTTCTACAACCTTGGGTACAATCTGAGTACTAACAAATTGGTGTCGTTGCCGTGGACGAAAGTGCATATCAGCCTTGGGAGAGAAGACAAAGATTCAAAGAAGAAAGTGTTTCTTTGGGCAAACAAAGACTTCTGCATTTGAAATAGGCTGTACGTTTTCCCTAGCTACTCCACATTGATTTTGAGCAAGATTTCAGAAGGCATCCTTGCTTCCAGGAGGTCACCTACACGAGGTAATCCCGACACTGAGATTTTACAAGGTGTGGAAAATCCAAAAAGATTCCTTAGAAGTAGGGGAAAAGAACAAATAAATATTTCTCAATTTGGTGCATAATATTATCAATAATTTCATAGCATTCAGGATTTTGGGTGGGAAACAAATTTTGAAAGGTCCGTGTTGAAATCAAAATCTGAATCTGATTTGAAGGAAACTGAAATTAATCCCATTGGGTTAGAATCATATGTGCTTGCTTCTCTTTGGAAAAACCTTCAAAACTCTATGAAAAATGAAGAAATAAACCCTGTTGTTCAAAACTTGCATCTTTATATCCCACCAACTATTCAAACTCATCGCCCTTTTCAAGCTCCTCCTTGTGTTCCAAATCGACTGAGACGAATGTTTGCTAGGTTTGTTGCATTGTCTTTACCTCCTGTATTGCATGACCTTCCTCAAAATTATGCCCAAAAAATTCCCTTCTACAATGGGGATGGGAATTTCACAGCTAGACAACATGATGATAGATTTGATGATTTTGTGGAATTGGAGCTGGTTGATGATGATGATGTTAAGATGAGGTTGTTTGTACTAATTTTGTCAGCAGATGCAAAGAAATGGTTTAGAGATTTACCTGCTAGGTCCATTTCCACATTTGAAGCTTTCCAAACTTCATCCTTAGAAAGACATGATGATAAGGAAAGTCCTTTGTAGGTGCTTTCTCAATATAATAATCTTAATAAAGGAGGTTTTGAATATGTCCATGAGTTTTCTAGTCTATGTGGGTGTATAACTCTATTCCTGCTGATATTAAACCCCTTGTAGGCACTGCAAAACTCCATTATGTTGATGCCTTTGACGGTGACTTTGCATTATTGTTGAGAGAGAGAAAATCAACAAGTCTTCCTGTTATGTTTCAAGATGCTTTAGGAGTGGAAGCTAATATGATGTCAAGTGGAAAAATAACGCAGAAAGTAGAAACAGACAGAAGGAAAGCTAGAGAAGAAAATGTGCCTTTTGCTTATGTTGCCGCTTCTTCTAATGATGTTGAAAACAATGGAGAAATAGATGGATAGTCTAAATGTAGATAATTGAACATTGAAAAGAGAACATAATGATCCTCAAATCAGAAACCCAAACTTTTGAAGGACCAATCCTCCCCCACCTCCACAAATTCGACAGAGAGATATGAGGACTCCTAGAAATCGAGACGATAAGCAAATACAACCACCTTTTCCTGAAAATTATGTTGCAGATGAAGATGAGGCTGAATCTATTGAGGATTATATTCACAATTTTGGTGACTTGGATTCTGAAATATACCTCATAGAGGAAGAGCACAGTATGTTTGCTCAGGTGGATGACAATAATGATTTTGAGGAATAGTCAGAGTAGTACCAAAGAGGATATTTGCATGCTATAGATGATGTCCAGAGAAAAATCAAATTGAGAAATAGAGAGGTTAGTGCAAATAAAGGAAGGTTCAATCAAAATCAACCTTGTAGTAGCCAATAGAATACATAAGAGAAAAATGAAATACAAAAAGATCCTATTGTATATAAAGAATCTGAAAATCAAACAGAAAAAAAAGAAGCGAAACAACCAACACATATGGATGTAGAACACATTGTTTCACCTTTCAATTTGCAAACAGAGCTTTCAAAATTGAAAATTTCCATTCCTTTCATTGAATTATTGAGAAATAGGGAATACCAAGATAAAATAACAGATATGGTCAGTAGTCAGAGAAAATTTCAACCAGATAATCATGCTATCTATGCTGTTGCTACTGACTTAGGGTTTTCCATTTTCTTTAATGATGGTCTTCCTTGTGATCCTGAAATTCTTGTACCAGTTGAAGTTAAAGAATATGAAGAGTTTGCAAAGAGACAAGAGGTTTTGGAACAAAACAGAAAGATGATCAACCCAATGTTGTGCAAGAAGAGGGTTATAAGGATTTGTTTCATGAAGAATGTAATCATTCTATCATAAATTCTGTTAGTGATGGTTTTAAGAAATTTTTCAGTCCACCTATATATGATGAGTATGAGGAGGACTGCTTGGATGTTATGCCTAAAAAACCAACTGTATATTTTGTAAGTTCATGGCCTATTAAAGAATAAAATTCCATTCCAATCCAAGGTCAAAAGCTTGAAAACAAAAAAGATAGTGAGTGTGCTGAAAATGACAGTTTGCCTTTATGTTATTCTTAATTTGAATTGCTGAGACATATACTTAAAATTTCTAAACAAAAACAAAAATTTGAGGTAATGGAAAATTTCATTCACCTTTTAGAAGTGGAAGATAAGCAAGATGATCAATCATGCAATCAATCTCAACATGGGGAAAAACCAATAGTTTATGACGAGGAATTGAATCACAAAGAAGGGGATGAGCAATCTAAATGGAATGCTTCTTTAAATCTTTCAAATTCAGGAATATCATCTCAAGAAAAAGGATTTTGTTCACTTGATTTTATTGAAGAAAATAATGATATTTCCTTTGAGACATTTGGAAGCAATCAAAATTTAATTTCTGATATTTTGAATGAAATATTTGATGTCTCATTTGAAAACTGTCATGAGAATTCACTTCAAGATTATTTTGAAGGGAATCAAATGATTATGGCAAGCAAATGATAGAAAAATCTAAAGGCTGTCATGTTCTTTATGATCACGTGACTGAATATATGGAAAGACTTTTCAGTCAGAATGGTTGGTTATGTGTTTGCAGGAAGGATCAAGTGTTTTATAGCCTTTTACCATTATGTTCCTATGTTCAAATTTCAATCAAGCATGAGGAAAAAGATAAAATTTTGGATGAGTTGCTTGATTGGCTTCATTGGAAGTCAGAGTTTACTTGACTGGGCATTTGTGCTGGATCAAGTAGGGTAGGTAAATAAGTATGAATAAGATCGAAATGGCGAGCATTTTTTCAAGCAGTTTTTTCAGTTTGTTTACAGTTTCAGTTTCAGTTTCAAAGTTCAGGTTTGCAGTTACAGTTGTTTTCAGTTTTAAGAGGATGGATGGGTAACAGGTTATAGGTTACAGAGAAGGATTTGATTACAGAATGTTTTAATTAATGGTTACAGGTCAAATCAGTTTGAGGACTTCAGAAAAAGGTTGGGAGCAACCCAATGTATATGGCGCCTGTTCTACGGGGTTCTTTGCTACCTCGTAGGGAGGACAACATCCCTAGTTGGAGCCAACTGTTAGCACTATTTTTATGCTAAATAGTTTGTAAGGAATCAGATCAGTGAAAGAAAGGATAAGGCCCATAAATTTTCATATCATAAGACCTTACAAAATGTTGATGAGGGTTTGCAGATGTTTGAAGGGACATTTCTAGATTAGAAATTCCAAATACTTAAAAAATTCTGATTTTTGACCTTGAAAATGCATGTAAATGAAGAAATCTGCCGCTAGTTGAATGATAACAGGGAACATACGAGCTGGATACATAGCGAACAAGATCAAAGGCCAAAAATCATTTGCACCAAAGGAAAATTGGGAGCGAAAGAGTTGAAGAGATAAAAATTTGGTTATAAAAAGTGGTAAACCCGACTTCCACTTTTCGCAGTCCAAGATATGATGGTTCAGAAAATATTCCACATAAATCAACTACCCAGAAAAAGAGGGAAGCTAAAGGGAGGAAGCAAAGGTATGGAAGCGGAAAAGGCCAAAAAATGTGGTTAGAAAGTTGGTATTTCTACCTTCCGCTATTTTGCGGAAATGCGGTAAGCGGAAAGGTGGTAAGTGGAAAACATAAGAATTCGGTCGTAAAGGTCAGAACTTCCTCCTTCCGCGATCTGTAGGATTGACGATCCAGAAAAATTTCGCCAAAGATCAAAGGCTTGAAAAAGATTAGAAGGGAGGAGATCAAAAAGCGAAAATACCAAAAGATTTTTGTTGGGAAAAGTTGAAGTCCCTCTTTTCACGATCCACAAGATATACGGTTTAGAGGGATGCCACACAGATCAATGGTGCAAAAAAATAATGGGAAAGCGAAAGGTGGAAACATAAAATTTAGCATCGTGAAAGAAGAGATCCCGAATTTCGTTTTTTGCAGCCCGCAAACTTGATCTCAGATCAACGGCTGAAAATGAATCTTGTGGAGATCAACGGTGTAGAAAGAAAAGGGTGGAAAGGAAAAAATCAAAAAGTGGAAGACATTGGATTTTGGTCGAGGAAAGGTAGAATCCCTCTTTCCTCTTTCCACAGACCTCAGATCAACAGCTAGGAAGGTCTCTTTTTGAGATCGACGATGCAGAAAAGGGGAACATGTGCATGAGATAAGAAGACTTCCTGATATGCGGGACTTGGTAGGCCCTGCATATTTCAACGAACCATATCACACTTAATCTCAGATCTACGGTAGAGAGCGATTCTATTGTTTCAACATGCACGAATCAATGAACAATTGAAATCCGCGGAATATGGTATACCCTTAAAATCTGAACGACGAAGATTTAAAGGGTTTTTTTTATCAAGGGATGGAAATAATTCCCCGAGATAAAATAGTTACCAACTACCAACTACTGAAGGAGGTTGGTGGTGGCACTCCCAATGGCTCCTAAATTGTAGGGATTGGTCTCAGAGGCACATAAACTGGTGCATGAACATGCATTTAGTTGCATACTCTAGTGACTAGTACTGGTCGCACCAATAGCCCAAGTGGACCCAATATTAATTAATGACTCCTAATTTATGCAAATATAATCTAATAGACTAAGTACAGACAAGGTAGGATTATAAATCCTAACACCCCCCTTAATCCTAACTTGGAAAACTATGGGCCCTAGAAACAAGGAAAAAAGTCACCCATTACAATCTAAAAGATTAAATAAAAATTCTTAGTAAACCGAGGAAATAGGGAAAAATTCATGGGAAACCCCCCCTCAAAATAAGTAGTGAATCAGGAAAAATAAGCTAAAAAATTGTAAAAAATTTGCTGTAATTTGTAGCAATATGCAGTATCTTGGTTGTTCTATGCAACAACATCCTGAGACTATGCATGTGAACCTATACAAAGTAAATGATTATGTATGGATTATTTTTCCTCTTTGGAATAAGAAGAAAATGCTAAACTGAATCAGAAACATAGATAGCTACAAGATGAAAACTGGACCCATGTAGAACAACTGAGATCAACTGATGAGAGAGAAAACATGCTTGAGAATTCGAACCATGTGAGGAAAACCCAAGCAAATTATATATGGTAGCCTTAAACATCAATAAAATTAGCTCCAAGTGTTAGGAGCAAGTGTCCAGGCGAATGCAGAATGTCTTCATCTTTACTAGTTCTGTGAGGAGACGAGCATGCGACCAAATAGATATGTAGAGAAGTAGTTGGAATGTGGAGAGTGAATGCTTGAGCTCCATAATCTGATATAGCTTCAAAAATAACCAATGATCCAAAAAATATAATATCAACAAACTCATAAGAGAAAACTAACATCAAATCCCTAACAAGAATTTTGAAAGAGACTTGTGGTACTTGATTTTTCAGACCAAAATTGATGAGAACAGCTACAGGAATGACTGGAGGCTCTTGAAACTTAAAACTTGAACCAAATAAGATCATATTAGATCCAAGAATGTGGAACAAATCCAAGTGCTCCACCGAGATGGTAGATGCACAATTTTCTCCTTCTTCAAAACTTTGAGTATTGGTGCATTCAATCATGTAGGAGTTTCCTGGAAGTTCAACATCAATGAGAGTGAATGGGTCACTCCTAAAATCTGACATTCTTTCCAAAATATCCAAAGTATTACTTTTCTGCACACCAGCAACAACATTAGAGAGAGAGAGAGGGAAATCGAATTCCTCTTCATTTTATGAAGCAATCACTGGTAAACTATGCACATAATTTAAAATAGAATAATCATTGGAGAATGTTTGCATAGAATGGAAGTCGAGTTTTTCTTCAATAACATATATTCGAATGTATTCTTCTAGATCAGCCATATGATAAGATGAGATATAAGATATCTCATAAACTTCCGGAGCAACAAGAGAAGGAGTCACTCCAAGGAGACTTTCTTCAATTCGAATTGACTGTGTGGAAGATTTTGCTTCTTCTTCATATTGAACAAATTCATCAGAGAGAATAGAGGCCAAGAATTTTGAATAAATAACTCTTGTGGTGCTAGGTGTTCTCTCCAAATTTCTATAATGATCCTCATTGTGCTTTCCAAAGGTTCTATCCAATTTTGTCCAGAGATCCTTTGGGTATTCAACAAAATCAATAAGGTAACACAAGCTTGGAGAAAAGGCCAGAGATATTGTTCCAAAAGTTCTATCACCATCATTTAGCGATTCATTCTCATATTCATAAGACTCTTTACCAAGTCCAATAGATGCCTTATATAGACCTTGTCTCTTTAGAGATAAAATCATCTTCAATTTCCATTCTGAATATCTGTTGAGTGGAGTAAGAAGAGGAAATGATAATCTCGAATCCATATTGAAGTTGTAACTGCAAAATATCACTGTAAAAATAAGAAAAAAATTGTAATCATGTTAGAATCAAGCCTTTCATCTTGACATGTACACTTTCTCAGGGTCCGTCACACCCGTAGAGATTTCTCTGAATGAATCCAGAGTTAGTAATGCACACTTTGCGGGACTTATGTGGAAACCTAGCTGCTTTTGGTGTACAATGGAGATTGGATAGACTCATTGTATGCCTGAGTAGGATTTGATACGATGCTAAATTATTGTGCCATTGATCTTCGAGAAATGAGTGCAATTGAATTGTTCTATTATTATTTTATTTTATTTTTCCTTGGAAAAAAAGCATAATTTCATTTTATTTTTCCAGAACAAAATTAAATTTCGTAGATACACCTCTCGTGTATTCAGAGTAAAACCATATAGGCCCAAATATACCAAAAAAAAGGACGAGTGTTCAGTCCCTGCAAAGACATATGTCCACAATATATCTGTAGAGTTACAACCAAATTCAACCACATATATGAGGTAAAAACCCCACAGTTTTCAGCAAAATTCATATATACTAATAATCCAAAAACATAAGTCCAGTAGTGCCAACAACCAAGTGAAAAACCAGAGCCAACTTAGCAAAAACCACCGCTGATGTAGTAAAAAGAGACCAAAATAAATAGTATAAAAGCTTCAAAGTATCAAGGCTGTGCAACCCCTTTTATGAAGGGTCTATGATAATACTCATGAGCTATGCCATCAACCTGTTCCTTGATCTTCCATTGACCCAATGTCAATATTGGACCCTCCTTCGAGGGCTTTTCTGCCTCCCTATTAATCTCCCTGTAGACATGTCTGCAAGAAAATGTATCATAAGATATTAAAACATCTGTAACATAAGATAAAATGTTGTCAAGTCTTAGTTTCCTGCACACTTGAGTCCCCTTGATCTAATTAATCACATTCATCGAGTCACCAAATACATGGAGAGTTCTGCACCCTTTCTCTGCTGCAAATATGAGAAGAAGTTTAAAGCTTAGCATCTTAGCAAAATTGTTACTGCCTTCACCAAGCCCCATCGACAATTCGAATAAATGCCCTTCCCTAAGGTAGAGAATAACACCACCTTTGCAAACATTATCTTGAGCAGCTCCATCAAAAAACCCTAGGGTAACGATTTATTAATTTCCACAGCTAAAATTTCCCTCTGAATTTTCGCTCTAACATGCTGGGGGAAAGCAGTAAGAATACCTACATCATTATTGGCAGTGATTTTTGGAGTGCAACCTTTATCAACGAAGATCCAATTATTTCGAGAAATCCAAACTCCCCAAATAACCAGCAATGGAAGAGCTACTATAGATGCCAAAGAATTTACTCTTCTCCAGTTTTCCCAAGCTTCCAATATGGTCAACCCCTCCCACCTACAAATAGTACCAAAAATCTTAGAGAATACCTTCCAAACTTCTTTTATATATGGGCACTGCAGAAAGAGATGAAAAACTAACTCATCAGCATTTTTTCACAGGATACACCAACTCAGTCCCTGAAAACTTCTTTTTTTGCATATTTTCCCAGCACAATACCTTGTTCTCTAAAACACACCACATGAAGAGCCTGGTTTTGGGTGGAAAATGGATCTTCCAAAGGGTCTTCCACCACCAGACCACAACCCTATTCATTCCTTCAACACCGAGTTTAATATATTCCTCCTTAGGAGTGTATTTCCCACTCTGATCTACGTCCCAAATAACGACATCATCCCTGTCACGAATCTTGATATGATCATGATACAAAGCCCCAATATACAGATCGATCTCCCTCATTTCTGGTTCCAGGAGCCCCAGGTCTCCTTCCCGGACCCATGATTGATCCCACCTATTTACCTGCAAAGGTGCTGCAAGTTGGATGAGGGAAAATATTCCTCTCTGTCACAGTTCCCTCATTGTTTCAGCTTAAATTTTGTGCTGTTGAATACACCCCACCCACGGGTCGTCCCCAACCCAAAGAATCCTTCCATTCCCAACTTGCCATGCAAGATTTGCCTCAATGACATCCATAGTTTTATCTACTACTTTCCACAAAATTGAGCCTCTTGCATGCGATTTCATAGGGTTCCAAAGCCATTCTTCCACCGATCCAGGCCTAATATATTTTAGTATCATAACCTGAGTCCATAGACTCTCAGTCTTCAAGAGTCTCCATCCCCCTTTGGCTGCTAGGGACTTTGCAAAAACAAAAAAGTTTTTAAGACCCCAACTACCCAAACCTTTCAAGATTGCTATCCTTTCCCACCAGACCCAAGGAGTAACCTGGGTTTCCTGCTTACAACTCTAAAGGAAACGAAAACAATTTCTACGCGCCTCTTAAAAAATACCTTTAGGAATCTAGGCCAGGCACATCTAATAGACTGGAATGCCCTCAAGTACATCCTTAACCAGTACTAACCTGCCAGCTCGAGATAACCATTTATGACTCCACAGCTTCAACCGCTTCTCCATCTTGTCCAAAAACAAGACCCAATATTATTTACGATAGTCGTTAGGTTTCAGATTAAACCAAAGATATTTCAACCCTCCCTCCAGGATTCCAGCACCAAAAGGAAATAAATTCAAGTATTCCTGCCTCTCCACAATACTGAACAGATGTGTGGAAAAAGTAGATTTGCCAACATTAATTTCCATACCAGTAGCTATTGTAAACATATTCATAATCTCAGAGAGGATATTTAGCTCTCTAGTTGAACCAGAGCATAAGATTAGCACGTCATCCACAAATAGTAGATGAGTTAGCTGCAGATCCGGCGCAATTTGAATGCCTCTAAAGGTTCCCAATATTTTAGCTTCTCTAATGGATATGCTTAGACCCTCTACCACCACCAGGAAAAAAATGGGAGATAGAGGGAAACCTTGTCTCGGTCCTCTCTCAGCATGAAAGAAAGGATATGCAACACCGTTGATTAGAACTGAGAAAGACACAGTAGTGATGCAACTCATAACCCATTTAATGAAAGCAATATCAAACCCTATATGAGTTAATAATAGACGAATATACATCCATCTAACCTTGTCATAGGATTTGGCTAAGTCAATTTTTAGAATAAAACCCTTAAGATTTTTAGTTTTCATACTATGCAGTCCTTCTTTAGCAACCCCAATGGCGTCATGAATCTGTCTCCCCTCCAGAAAACCAAATTGTTCTTCATGGAATATGTTCGGACAAGACCCCCTTCAAACGTCGAGCAATCACCTTTGTGACCACCTTGTAAATACAATTGTAGAGAGAGATGGGTTTGAAATCATTAAGAGAGACATGAAGTTCCACCTTTGGAATCAACGCAATGAAAGTAGAATTGCAGCTAGTCGAAATCCTCCCAGTGATTATGGAATCCTCCACTACCTTAAGTAGATCACCTCCAAGAATTTTAAATAGTTCCAGGAAGAATTCAATCGTCCAACAGTCCGGTCCAGGAATTTTGTCATTTTGAAATATCTGAAGAACTTCCTTGAGTTCACCTTCTGTGACTTCTGCCATAAGAGCCAAGTTATCCTCCTCATCAACAAATATTGGGAACACTTGTGTATTATGAATAACTTTAGTAAGAGATGCCTGAACTGGTGCTTTATTGAAGCTTCTTGAAGTGTTCGACCCCAGTGGTGGCCATGCCTTCGAATGTGTCATGTACAAAACCATGTTCATATAAAGGGATCCACACAGTATTGGCTACGTTCCTCCCTCTGGCATATGGATGAAATAATTTAGTATTTTCATCCCCACATTCTAGCCAAATTGCTCTGGTCTTCAATCTCCATGTTTCTTCCTTTTCCAGCAACAAGGTTATCCTTCTCCCTTCCAACCGAATCAACAGATCCTTATCCATATGATTCCTCATCCCTCCTTCCAAATTATAGATCCCCAAGAGCTCATTTTCAATATACTGCAGTTCCCTATCCTCCGTTTTTCATTTGTCCACTGCCCAAGATTTTATAACTTCCTTCAGATTTCAAATATTCACTACAAATTGAAAGGCTGCAGAGCTCCTAATCCTGAGGTCAAAAGGAACCCATCCATTGGTGATCAGGGCCCTAAAACTATCATCTTTCATCCAAGTCTTGTTGAATTTCAAAGGTCTTGGAGGTTTGATAGAGCAATTCTTGAATTCCAAAAATATTGGGTAGTGGTCCAAAAGCCCACCTTTCCCCACCCATTGCCTGATAAAGTGATGTCTATCCACAATCATTTCTGTCACCAAAAAACGATCCAGTCTTTTAGCCACTCTCCCATCCCCACATATGTTATTTTTCCAAGTGGGTGTAAGCTTACAGGGATCAATATCCAACCAGTTCCTCTCAACCAAATTCCTTGTAAAAAATTCAATCAACAAATCTGCACGCGCATGAGGTACCCATACCTCAGCCTACCCCAAGGAGAAATTCAAATCTCCTCCAATAATCAACAATTCGTCTTTCAGAAGCGTGTTGTTAAATATTTTATCCAAGAGTGATATCCTATTTAGGTAAGGGCTGTAAATGTTAACAACATTATAGATATCCACCTGTTCTAGGGCTTTAAAAGTCATCCTCAGAACCAATTACATACCCCAAACATTCAGGACCTTGATACTCTTGGCATTCCAACCGATTGCCAAACCTCCCGAATGACCCCTAGCATCCAGAGTCTCAAAAAACCAGCCACCAAACCAACTTTCCAACCTAGATTTAATCTCCTCTCCTACTCCCATAGTTTCTTGAAGCAACAAAATACCAGGGCAGTCTAAGTCAACCACCCTCTGAAGTGTTGATATTTTATGGGGACCAACAAGATCCTGACAATTAAAGGACATGATCTTCATCTCCTACCCTTTTTCTGGGCATGCACCGCTCTAAGTGCCCTTTCAATAGAAATTTGTTTTCCTTCCAATAAATCGTTTCTAGCTCGGATCTGAGCTTTGGCAAAATGGGAAATACGACCCCTCCCTCTAGCAGTCCCAACAGTGGCTTTCCCCAGCCCCCCTGAAGGCCCTTTAGTACAAGAATGAAGAAAATAGCCCGAATCTGTTGATTCAGGAGGGGAACAAGGAGAAGTGGGTTTGTGCGATATCGGTTCCAGCACCGATACAAAAGGGAGTTCCTCAATACATGCAACAAAGAAGGGTGACATGAGCTCAAAATGTTGTGAAGACAGGGTTACATTTTTAATACCATCCACCTAGTCAAAACCTGAAACATTCAATTGATTTGTAAATAAATTTATGGATGGAGACAGGGTAAAAGAAGAGGTACCAGGAAAAGGAGCCCCAATCAGAAAAGGATCTCCCACTTGTCGGACAACCTTTGCCACCAGAAGCCACATGGGAGGGTCATCCTCTGCCTCACTAACCTCCACAGACTCAGTCGCTAGTCCCACAGGTGAAGACGGTGGAGACGATGGGTTAGTACACCCCCCCTCACCCCTAGACAATGAGCTGCCACTGTTCCTCCTTCGCCCATTCAAAGTACGAACTGACAGAGAGCATTCCATCGCAGGGTGACCATACACATGACAACATCTGCATCTAAACGAGACATTTTCATAGTCCAAAACCTGGTGATATGAATACTGTCTCCAATACATTCTCACAACACTAGGAAGGTTGTTCCTAATGTTGATATTAACAAGAATGCGAGCCACCCTTTTCAATTTCATAACCTTGTAGGATGTATCAACTTGAAGGAAAGTACCTAACATGTTCCCAATGTGTGCAAAATGCTCCTCACACCAAAAATGGAGCGAAAGCCCTGAGAGTCTGACCCAAATGGGCACAAGGTGCACCCTTTCTCTGCTAGCATCGAACAGTGGGTGCCAATGCTTCAAAAGTACCGACGCATGTTCGAAGGACCAGTTTAGCTTCAACACCCGAGGTAAATGTTCCTCATTTTGAAATTTGAAAGCAAACCATCCTCGTGTGAGTCCTTCCACTTTAGGAACCCCCCTCATCCCTGCCATCCAACAGCCCTTTTCCCATTTCACTACGGACCGAACAGAAACCGTCTTACCCAAGAAACGACCAACCAGCGTAAGTTTGGCTGTCTGTTCCATCATCTCCCAGCCGATGTCTTCCCCAACAGTATAGTTGACGACCATATTCAACTTAATCCAGTTTTTCTTTCGCTTTCGAACCACCTTGTTGGTAGTTCTATCAGCCTCCTCTCCGCTGGTGCCTGAAGAAATATAACCTTTCCTCTGTGGGCTTGAGCATCATTGTTGTTTCTCTACACCGATAAAAATGCCCACAAACCCTAATTGTTCCTCCAGCTCAACAGAACCCATGATTGCTGAGCGAGAATTGACTTTGTCCCTCCATAACCCATTAACAAACAGCTCCAAAACAACCCCGTCAACAGAATGAAAAGAGCCCAATCTCCCATCTGGAACCAAGGGAGACTGTTGTTGTCTCCCTGCTAGTAACCTTCCACCTAAGAAAAATGAGTCTTCTAGCAACTGAAATTACCGTGGAGAAGACAACAATAGATCCAACAGGGAAAACCCATCTTCATCAACCGGGAAAGGTTTTGTAGCAGAGAACCCATCTGTCCACACCTGCTGAGTGGCAACCACACCATCTGACACACAACCACTTGTCGGATGCCAAAATATTCCCTCGTCTATATTCTCAAGGGAATAATCCACCTATTATTCCTCAACCATAGTGCAAGCAAGTAGAGTAGTAAAAACATCCACATAAAGAAATCAGATCAGAAGTTACCTTCAGATGTAAAATAAGGATAAAATCTTAACTCCCAAGAAAATAAAAACTTTGTGGTCAACACACTGCACCCTCCATACACTGTACAACACCAACCCCCATGCAGGATCTACTGCTAACAGTCAAGCAGTGTAGGCAGTTGGCCATGCCTGCGAACATACCTAAGCCCTTGCCATCGATGCAAGCCCTAGCGCTCCAGACTCTCCAACCCTTCTATTATTATGCAGTGTAATGGAATGAATAATAAACATTGAACAAGACAAATTTCACAGAAAATGGATAAGAATTGCTCAGTATAAATACAGTATAAACTTCATTAATCCCAACAGTATACTTGAATGTTACATAAAGGAGAATTCAAATCATGTGGATATGATTCAAATCTACCAACTCAAGATTGACTGACTGGCTAACTAGAAGTGTCTAAATCACTATCGGAGCTCACTAGTCTAACTCTAGATGTATAATTCAGTCTCTTAATCAGTTAAACCAATTAAATTGATGAGGTAGGTGAGAAGTGGTGCCTAACCCCATGCATCCATGCAAAATTGGCACTAACTGAACTGGAGGACATCTAACTGAATGTAACTGGAGCATAAGTTAGCTTAACTAGTTACCAACTACCAACGACTGAAAGAGGTTGGTGGTGGCACTCCTAGTGGCTCCTAAATTGTAGGGATTGGTCTTAGAGGCACATAAACTGATGCATGAACATTTAGTTAGCTGCAGTTAACCTTTATATGTGTTCCCTAGACTCTAGTGACTGGTACTGGTGGCACCAATAACCTAAGTGGGCCCAATATTAATTAATGACTCCTAAGTTAGGAAAATATAATCTAATAGACTAAGTATGGACAAGGGAGGATTATAAATCCTAACAAAGAATAGTATGACGATACTTCCAAAGAAATAAAGAGGCCTCAGACACACTATATTTATGTGACATTGTTGAGCGACACCATTGATGCAAATCCTTCCATCTATGAATAAGTAGCCAAGAAGAAAGGGAAGGAGAATATGATCAAAGAGTACCAATTGATCAGAATGATGTCTAGGATGCTGTTTCGAGACCCGAAGAGAATTATGTAGTGTCTTCCATATGGATCCACAAGATCTAGGATGCAGCAGATGCCAACATCGAGGGATACAAGGAAAGATTTGTAGCACGAGGCTTCTCAGAGAAAGAAGGCATAACTACGAGGAGACATTTGCACCAGTTGCGAGGTACACTTCTAATAGATCGATACATACAGGTATGAGATGGGAGACACACCAGTTGGATATCAAGAAAACATTCTTGAATGGTGTAGTCGAGGAGGAATCGTACGTAGAGAAACCACTGGGAGTCGAGATACATGGCATGTAGACTCATGTGTGCAAATTAAATAAGTCCTTATACAAGCTCATAAGGCATCGATGGGATAGCACCTACACTTACATGAGGAGCTTGAATATCACCTAGATTGACGAAGATCTTAACCTTTGATACAAGGTTGAAGATGAAATCCTATAGAGGATTCCAAGCTCATAGATGGGTGCAAGAGGATATTTTCAACAAAGTTCAAGATAGAGGATCTTGGTATCTAGTTATATTAGATGGATACATAGAAGATCAGTAGCAGAGAAAGCTACTTGTCACTCCAGTACATAATGTTTCAATACATAGAGTGTAGAGGGAGGATGATACTTCGCTTTAGATGGAGTGACTGCAGAAGATCCTCAAGTTTGACATGGTACAACAAAATGGACAGCTTCATGTTGGGCCTAGGCTTTACTGAGAGTAAAGTGGATTCCAACCTTTACTTCAAGTTTGAATGTAGAATACCAGCGATGCTCCTGCTATATGTCGATTTCATGTTACTAGCAGGAGAGGATGAACTCATTGAAGATGCAAGGAGGTTACTTGCCACCGAGTTCGAAATAAAATACCTAGGGATGATTCACTACTTATTAGGCATGGAGGTGTGGCATAATGTAAATGGGATTTTCCTTGGTGAAGGAAAGTATGCAGTGGATATTATGAAGAAATTCAAATTGTTGGATTGCAAGGCGATAACCACTCCTATGGAATCAAACTTGAAGCTATTGTGTGATGCTTCATTAGAGTCGATTAATGCCACGATGGATTGTCAGGTGTTTGGACCATTAATCTATTTGACGAATACAAGACCAAACATATGCTTTGTTGTGAACACCTTGAGCTAGTTCCTGACGGATCTTAGACATGTTCATCTGGTTGCTGTAAAGCATGTAGTGAGGTACCCGAAGGGTACAATTGAGTATGGGATCAAGTATGATACGAATCAGAAGACTAACCTGCATGATTATGTTAATTTGGATTGGGCAGTGCCACTGAGAGGAAGAGCACCTTGGGTTGCTTCTTCAGTTCGAGATCTAGTATGATCTACTGGTTTGGTAGGATGCATTCCTGCATGGTGCTGAGTACAACCGAGGTAGAATATGTTTCCACTTGATCGACTAGTTGTGAGGTAGTAATATTTTTGAAAGCTAGTATCTGATTTGATTGATCTGACTTGCATTTTTGTATGATGCAAAGAGGAGCAGTGAAGCTCCCGTATGTGATCTAGATCGAGGCCCCTCGAAAGAGGGAGTGTTGAATTCTAACATAGATGGAGATACAGGTTATTCAAGTGTAAAAGTATCGGTAAAGTTCGTAGGTTACTCGGATGTAATCAGTCCTATAGGTTGCCCACAGATGTAATCAGTCCTAGTGAAGCTCGCAGGTTATCCTTGGACGTAATCAGTCCTGATGTGATTCTACGCTAAAAATAGCCAGAGTGAAATTCGAGTACTTTAGAGAAATACTTGGTGTGATACAGAACGAGACCTCTCGAAAGAGGGAGTGATGAGTTCTAGAATAGCTAGAGAGATAGGTTGTCTGAGCGTAAAATCCTAGAGAAGATCGTTGGTTTCTCAGACATAATAAGTCTTGTATCTTTTCCTTAGATGTAATCAGTCCTGGTGAAGCTCCCAGGTTATCCTTGGATGAAATCAATCCTCATATTTTTCTATGCTAAAAATAGTGAGACACCAAAAGATGCAGATGCATGATATCTGACATGGGAAATGAGACAGGTTTTCCAAGCGAGAAAAATCCTGGTGAAGCAGGATGCTTAGATGTAATCAGTCCTGTAGGTTTTCTGAGTGTAAATATGAGTCATGGCGTGATACGTAGGTTACTTAGACGTAATCAATCACGAGACAGGTTATCCAAATGTAAATATGAGTCCTGGTGTGGGACACACGTTATTCAGATGTAATAAGTGCCGTGGGTTGTCGGAGTGTAAAAAGGAGCCCTGGTGTGGTACACAGGTTACTTGAATGTAATACGTCCCGAAGGTTGTCTGAACAAAAAAGATCATGGATGCAGTTTGTTTAGATGTAATAAGTCCTTGAGGTTGACCTAGAACGTAAAAGTCCTGATGTAGCAGGTTGTTTGGTCATAATCAGTCCTTACATATATATATCTATATATATGTGTGTGTTCCCATGTTTAGATGATAAGGTCATGAAGCAAATGAAGTGCACCTAGGTGGTTCTCCTTTACTGGTAGAACACAGTTTGACCATGGAGAGACATAATTCACTAAGTGTGCTCCTAGAAGGTTCTCACATAGTGGTAGATGCAAGATTATCTTGGTGACATCCTGACATGTTCTTATGTTGATAGAATGAAGGTGGTCTACATCTGGGTTTTGATCTGTGTGCTTTGTTTTGTTTTGTGTAGGACAAAAGAGATGATCTGGATACGATGAGAGGATGGTAGGAAATACAGGTTATTGCAGTGGCAATGTAAAGAAGGTCTTGGGATGTACCTACACGATGATCTGATATGATGATAAGACGGTAGGAGACACAGGTTATTGCAATGGAAATGTAAAGAATGGTCCTAGTCTATACCTACGCAATGGCTTGCTCATGGATATGATGAAGAGATAGATGAGGTCTAGGTCTACATCCAACATGAAAAAGGCTTGGCTCTATAGAAACTTCCTATGACAGATAGATGTGACAGATTGAACAATATGAGGACAATGGAATCAACGACGATTATGTCTTAGTGACAATGACCATGTGTTGATGATTGTGGTGAGAGAATACCTTCCTATTTAAGAGGGATTGTTGTTGTAATCTATACTTAAGTAGAACTATAAACTAGTATGTCATCTACATATACTATAACAAAAAAATCCAAGAAAGGGTGCAATACATCATTCATCAAACACATAAATGTAAGTGTTGCGTTGTATAAACCAAATGACATTACTAACCATTCATATAGACCTTTCATAGTCCTTAAGGTAGTCTTCCAGGTTTATTCTTCCTTCACTCACACCTGGTGGCATTATGATTTGAGGTCCAACTTGGTGAAGTACTTGGCATGTTGTAATGGGTCCAACAGATCATCGATCCTAGTTAGAGGGCATTGATTCTTAAGTATGATATTATTCAATGTTCTGTAGTAAATGTACATATTCCAAGTCCTATCTTTCTTGGGTACCATGATGATAGGTGACCCATAATATGAGGCGCTTTTTTGGATAATTCCATGCTCCAAAAACTAATACAATTTCCTTTTCACTTCATCTACTTGAATGATAGGTTTCCCGTATAGTCTGATGTCCGACAAAGGAGAATATGACAATAGTTGTATCTTGTGCTCCACCTCCCTCTTAGGAGATGGCCCCTTAGGCTCCTGGAACACTTCTCCATATGATTACAAAAGGTTCTCCAACTGGTGTTTCTAATATTTGGTACATACATCTAGGGATATTCACTTTTATTGATTAACCTTCTTGTTGATTTTGTCTTAAGAAAAGTAATACAAACTTCCTACTAGAACTAATCAATTTTTTCACTTGGTTGGAACTTAACAGAGAGATATTTTATTTGCATTTGTGCGTCTAGATGGTGAAGGATTTCCCATCCTTAATCAAGTAGCATTGTTTGGCTCTCCTTATGAATATCACATCCCTCATATACATGTAGGGGCTTCCAAACACTACACCACAAACATCCAGGGGTACTACATCTACCTCCACTTCATTAATATACTTTGAACTTATGGAAAACTTGATCTTGCACTATTTCACAATTGAGTTTTGCATCCTTATTTACCCATCTCAATGCATAGGTACTGGGATTATCATGTACTTGCAATCCAAGCTTACGTACCAGATCCTCTTCTTGAGGTTTGCTTATGAACCAAAATCGAATATAGCATCAAACTTGGTCTTCTTGACCTGGATATTGATGTGGAAGAGTTTCATCATCTCTTTCTCTTCCTTAGGGTGAAGGCTACATATATTCACCTTTGTATGTGACTGTGTAAACCCCCTAGATACTTTAGGAGTACATGTGGTTTCTTGGGTGAGATACCCAACATGATATCCATGTTTCTGAACTTGGTGGTGTATTCTTGCACACTTTTCTCCTACTTTTTCCTAAAGTAATGTGAATGAATCCATTGGTCCTTTACATAGCAGATAGTGTAGAATTGGGACTTGATGAGGGTTTTAAAGTCCTCCCACTTAGTTACCAGAAGATCACCATCCAACCTAAGAGCTTATGTGTAGATTTTCTACCAGGTTAATGAATGGACCATTAACTTAAGTAAGGAAAATGAGATATTTTTCTCCTCGACAATATGATGGATACTAAAATAAACCTCTAATTGCTACAACCAATGATTCAATTTTAGAGCATAGATCTCACCATTATATGATTTGATGTTGACTTTTGCTTCCATATTGAAGAGAGATTTGGAATGAATGTTGGTACTGGAACCTAGATGCTTTTTCTTGGGCTCTTTCGTTGGCTCCTTTTCTAGGTTGCTTTTATCTTCCAATTTCCCTCTGATTCAAAATCTAATTTAGAGCCTCCAAATTCCATAAAAGGTCCAACTTTCTCTCCATATCCGCCATGAAAATTGACATGTTGTGTGAGATATCAATGGCTTGTATTTCTTGTTTTGTAAATCACTGCTCATAACCGTCCATTGCTCCTTGAATAGACTTATTCGTCATGGATAGGGTTTGAAGGATTCTTTTTCACCAACTACTTTATACTACGACTACCCAAAAAAACCAGAAGAAAACTTCTCTAATACCAATATGATCCATAAAATTTTGTGGATATTCCACTGGAAGAATTTGTCACAACGGATCTTACTGCTAGTTCTTTTAATCAGTTTATTTTTAGAATTGTAAGAGAAATGATATAACAATAAATACACAATCCACACACATTTGACATAGAATTTATATTGGTAATACCCCTATGGGGAGAAACCCAACTGAAATTAGGACAATGCCTTGGTATTTTATGTAGAATGCAAATACAAAAGGGAATTAATACTCATGAAGGAGTTATGTACCTTTGACACTGTGGACCGAATGGCTGCTACAAACTCTATTATTATCCCGATTTTCTGCACAACAACCCCTTACTATTGCTCAGCCATGGTATAATAGAATAGAATGGAACCCCTTCTTTTGTTAACAACCTGATATTTAGCATAGCACGATAACCATTTAGGGTTAATTTTTGGGTTTATACATGCCTCGATTCCCCTTTATGGTTAGGGGTTTGGACCTTCTAGAATGTTCTTGAAAATACACATGTGCAAGAAATGAGAGATGACGTGGAATCCACTCGAGCTATGGTGGTCAACTAGATGGATCAAGTTTGGGAGGCATAATGTTTGCATACAGACTCCAATTGAGGAATCTTTGAACTATTAGAAAGGTCTCTAAGTGTGGAATTGCATCATGGTGCTAGAATTGGGTTGTTCTACCCTAAAAAAATCCATTTATACCCTCGAACATGCCTCAAAAGGTTCATAACTAGAAATATGAAAAATGAGATGTATGCATAAAATGGGCCCTACCAGCCAATTCATCCAATCTTCCTAGCCCGAAAGCATAACAAAATGTATGGGAAGTTTTCTATTTTACCTATCAATTCCCAACACTAGGTTGGCATAGCACAAACATATTACTTGTAGGGGTTAGAACAAAATTTTTATCCCCAACCCTACATTTGCATATAATACAAAATTTTTGCCCCTACAGGTTAGAAGAAGACTTTTATCTCCAACCCTAGGTTAGTACATAGTATATGCATATTTCCCTAGGGTTTAGAAGAAGAGAGGCATGAGAAGTGTAAGACCATAGTTTTGATCCTTGGAATGTATTAAATCAGATTATGTAAAATGATGTAAATATACTAGTATGGACTCACAGTGCAGACATAAAGGACAAGGCCCAACTAGTGAATGGATAGGCATGCATAATGTAAATATTTATGGGCCATGTGGTTGGATTGTCACGAGGACTCAAAATCTATGTATACATTATGATGTAAAATAATAAAACGGTCCAAGATGGATGTGTAAAGAGCACCATAAGGGTTATGATTCCATTAGATGGGAAGAATAAAGGGGTCTATGGGAGATTAAATCATCTTATTCCAAATGTTAGCCTTATAAATCATCCATTTAAGCCATGTCCATTAAATGAACCATTCACCCCCATTTGACTTATTAAATCCAATCATTGAATGCATGTGTGAGGTTGGTTGGAAAGTCTTCTCATGTAGTTACTGAAGCATGGGATGCATATAGTTTTATGAAAATCGTAAGAGTCCTTCCTTCTATGGTTAGAATTCTAGTTGTATTTTCACCATTAATCCCATCTCCATTGGATTCAATCACTCATTTTCCAAGCACAATTCATACACTATGCATCCTTAATGTTGTTTTCTCCTTTTCCAACTAACCAAATTGTGACATTAACCGAAATTTAGCATGACGATGAGGAATTTGCAGATATTAGAGTGAAGAGGGTGGATGTAGGTGAGCATAGAGATTGTTAAAGATATGATACTTTTCCCACTATTTTTTTTTGTTTAAGGATTCTTGAGAAGACATGAATCGATTTCATAGGAGGTTCTCTAAAATCATACAACAGATTGGACCCTTTCTGCACACAATGAAGAGCACTATATTGGGTTGGTTACTCTGAGGGATTATTGAGTAGAGAAAGGGTAGGAATTCTTTGTGTTGTGTGTGGTAGTGGAAGAGAGTTCCATGGTTGGGATAGTTGAAATAGATGCATATAGTGTTCGGTGGTAAGAAAATTGGCTAAGCATGAGAGAAAATGGGTTTTGTGTAGGGAGAGAAAGGATTGTAGATGTTTCCTTCTCCTAGATCGACTTAGAAGTGGTATTTTCAACTAATACCTATGGTTGGGATGAAAATTTCTCTTACACAACTAGTTTCTTGGATCTTCTTTAGTTAAAAGATAACTATCCTCTGTTGTCTATGAATGTGCAATGGTTATATTTACTCCTGCTATGATTATGTTTGTTTATGCATGATGTGTGTATGAATATAATTTTAATTACACTATGTTTTATACACGTGCACCTACACATGCATTTATTAGTTATGTTTCCCATGGAGGATCAATTTAGTTTTGGTTTGGAATAATTTCCCCATGGGGATAAGATTTGAAACATGAAATTTGTAACTACCCCCTCCTATAGTTAAAATGATGGATGGGGGAACCCTACAAGAAGTAAGATATTTTACCTATCTATCACTAACACTAGTTTAGTACACAATAAAAAGAATATTAAAAAACCAATCACAACAATTCCACTTATACATAAAAGAGGAAATGAGTGGAGGAAATTTCTCCCTAAATTCAAATTTGAATTAATCATCTTTTCAGGATAGAAATAGGCCTTTGAGAAAATATCCCAACAAGAAAATTTTCATCATCATTGAGAAATAATTAATCTTTTGGCGTGGGACCTTGGCAGAGATTGATCTAAAGGAAAGGATTTTCTCTTCCCACCTCTTGCTTTATAATCAAATCCAACCTACGAGATATTTGGCATAGTTGAATCAATTATAGAAGTTGCGTAGGAGCAGTTGTTCTCTTGCATATATTATTTTTATTATTTATATGTTTATTTTAATTTATATATTGATTTTACTTATTTAATTTTTAAATTATTATAAGTATTATTATTTTTCATTCAGATAAAAGAACAGAAGAAAATGCTAACCCACTCTCATGATCCAACTAATCGCCTTTATAGAGAAAACCAAACAATCACCTAGGAGCACCTAATTTACCTCATTAACCTCCTAGTATTGGGGAAAATAATGGATATTTAATATCATTCAAGATAATTTCCTTCACTCATACATTTGTGGGAAAATATAATCTAGGGAAACCTGAAAACCCAAGCTCCCTAAAAAATAAAACCTGACACTAAATATATTTATAATGCTAAATTAGAGATCTTGGGGGTAAGGGGAAAGATAATTATTGATAAAGAATGTTTGATATCTACTAATGATGCTGAAAATTCCTCATTTGATGTATTATAACCATTGAAAACTGATCTGATATCTAGCAAGGTTTTCATAATCAAGGCACTAAGTTAATTCCTCTCCAACAACCTATAAAGTAATCCTAAAGTGGCATGCTCTTTAGGCATGGGTTATAGGTGTCAAGTGCTCCTCATTACAAGTCCCCTTTCTCTCCAAGAAATGCATTCAATGTTCCAGTGCTCCTCATCAACATATGTGTCTTGGATCCAAATAGAAACTGAAGCAATGTACCCTCAATCCAAGCATCACCAAGTCAAGTGCTCATTTTCCTAAGGCATGACAAGTGAACATAATGATCCAAAGGATAAGTTCCCTCCTTCCTACTACCGATTTCTCCTCCTCTAAGGAAGAATCAACACAAATACAAGAAACATCCTCCTCAATGTGTGTGCCATGTAGAAGGTATCAATGCCATATAAGGTAACCACCTCATCAAGGAGTGTGCCACATCTAGCACTAGGTCCAATTTCAGGAGATTACATATAGAAATATCTCCAAATGTCATCAACTAAAAGGTATAAGATATAAATTAGGGTCTAGGATTTTACCATTCACACCACATCACATGAAGGCACCCCTAGCATGACGTAAACACTTTGGGAGAACCCCAAAAGCTAATAGGTAGATGGTCTATAATTGCATTTCTTCCCCAAATATATGAAGGGTACACAATGTAATTTTTATCCATGTCTATTATAATCTGACTCGTGTTAATGATATTGATAGGATAAACATATTTCTAAAAGTACCCCCCCTAGTGAAGGGTACATATATCTTTAGAAGGTTGAAAGAACGAGTTCTTCACTTAGTGAAACCATGTCACGACGTCTTTGTTCATGGGATATTAAAAATTACCCCTAACTTCACTAGATATTGATAATTACTTACAAAAATCCTTCTGTTGATTCCCCCTCCCAATACATATTTCCAATTAAAAAACCCATATTTTTACAATATATTCCTTATTTTTACTAGAAACCCCTTTTTATACCCCCCCATAACCTATTCCCTGCCCCCCAATACCTACAATATATTAAGATTATTTTTCACAATTAAAAACCCCCTTTTATGAATGAACATGATAAGATGTTGCTCAATAAGGTGAATCCCCCGTGGTTGAAAGATAATTTTTTCTCTCGAGATAGAAATGTGTTCGGTATTTAAAATTTTATTATCTTGATTTTTTATTACATAGGGGTCCATGTAGTGTAAGTCTCCCCTAAATTCCCTTCAAAACTACTAGCACAAAACTCTAATTGGGTAATATTACTTCATTACTTTTAAAGAAACCAAATCCTTGAGCATTGTTTCTTGAAGTAGCATAATATTTGGAATGAATCTATTATAAGTTTCCCAAGTGAAGGGTTTTTTGAGCGGTGACTCATCCCTCATATGAGTGGCCTCTCTTCCAGTTTCCTCAAGCTTTGTTTCTTCATCTTTATTTTTCAAATGTTTTCTTGAATCAACCTTTTACCACTTTTATTTGTTAATATTTATTTATTCATTTTTGTTTTGAGTTATGAAGGTACTTAATGAGTTCCTCATTAAGGGATCATATATTTGAAAATTCATCAACCCTTTTATTGAGATAATCTTTTATTTCTTTCAACTCATCTTGAATTTTGTTCACTGCCTCCATTTTAAAGTCTTTGATTCATCTGGTTGAGAACATTTTTTCAAAACGTTACCATAATTTTGTGTGTATATCAAGACTTATCAACCACTCTTGAATTTCATCATCCAAATAAAAACATAAACCTTTAAGACTACCAGAAATTTTATTTACAATATTCAACGATTCAATAATACTAATCCCATATTTATTTCGAAAAAAAATAGTATGACAATGGCTCTTATTATAGGTCTAACAAAAAAAGAAAGATTCTAATTCCCTTACCTTCAATATTTATCTCAATTTGTGAAATTAATATTTGAAACATACTCTAGTTTATTTCCTCTTCTCAATTGCTTTTGAATCACCTCTCCCAAACCTTCCAATCAAAATTTATAACAATTTTAAGTTAACATACCATTTTAAGCTCTCATTTGGGGACTATCTTGTAGACTAAGCTTGTAATTGATGTATCTATGAAACTAATATGAACGAGTGTAAAATTATTGTATGTAATATCTTAGTATCTCTTCTCTATAATTCCATAGGTCTCACTAAATTATGATGTGCCAAGAAAAATTTATGACGACGTTCCCATTAATGGTTGATTTTTGCACCTCTTAGGAGATTGAACTTGTACAATATGCCATTCATCTTTTCTTGACATTATGATTCTCAAATTTGTACATGGGATGACTTGATATGTGTTTCCTAAATTTACTAGTGGCACTTTGTTTTCACCTTGTTACCGTTAGATATAATTATTTATCGAAAACCTCTTTCTAAGACTAGTGTAAGGACTAGACAAAATATTTAACTTGTAGATCATGTAATTTTGAAATTATATGAACTAGATCATGAAATTTGGACCAAATAGTTTGCCTTGTCCTCTTTCCAACCCCCCAAGTCCCTCACATTTCTAATATCACAACAAAATGTTGTATAGGAAATGGTAATATGACTCATTTGCAAGATACAAACCAAATATGATCACCTAATTTATAGTGAACTATTAGGGATTCATGGATAGTGAACAATGCATGTTGATGTATTGTGAATTGGGAGATGTCGTGCTTAAGCGATGAAACCATGTCTAACGTCACCTCCACTTCTTGGAATAATGATATTTCTAATTCCATGGTTTCTCCAACCTGGAATTATAGTTGTTGGTTTGAATCATAGTCTGTTGTCTACAAGTCCTTTGAGGTGTCATCTAGACACACTCTATTGAGTTGGATATATTTGTGATTGAATCTAAGTTTTGACTTGCAAACTATATTAGAGTTTAGATTAACATATAAACATTATGGCTTCCAAGAAAGGACCAATGATATTGAATGGCCACAACTATGTAATATGGGAACAAGATGAGGAAACTTTGTTGAAAAGTAAGTTCCTATGGTAGTTTACCAAGATCGTGATCCTAGATCTGAAGGATGATCAACAAAAAAATTCCCTTGAGGAAAAGAAGGATGAGGCCATGGAGTTATTACCACCTAAATTTCAAGGGAGATTTACTTTCATGCTACTGGGATTGACTATTCGCATCAGGTCTAGAAAAAACTGAGGAATTTGTTTGATATAGTTGAAGAAAGTTGATCTCTCAAGATCCCCTATATTTTGAAATGATTGAGGACTATGATTTGGATCCTTCAAAGGATTTACAATTGAAATTGGGTGAATGTGGCAAGGAATTTTTGAAGAAAGACAAGCATCTCATTGAACTGTTTCTCATGAATATTTAGACACACTATGATATATTATGTTCAATATTATGTTCTAGTGTGGAATCCATAAAAGAATACGATAAGGACTATATATTTGAATATTTCTATGGATATTTTATTAGGGAACATGGGAAACTTTTTGTGGAAGGTAGATTAAACATCTAGTAGGCCCATATATTGAAGACAAAAGATTGACATAACTATAGAGAAAGGGGTTGATAGTGTAACCCAAAGAAAATTAAAGAGCATGCCTACTAGAATGAATATAAGAAGTGTGATGAGCCCACTTCAACTAAGAAAGACATCAATAGTAATACCTATCACTATTGCGGGAAATTGGGATATATGGAAAATATTTTCTAGAAAAAGTCCAATGATTTGGAAGAGAAGGTTAAGAAACTTGAAGCAGGCGTGTTGACTGGACAATGGACCAATTTTTAGCATCGACTTATAGAACGTATGATGGAAAATTATACATTCTCTGTTAATGCTTCTCAATCCTTGCATGTTCATACTAACGAAACTTTGTGGATAGTTGATTTTGGTTGTACAAATGATATGTCTAAAGATTATTCTCTCTTTTCTTCCTTAAGTGAAGCTACATAAAAGAAAATATTTGTAGCAAATGATTATGCACTTACTATTTCTATTTGTGGTGACATTGAATTTCAACATGGTGTGTATCATCATACCATAATAAACATACTACATAAAAATCATCATACCGTCATAAACATAAATGTACCATCATCATCATTTTCACCGCATAAACATAAACATACCATCATCACCATTTTCACCATTTAACAAACATAAAACATAAACATAATCAATATACCATCAAAAACATAAAAATAAACATAAACATGAATGTACTATCATAAACATTACATTACCATCATCTAACATATAAATCTAATAGATTTAAACATCATCTAACGCACAAATCTAATAATAACATCTAGCAAAGCACAAGTTGCATTATATAACATGATAAACATCACACACATCTAACAAACATTGTATAACCTGATTTAACATACACATCACCATCAACATATTAATAAACATCAATATCATCAACAACAACAAGAAAAACAATTGTACAACTGACTGGTGAATCTATATGTCATAGGAAGTTTTGAAACAACAACAACATCATGTGTTTAGAACAACATCAACATGAAACATCTTCATCGACATAAGCATGGAACATCATTATGGAACATCATCATGGGACATTGTCATGGAGCATCCTCATGGAATCATCGCGGAACATCATCATCAATGAGCATCATCATTATGGAACATCATCATAGAACATCATCATCATGGAGCATCATCATCACAAAACATCATAATCATAGAGCATCATCATCATGAAACATCATCACAGAGCATCATCATTGTGGAGCATCATCATCACGAAACATCATCGTGGATCATCATCATCATAAGCATGTACATCATCATTAGCATCATGGATCATCCTCATCATGATAAAGCATCATCATCCTCACCATGAGACATGAACATCTGGAACATCATCAGTATGTGAATACTAGAACATCATCATCATCTCGAACATCATCAGTATGTGAATACTGGAACATCAACAACAACATTAGCATGTTAGTGCTAAAACAACACATCAACAAATAAATGTTGGACCATCATCTACATCATCAACATAGAGATGATGGAGCAACAACATCATCATTAACAGAGAAATGCTAAGACAACATCATCATCAACAACATAGCAATAATGTAGTAACATCATGATCATCAACATATAAATGTTGGATCATCATCAGCAGCAACAACACGGAGTGCTAGGAAATCATCATCATCATCAGCACAAAGTGTTGGGACATCATCATCACCATCAACAATATAAATTGCTGGGACAAACTCATCATTTGAAGCAGGATCATGGTGATAAATTTGGTAGATCCAATGAGCCTTGTCTGGATTACTAATCCTTTTCGACCAAACAAGCCTATCCAGACATACCGATCTACCCGGGGACCAAATAAGCCTTTTATGGCTTACTAAGCCTTTCATGCCAAATAGGCATATCCATACATACTAATCCCCCTAGGATAAAACATGCCTTGTCAGCACTGATATACCAATCCAAATGGGATCAATCGAGCCTTATTAGGTTTACATACCAATCCTAGATTGAGATGCCACAACACTGCAATAGGAAACCACATCATTATCATCACTCCCTCTTTCGAGGGAGGTCCTTTCGGACTGCACCAAGATTTTTATCGAAAGTATTCAAACTTTACGCAAGATAGAGGCTTAGTCAATACATCAACAACTTGTTATTGATCACTTATTATTCATCATTATTATCTGCAACTTCATCATTCTTCTCTTGTAGGTGATTGGATATAATCGTTCCTACAAGTCAAATACAGTTGCATGGTTAGAAAGATTTCACAATCTTCAAAACATATTCACAATGACAAATTATTATGCATAAAGATATATGTCATACAATCATGCAACTATTTTATCCAATACAACATTCATTCATATCCCGTATACATATGGTAACTTTATCGATGCCTTCCATCTCTACCAGGTCACTATTAAGAGTGTGACTACTCCCAACATGTCGACAAAGAGGTTTCATTCTATATAAGTAGCAAAGGAATGTTGTACAACAACATAGGCCACTTACGCATCATATGCATATTAGCAGTAAATTTTTCATCACTGCAAAACACTCTAACATGCATAATGCACTTACTAAATATAGGAACATATCTATGTACACAACTAAACAATATCGTTTAAACAACTAGATATATAGGAGATGATAATTCAGATAGTTATATTTTTTTGTTTGGTAGACTCCCTCTTGATCTTTGACTCCTTGCAGGAATTACAGAAGTATATGACAACATTCTCTACTTCATTGTCTGATTCTGAGGACCTATGCCTATATCTCTCATGATCGGAAAATCTGAGCAAGTCTTCTACACTATGGGTCACAAAGGACTGTGTAGTGGTGCTAAATCCACGTGTCCCTACAAATGCATCCATTCTTATCTAATGCTGAAATGGATAAGAGTATGCTCTTTGTCTTCATGGGTAAAATTCTTCTGAATCAAAGTATATTGTATTCGTCATTACTTGAGGAGTATTCCCTTGCTTTCTTCTCAACTGCAATATATTCATCCTTGGTCGCACTAAGAGAAACACTGGTCCTCTTTCTACAACATCCCTAAGTGCTCTTTCTGTATGTAGGACTTCCAACCCAATTAGAGTCATGATATCCATGCAGGAATATCCTCTAGAATATCTCATATATGAGGCTATACTCAATTGTATCCTTCAGGTACCACACCACATGATTTTCCACAACAACGTGAACAGATATCGGCTCCACTGTGTACTCGATCAAAGTATTCACCACAAAGCAAATATTTGACATTGCGTTCGTCAAGTACATGAACAAATCAATATTCTACCTGTAGAATGTGACATCAACTATTTCTAAAGTAGGATCAAACTGCAACTTCAATTTCGATGCCATCAGTGTATCTATATCCTTGAAATCCAATGTCTCGAACGTCTTCAAGAGCTTGAACACATATTTTCCTTAGCTACAGAAAATATGCTCTTCATTATATCACACCTCTAATCCCAAGAATCATGTCAGGACTCTTGAACTCTGAGATCTATTGTAGTCACTCCCTCTGAAGTGGAGCACCATCCTCCCTTTGCATCTTATACTCTTCGCATCGGGACATTCTACACTAAAGTGACTGACAACCTCCTCTACTGTTGATCTTTTATGTATCCATCTATGTCCTCTCTTAAGATCACTATATACCAAGATCCTCCATCTAGAACATTTTTGAAATTTCCTCTTACACCCATCTATGAGCTTCTATCTTCAACATTGTAGAAAAGGTTGAGATCTCCATCATTCCAGGTGATCCTTAAGCTCCTCATGTAACAATATGTGTTATCCCATAGGTTCCTTTTGAGCTTGAACAAATCCTTCTGTCCACATGTGAATCTCTGTGGAGAGTCTCGAGTCCCAGAGGCTGCTCGATATGCACTTCTACTTCATTGAATAAGTGTTTTTGGTCAATGGAGAAAACGTCTCACCATAATTGACTCCCTTTTTTCTGATAGAAACCACGAAACTTGATTTGTATCTATTGATTTTGCCATCTATTGTATGCTTGCTATTATAGATATATTTGGAATACATTACAGAATTCCCTTAAGGTCTTGGAATCACATCCCAAACATCATTCTTCATGACTGGTACTCCTCGATTATATCATCAGGCTTCCATTCTTCCTTCTTGGGACATTCTTTCGCAAAGTGTCATTTTTCATCATAAGTTAACATCTTAGTTGTGAGAGGTCCTTCTTCTGAAATATTTTATTCTTGCAAGAGTGTTCTTCCTTCTTGTAATTTCTCTTATTGGAATGAGTTGTTAGGGTTTGACTGTCATCTTCACCCATCTTTTATTTTCTTGCTATCAATAAAGCTTCTTCTTGCATGTATTCTTCCCATAGGTTAGCTTACTTCTAGAGCAAATTACTTGAATGAAATATTGGGAGACCATTCAAGGTTCTCATCTCCACTTCCACTTCTTTGACATTGTCTCCAATAGCTTCTAGTTCCTCCTTGATCCGTGAGACCCTTGTGAAGTAAGATTGAATGCTTTCTAACATCTGCATATTCATACCCTTGAGTTGAGTCCTCAAGGCCATCTTCATGTTGATATTATTTTCTTCATATATGATGATCAGTTATTGAACTTATTCTTGGGAGTCTTCAAAGAGGATACATATGGGATCAAATGGTATTTTATGGAGATGGGAATAATCCTCTTGTCTTTGACCAAGTTCTTCTTATGCTTAGCTTTGTCCTCATCTCCCTTTGGATCTGCAACTTCTCCTTTGAAATAGTATTACAAGTCATGATTTTCTGTATGAGAAGCACTCTATGCTTCCATTCCTGGAAGTTCTCGGACCCTTCAAGATTGTACTCAATATTGGTGTTGTTTGTCATCATGATAAAGTGAGAACCTGAAATGGAAATAGAGCTAATAGAAATTACCAATGAGAGTGCTTCAACTTAATGCTTGCTTCAAAGATTTTCCGGAAGATTGATTTTGGTGGACCAAGGGTTTGATAGAGAAACCCTAATTTTTCAACTTTGGTGACTTTCAGATTTGGTTGGATAGAAAGATATGCGTCCTTAAGGCAAGTTGAGAAACATACTCCTTTTCCCAAAATTGTGGACAAAATTGGAAAATGTCTGATGCCCTAGTTTTGTCGGTAGCAGTGTTAGATCAAAAATTGAAAATCCACAGAATTAGAAACTCTCTACATATAAAGATACACCCTCCTAGGGTGATTTATATGATACTCCTTTTTCAACTTATCTATGGATGGAAGTGCTTGGAACGAGAATCCCTAGTTTCTTCAAATTCTTTTACAGAATTTCCTGATCTTAATTATGGTGTATCTCCTAAATTCCTACTCCTCAAGGTCTAAAAAACCGTTTTGAGATATCCTGATTTGTCTTCTTTCCAACCCCATAATTCAAAGCAATATTGGATTTACCATGTGGGATTTATGCTAAGTTTCCCAAGGTGACTTGTTTGTAGATTAATTCAATATAGAAAACTTGTACGAACTTCCATGTGTCACTGTTTCAACTTCAAGTTATGAAACTTGAACCCTAGACACTATAGTCTGTTCCCTATCTACAACATCTTGTGAAATTTGTTTTGGATATTCCTAGCCCAAGATATAAAAATTATCCCTAGGTCACCTATTTAAGACTGAATTTTGGAAGAAGCTGGAACCCTGATTTGGAGAGATCATATCTCCTGAAGTATAGCGAATAAGGATGATACTTTCACATGAGATACATAAATATTTCATCTTTATCCTATCCAAGTTTCATCTCTTTATCCTTCTCCAAAATCATTTTATAGCAAAAATTCCAAGACGACCAGATTTTTCCTTCTCGGTTTTTCAAGCATGAACCCCTAATCTCTTGTAGCTGCAGTTGTAACAGTGTTTTGGTTGCACAAAGACTTATTTTAGGGTGCCTCTGATACCGTGTTATAATTTTGATGGTTATACAAGGTCTTAAAACATTTAACATCATAACATCATAACCACATGCAAAGGATCACTGAAAGAAAGACAACCACAACCACCCAAAAGAACACAAAGATTTATCCTAGGAAACCCTCGTGGGGGACAAAACCCAACAAAACTTCTTCGATATAGAATTTTATTAAGTATAGTGTAAGATACCAAGAAAAATACTAGAATATACCTTTATGTATTAGAATCTCTCTCTCTCTCTCTCTCTCTCTCTTGCCTAATGCTTGAGTGAGAAGTGTGTACAAATGAGGGAGGGCACCTCCCTATTTATATTCTTCAGTTGGGTAACCTTTTGGTCCAACAGGACCAAATTTTGGACCTTATTGGGCCAACTTCTCCCAGGGAGACTAAAAAATACATTTTATACTTATTCTCTTGGGGACTATTGCCCTGACTTACAACAATTTTTTTACCTCATGACTTTTACATGACCAATTACATCAAGGACATCTCTGAATGGAGGCATAACATCTCCGAAGGAAGAATACAATAAGCGTACAATAGAATATATTTCGAAGTTACATTTCTTTAAACATATAGCAATACACTGTTATTGACAATCCATTTAATCTACTTTAGTGTTTTCAACTACATGGTGCATCGGTGCGTTTGTATCATTCATAGACACAACTTGTATTTTTTTTAAAATAAACCCTGACACTGTGTACCAGAAACTATAATTGACCGATGCAGTATAATATATATAACACACAACGTATAAAATTTTAAAATAAAAAATAATACACTGCAGTTTTAGATTCATATTTTTTAAAACCTTATGCAATGCAGATTAGGATATCATTGCTATAGTGTCATGGATCATACTAACTACACCGGTGTTAAAAATTAAAAATCATAAAACATGGTCATATGGTTCCATCACTTATATGTTTATGTAATGTTCTGGATCTGATATACAGATCTGAACACTAATACTGCTACAAATTTAATTAAAAATCTGATATAAAACTTGCAGACAATCAATACAATTTTTTACTATGCAGATAAAGGTATTTCATTGAAAAATTCATAGGCATGGAAGCCGGAAGAGGGAATAAACCAAGAAAAATTTCAGGACATAGAATTCATCTTCCCTAACACATTTAGATCAGATACCGTTTAGGTTTCAAAGTCATCTATGCTGAAACTTACTCCCACGCTTCTAGGTCATCCAATCGCGAAACTAGGAAGATTCCTTTAGATCCCTTTAAAAGGAGGCTTGGGGAAATGCACATAGATGATATCAAAAATTAATACAAAATTAAATATGCTTTGGAACAGTTCATAACAGTTCTATATATGTTTGGTACGTTTAGGGGAGAATTGGGAGACTTTGACAATTTTGGCTTGGTGATGCCCTGCGTAGTGGAGGCTGCTCAAACAATGTACGGACTCAACTAATTTTATGTTTGAAGGTTTTTATAGACACAAGGGGTCATTTATTGACACACAACAACTTCCGGAAATGAATTTATATGAGCAGAACTCTTGTAGTGAAAGAAACGGTGAGACTAGTCAATTTTAACTAGTTATCTAGCTAGGGTGTACAATAAAGCATGAAATTCGTATCATAATTAATTCAGTACAGAGAATGGAATTTAGAAGAGCCTAATACATATATACTCAACATATTACATCACTCATACTCATGCTCATGGCCATTACTCATTTACTAAATCGATAAACTGATTAAAACGATCCTTTTAATGACAAATTAAGCTCATACATGGAAGCTTTGATATGTGAGCGTATTGGAAAGGCATATTTACAATATTACAGATATTTTAAATTGATTTTTACTGGATTATTCACATTAAATATAAGTGGAGGACTAACCACTCCAAATGGAGATCAAAATAGTGGGCAGGAGGCCCATATCTGACATTAGGATGGATGGGATCGTAAGTGAAGCTTCCACTTCACTGGAGCTCAACTTCACTGAGGAGAATGGATGCAAAATACATATGATATGATCTCTTGGGATGATTATCAACTTCTCCACACCTGCAATGAGAAATTAAATGGAGGAAGAAGAACATGGAAGGAAGTAATTGTCGCACATCTCTCAGTAGAAGCAATGCTTCACATAAACATCAATGAATCATAAGCCAAAATATGTAATAGAGCTCCCCTGTATTTTTATAAACTTCTGGTGACTTTTTTAGCAGCTAGGTGACCTATGAGAGATAGTCATCCACATAGAAGCCCTAATCCTAGCCACATATGCGCCTTCCTTGAGTAATTGGCAAGTTTGAGTCCTCAGAGACATTTCCATTCTTGTATCCTTCATCCCATTTGGAAACTGTCCTTTCCTTGACCCATAGTTTTTATTTTCCCTACGACAAATTTTCCTGGCTTACTTGCTTTTTTGATTGAACTGAAAAAGGGAAACCGCACCCTCCTTTCGTATGGTGTTTCCTTCTTTTCATTATGATAGTTTTTTCTGCCTTCTGCTTTTG
Organism: Pseudotsuga menziesii; assembly: GCA_001517045.1. NCBI lineage: Eukaryota > Viridiplantae > Streptophyta > Pinopsida > Pinales > Pinaceae > Pseudotsuga > Pseudotsuga menziesii. The sequence goes on from LPNX010724065.1 coordinate 1,266,252, forward strand.
TCACTACAGTCCTAAATGGAAGTTGCACCCTCCTTTGATATGATGTTGCCTTTTTAGTTCTGACTTCTTTTGTCATAGATTTTGGCACTTTCCTTCTTCCATTGACTTCTTTCTTGGAAATTTGGCTTTCCCATTGAGCCCCCCTCACATGGCACTTATTTTCCACATATTAAATTGCTCAATAATTAATAATGGTAATAATCAAAATCAAGTACATGCCTTAATTATAATTTTTTAGCAAAATTTTCCTAGGCTAATTAATTAATGCCACTTAGTTCCCCTAGGTGTTTAGAAAGGTCCACACTTTTGGTGGTCAAAATGTGGGGACATGACAGTCCTACCCTCCGAAATCTACTTGTACTCGATTAGAAGCACTCCAGAGTGCAACAATTTGCTCCATCATGTTTCTGTTGCACCACTTTGATCCTAGTCGTTTCCCAAATGACCACCTATGACAACAAAATTGTCCACCCAATAGAGGTAACCTAGTAGAATTCCTGGATCCCACTGCCTCCTCTTCTAGGATCGCAATACTATAGCTCCCTTTGGACATATGCCTTTCCCAAGAATGCCAGGGTCCCATGGTATGATCTGCCTCCTTCCACCCATCAGTAAAAACAACAAAATTTTATCATTGTAGAGGATGAAAAATAAGCTGTGAAAATCATACCACCATACTGGGAGCTCATCTCTCCCCATGAAAAAAATAAAATTTTTTAGGCTCTCCCACCCTTTGGTCTAGGAAAAGTGCACAAGGAAGAACCTGAAGCGCAAGAGTAAAAGCGGGAGCGTGACGGGATAAAAGCAGGTAAAGGATGGAAGGGAAGCGTAGAGCAGAGGAAGCCACGACAAGGGATGGCGTGACGTGGAAATCCCACCTAGATTTGGTGGAGGTAGGGCAGGTAAAATAGTGAAGGCTGAAAAGCAGCAGGTCAAAAGACTACAGGAGTCAGAGTTGGCAGAAGACTAAAGGACGGGTTTTTGTGGCTAGTTATGGCCTGTACAAGCAGGCTAAAAGATATTTCTGTGGTTAGTTATGGATGTGATCAATGTAATGCAGGAATTTTGCGGCCAATATGGATTGTCATCAATGTAATAGAAGATATTTGTAGCTACTTCTGAATGTAATAACTGAGTTGTACTCAGTCGACCCTGCGCGGTCTTGTAATATCTATATATATGAGGAACCCACTCTGTATAAGGGTTAGCTTCAATATTGTTCTATAAGTTAGATTCATTAATATTTGGTAAGAGTAGAAGTATTGTGAAGGATCAGAGAGGAGTCTGATAGTAGAAGGATGTTGAGCTGCGGATCTGCAACTGAGTGCGCAAATAGTAGAGTAGAAGAGTCGATCCAGGCTGTGTGTGGATCAGTAGGAGTAGATAGAAGAACAAACTAGAGAGCATGAGAGAAAGAAGAGTTTGATCCAAAAGACATATCTTAAAATAGCCTGTAAGTCGTAGATTACAAGGTGCTACCTATATTTCTCATGCTAGATGAAGAGCACCTTGGTGGTTTTTCCCAGATGGGTTTCCATGTTATTTCCTCTATTAATGAATGATTGAATGTTTTGGTGAATGTTTAACTGTTAATGTTGAATGTTTGATTAAACTCGCATTATTTATGGTCATTGTTTGAATGAATGTCGCAATACTGATAAGCAGTGAATGAATGGATATACAAGCGTCGTCGAAGTATTGTGTATTAGTTCATGTTTAAACACTATCAAGTCATAATATAAGTCACATCATGGTCATTTAATATTAAGGAATCAGCTGCGTCGTAGTATTGCACCAGTTGTTAAGTTGTTTAAGGACAAGGTTGTGTCACACGCTGGTCGTGGCGCACTGTTGGGCATTTTTCAAGTAGTGAAAGACTCCATCCTTCCATCTTTGTCGAGCGTCTTGGTCGCACGCAAAGGGACTGTTATCCCTCGCCAACTGTAGAAACATGGTTCTGGCAATTACACATTAAGATATCTCGAGTGAGACTGCGCCTGTCTCGCAAGTATTGCCGGTTGAGGTTGCTTTGTCAGGATGATGTCTTTGGTTGTTTTGTTGGTTTTGTGTTGTTATTGAACCTGGGTCGCATGAGTGAGGAAAATTAGGCCAACACCATAGACATGGAATTACTCATATGCTATCTTTTTTCTAGTGCAAAAAATTAACATTCTGCTACTTGTTCCACCAAACCGACTCAAGTGGAACTTCCATGCATAACCATGCATGATGAAGACATCAAATAGATGACTATGATGTTTCTTTTCCACACAGAAAGGGAATGGTGAACCTTTCATACAACATGTATGAACCATTAAGTCATTAATGGAATATGTGGGAGCCTCCTGCTCCTCAAGTGGCACCAATAGGAAAAATCCCCTCTCCCAATTTTCATCCCTTTGTGTGTTGGATGAGATATAAGTGTGTAATAAAAAATTGTGAACCAACTCCTTGCAAAATGTATCCACCAAAGGTTTGTATGCATTAATCCCATCATGGTATGGTACAACACAAGGGAGTTTTTCTGACTCTTCATTGAAAAAAGAACTCCTTCCATGAGAGAAATTAGCCTTTCTCGAGCAGTGTCCATGTGCTTGGAACACATCATTTGCATTCCAAAATTCCTGAAGCACAAAAAAATAAGAATGCAACTCATGTGCATGTGTATGGAAGGTATCCAATGGATACAAATTAAATCTTTGTGTCTTCCCATATGTTAGGCCAATGTCAGTCACAACAACAAATTTATTGCATATATTAAGCTTTTTATCTCCCACAGTCTTCATCTCTGCTATGTATCTGCCTATCCAATCTATGCGTGGATGAATGGTACCAAGTGGAAACAATATGTGCCTATGTTGATGTTGAGAAGGTAATGGTGCATCCCTCAAGTCATCCTGAACATCTATGGGAGCCTCCTTCTCCTCATGTGGCACCAACAAGGAAAAATCATTCTTCCAATTTTCATCCCCACTTGATGTGGCTGAAACAGGAGTGTGAGTAGAACTATGAACCAACTCTTTGCAATACTTATCCACCCATCTTATGTCTGCATCTTCTACATCACTGGATAATCCAACCGATGTGGGATCCTATGACTCTTCATGGCAAAGGGACACTCTCCAGAAAACAACTCCAGTTTTCTCTAGAAAAGATCAAGTGCTTGGTTCCCATCAAGCTTGTCTGTACCATCCTCAAGAACTTGAAAAACTCAATGCATATCATGATCCACCATCTCATGAGATTCCTCCATATGACCAGGAATGCAATCATCCTTGTGAATATGGCTGAATGGTGTGTAGGAGGGTAGGTGAAATCTTTGCAACTCCTCATGAAGTTGCTCTATCTTCATCTGGGACTCTTGGAGTGCACATTGAGTGTTCTTCAAAGAATATTGGGTGGTCAATAATTCTTGTGTGAGCTTGTAATTATCCTCTTCATCCTTTAAGGATGCTTCATGCAACAACTCAACAAGCTTAAGTAAACTGTCTTTATCAAAAAGAAATTGGATAAAATTACCATTGGTGCTTGTCATGGCTTTTTGAAAATTTTCCATGTCTTCCATTGAGGATTTCTCCTCCAGCTTCCAACAGAGATATACCATCAATGAATGGGTTCCATGGAGTGTGTGTAGTGCCTCTTTGGTATTTCTCTCACTGATATTCAGTGAACCTGAGAGGAAATGAGGTGATGGGAGATGAACCTCTTCTTCTTCACTGCAAATACCTTGCAGTACCTTCTGCTTCTCTTCATGAATCTTGGTTTATGGTTTCCCACTTGCAGGATTAGATGGTTCATAGCTCTCCTCAATGATGATAGGGGGATGTGAATTCTTACCAATGTCAAGAATCACTTATGATGTGGCTGAAACTTCATCTTGCTGCAAGAGAGTACAAAAATCTGAACTGTGTTCCTCCCTTTTCATCAGATTGTTTTCCTTTAGATTTCCTAGTTCACACCCAGCTGGTGGGGGTTTGTCTTCCACTTCACGAGGAAGTTCAAAAGATGATTTCATATTTGATATTTGTTCTTCTTTTGGATCTGATACAAAAGGTACCTTATCATCATGAACAACATTTCCCTCCTTTGCACTGATTTTTTGTTCACCAATAAAGAAACTAGGAGGGAATTCTTTTCGCTCACCATTGTCCTTCATTTTGCAGTCCTCATAGAAAAGTGCAATATTTTCAATCTCCCATGAATCATATGGATGAAATTAATCATGGTTGCTTCAAAAATCAGAGCCCTTATCATCTATTTCCTTCATGTTACTCTCTTCACACCAAATTTTCTGGCTTGCTCCTTCACCAATTTTTCTGTTTCAAACCCAAGCGGTGTGGCCTTGTTTTCTTCTTCCTTATGTGGCTCCAAAGGTGATTGTAATTATGATTTATGATATTCTTTTGGATCTGATAAAAAATATGTCTCTTCACCCATACATGATCCATCATCCTTAGTAGTGATTTGTAGATTACCCCTAAAGAATTTGGAAGTGCATTCACCTTCCTCTTCTTCTTCCATGCAGTCACCCTGCAGTGACTTGCATTCCACCTCAAGAATTTCTTTCTCCACTTTATTTATATTCTCCTTCAAGGAATTTGAGGCTTCTTCCTATTTATGGCCACTAGAAGTTTTGTTTGGAAAAAACCCAAACATTCTCTTATTTATTGGACAAGCAGATGGCTTTGATGAACCTTCCTTCTTTCCTCCTCTTTTGGCTCCAGGTGGCAACCTTCTAGTCTCCACTTCCTTGCACACTTCATCAACCATGTGTGCAATAATTCTCATGTTTGTCCCACAATAGGGATAGATGAACATCTTTTGTATCACAAGAGTGAACTACTCTCGAAAATATAAGACCTCCCTTATCTCTTCCTTCAAGGCCTGAGTATTCCATGGAATATTGGAAGGATTCCTTAGAGTTTCTTCCATTGAGAATTTGGTCATTGATACTTGTAGATCTATGCCAAATGGAATCGTCATAAATTGGGAGCTAGAAATCATCCATATCATTCCCAATACCTCTACCTGAGGTACTGCATGAGGGCTCTTCATAGCCTTCTTCCTCATACTGCTCAAGGTCTTCTTGTTCTTCATACCTTCTGCAATATTCTTCAGACTGCTCATCAAAGTATTGCTCAGAGTATGACATGGATAACAAATGTTCTTATTTTACTTGAGAGATTATTTTCCACAGGTTGGGACAAGGAAATTTCTCTAATACCACTATAATATCCATCAATCATATTTCATAGATACTAACTCCAGACAAAGACTTGGTGTAGAAAACTGTCAAACTAGGTGCTAGGAAATTACTAGTTTTGATTGGAAGGACTCAAACTGAAAGGATTCTTCACAAAAGGAACTCAAATCTATGATACCACTGTAATGTTATGGATATGATATACATATTTAACACTAATACTTCCACAAATTTAATTAAAAATATGATATAAAACTTGCAGACAATCAGTAAAATTTTGGACTATGAATATAAAGGCATTTTATTGAAAAATTCATAGGCATGGAAGCGGGAAGAGGGAAGCAACCAAGGAAAATTTCAAGACATAGAATACATATTCCCTAAATTTTTTATATTGGATAACATTAGGTTTAAGAGTCATCTATGCTGAAACTTACTCCCATGCTTCTGGGTCATCCAACCGTGAAACTAGGTAGATTCCTTCTGATCCCTTCAACCAGAGGCTTGGATAAATGTACAAAGATGATATTAGAAATTAATACAAAATTAAATAATGTTTGGAAAACTTTGTAATAGCTATGTATAGTTTTGGTAGGTTTAGGGGAGAATTGGGAGAATTTGGCAATTTTGGATTGGTGATTCCCTGCGCAGTGGAGGCTACTCAAACAGTGTACTAACTCAAGTAATTTTATGTTTGAAGGTTTTGTTGGATAGAGGGGTGAGTTTTTGACACACAACAACTTCTATAATAAAATTTGGGTGAACAGAACTCTCGTAATGAAAGAAACTGTGAGACTAGTCAATTTTAACTAGTTATCTAGATAGGGTGTACAATAAAGCATAAAATTCGTATAAGAATGAATTCAGTATAGAGAATGGAATTTAGAATAGCCTAATACATATATACTCAACATATTACATCACTCATACTCATTCTCATGGCCATTGTTATCACATATAGAGTAGCCAAGCTACCATATTTTATTTTTCAGATACAGTACATTTTTCAACCAGATCTCCTACATATGAGATACTGAGATGAGAATTTTTGACATATCATTATTTTGTTAGTGGACTATTATACTCTCCCATGTCAGGACTAAGTCTCAGGACACTTAGATGCGAGTACTGATGTAGCCATTTAGTCATTTGCAGAGTAGTTAGTGATGCCCAGATTGATGTTAGTGTTTTCTCATTGGATAGATGATGGTTCAGATGGATTATTTGCATGGTTATGACTCAGAATTTATTATATTGTGTTATTGTTATCATTGCTCTTATACTCATATTTGTGACATATACTAGCATTTAGTGTCATGATCTGGTGGTCATAAATATATGGACTTGGATGTATTTGTATTATATATTGATGTCCCTACTTAGACTTGGAAGTTCCTGATCTATACTCATTGGTTTTACCCTCCCTAGGGAGAATAGAGGTAGTCATTCCCACCATAATCTATCTTGATAGCATTGGATTCATTGTTCATTTGTATCCACCCATCCATTTCCTTCAAGTTTTGTTTTAACTCGACTCACTACTTGACTTGTGGCATGGAGGACCTTTCCCTGCTAGAACCTTTGTTGGACAAACCTCCTGGTTTATATTGTGTCTTGGCTCTGAGTTGGTGACAGAACTTTCCCTTTGGTGAGTTGGATTGTATGCCTAAATCATTCTGGTCGGTTGTCCTAATGTTTGGCATTGTGCAGAACTCCCCTTGGTCACTTGAGATGTTGTTGGCTAAAACTGAAAGCTCATGTACTACTTGTATTGGAAATATTTATATATGTGCCCATGGAGAATGTAAATTCTAAACTGTATTTCTTAACATATATGAGAAAAGGGAAAGAGTTATGAAATGCTAAAATACCTCGTGAAGGGTATAATAAAAGATCCCAAAAGCAATGGCTAAATATATTCTATATCCAAATATTGCTGACCTTATAAATTTGAGTACGTCCCGGATGAAAGCTGCGATTAGATGTGCTTTTAAGCACTAGTGAAGTACCAAAGGGTCATATAGGCAAAAAAGGCCATGGAAATAAAATTGATGGTCCTAATGAACCTGGATCAAACTTGATGTAGACATGATGCCTAAGTTGAATAAGCACTCTCTGAACAACTCAACCATTTGTGAGGCATTGCCATTCCCTGTGTAGTTGTTTGTCCGGCATGTGGTTATAATGAGTATTCCATTTCCATATCCAAAGTGTCATGATGTTAAGTTGATAGTCATCTTTTGCCTTAGCCTTGTAAATTTCAACCTTCACCCTTCACTAGCAAATTGACTACAACTATGAAGTGAGTATAGTCCCGAAAGTCTGGTCTAAGTAATAATATAAAACCCTATATATGTATTTGGTTGATGTACCGCCAGTGAGATTACTACTACTTGTTGTGATTGTTTCTTAAATGATTTGTAGATCATGTCTTAGCCTTATAACACTTGCAGCAGATGGATGATAGTTTGAGTTATATTATTGGTATTTGGTCATTTACATATGATTATTTTGTCTATTGGCTATGGTTGATGATCAAGTAGAGACCTCGAAAGGGTATGAGTATACACCCTAGATGGATTTGGACTCTCTGAGTCTAATGAGATAGCTTATTTTCCGTTCTGGGTACTTGTAAAAATGGTCAGGCTCATTTTTCCTTTCTGATGTAGTTTTCCTTCACAGGATGAGGTGTTTAAGCAGGGAGATGTTTTATTGGATCTCCTAGGGAGTTGTATGGGACATAGGGGGTACAACCACTTGATTGTACCATAGTACCCCCATCCCAGAGAGCCTGGTGGGCTCAGTTGGACAACACAGACAACCTAGGAGGCTGTTTTGGCAGGTTCACATTTCTCGAGGCAGATTGAAAAATGATTAAATGTCTATTGAATAAAACGATTTGGGATACTTTCTGGAGCTTTTGGGAGGCTCACGATTTCATCAAGGAGGCACAAATTCAAAAAATTAAAATTTTATATTCTTTTATTTTGCCATGGGGTACCCAGAGGGAGTTAGTTAACACTCCATGGACTCACCATGTGCTTCATTTATTTCTTGTTGAGTGGGGTACCCTCTTTATGGGTGATCTAGTCCACTTTGGTACTTTATGGTTATATTGATCCATGTATTGTATGTTGAGATCATCTCAACCATTGATTAGAACATTTATGTCTTTAAATCTTAGCCACTCGTTTTGAAAGTGGTTAGGATTTTGGTTCTCTCATTTCTATTTAAAGGAGAGAGCTTCTCATTTGTAAAGGGTATTTGGCTCTTGGATCTGGATAATAGAAAAAATTTCTTGTGGATATTTTCTTGGATCTCCTTTGCATCTGATGTTATTAGATGGTGATTGGAAAGTATTTGGCTTCCTAGCATTCGGGAAATTGTTATGATATATATATTTTTTGGGGATCATTGTCTTGTCTATAGGAGGACGACTTCAGCTTGGGCATTTTTGCAGGGGGACCTCAACTCGTTTGGATTGTCTTCGTTTTTTATCAAGGGGTGATCCAGGAGGATCCAAGAAGGATTTTTTTTTGAAGTCCTCCAATCTCAGAAATACTAGCACTAGATCGAAGGGCTCTTCGATACAATTCCAACGATGTTCATTTCACCTCAAACAGACTCCGTATGAGAAAGTTATCGCGTTTTGTTGTATTGATGAAACAGGCAAATTTGGCAAAATGGGGGTGCCACGTGGCACCACTGGCAGGGTGACACATGGCATACGTATAGTACAGACGAGGTGACATGGAATGTACGTACGGACCAATGGATATTGAACACGTGGCAGTATGGGCAGTGACTTGGCAGTTGACTGGACGCCGACTGGGCATAAGGTGGACCAATCCCAGGCCACCACGTGGCAGCACAGGATTGGCCAATAAATCGAATACAAAATTATGGCCTCCGTGGGGTTCGACCCCATGACCTCTGCAAATAATGCTGAGCGCCTTCGCCACTTGGGCTACGTGTGGTTCTTGGTATGCACATGCAATAAAATTTATTTAAGGTTGGGGCCGGGGCAAGCCCCGACCCATGGCTTTCAATGCGACAAGGTACCAATCCCATGGGGAGTTTGTTACAACTCCAACCCACAAAAATCACGTTGGAGTGGATGACCCACATGATATCAACTCTCGGATAGGGTAACACACATGGTCACATGTTTTATAACAAATTTTTGATAACATGTGAAAAGTGAGTTTTGCAAACGGATTACATGCCATTTTAAAAGGGTATTTTTAAATATGTTTGTTTATTATGTAATTCCATTTGTTATGACCTAACCACCGCATGGTTATTCGACGAATTTTGGATATGGTGATTTTGGCATGTGGCTATTTCGCCAAAGAATGGCATGGGCCATTTTGACTTGTAACAAAGTTTTGGGATTTTGTAATACCATTATGGGTAGGTTATAACAAGGGCTACTATAATATGCTATAGTTGGTAAATTTCCAACTAAATTTTTTTAATAAAAATCCCAACCACATGAGAACCAACTTAGGAGTTGTAACTCCATGCCCATTGAGGCAAATTTGTTGTAACCAAAGAGAACATGAGGAAAATGTGAAGAGGGGCAAGCCAAACTATATAAACCCCCTTGATTTCCATTGCCACTCATGCTTTGGAGTGGAGACTTTGTAGCTAAAGGAGAGAAGGGAGATTGCGTAGCTCTGCAGGAGGAAGGTACGAGTGTTTATACTCATTTTACACCGTCTTCAGGCTTCGGAGTTGCTGGAAGTAGTCTTGTTGTGTTTTGGGCAGTGGTTCTCTTCCTGACCATTGTCGCCAAGGTATCATTGTATCATTGCCATGTATTTTTCCTTCATGCTGAGATTATAGATCGAACCTCCTATTGAGAAGCAGGCCCGGAGACGTAGTCCATCCTAGACGAACTCCGTTATCAACTTGTTGTCTTTATGTGCGTATTGTCTATGTTGTTTGGTTCTCTTCTTATGGATTTGCGAGCTTCATTCATGCTCTTTATGCAATTCATGTTAGCATCATAGAGTAGCAAAGATCTTGTTTTTGGATCATGTGGTATCAGAGCAGGACTATTTGATGTTGGATTGTGAGTGTGGATGCTCACGAGGGCTAAACTGCAAGCTGGCGAGGGTACATTAGACCCTTACAATTTCGAGATCGGACGTGCACACTGAAGGAGAAAGATGGATGCTAATGATGCCCGCATCGAGATGGAGGCAAACTTTCACAAGGTCTTCTACATGATGGCCGACAAGGTAGACAAGTTGTTTGCAGACTATGAAGAATGCATGGCAAAAGAAAGAAAAGGCAGTGAAGTAAAGAAGGAAGACAAATAAGTGAAGGACGAAGGCAACGCTTCAGTTAACCAAGGAGGAGGTGGCGAAGAGCCTCCTGAGCCTCCCTCTTCACCTTCAGCTTCAAGCACAAGTTCAAGTGCTTCTTCCTCATCTCATTCTCAGCATTCCAAGGTTCCTCACAAAGAGCCTCAAAAGAAGCCCTTATTGAAGCTCGATGTGAAGTTTGATTTGCCCATGTTCAATGGGGAAGCAAATGCAGAGAAGTTGAACAATTGGATAAGGCAAATTGAGGTCTATTGCCGAGTCCAGCAGATCAAAGAAGAAGATGTGAAGATTCAGTTGGCTTCACTTCGGCTGACAGGCACCACACTTGTATGGTGGGAAAGCAAGCTTCAGCAAGGTAGCAAACAAATGGGTAATCTTCTCTCATCGTGGTATGCTTTCATTTTTGCTTTATGTAAGCAATTTTATCCATTGGGTTATGTTCAAAAGGCTATGATGGATTGGCAAAGTTTTAGACAAGGCAAGGGTCAGAGTGTTCAAAATTTTACTGAAGAATTTAGAAAGAAAGCTTTAGAGTTGAATATTTCTTTAGATTCTCCTGATAGTATTTTGAAGTACATTGGTGCTCTTCATCATTATCTACGCCATACTTTGCTGCTGTTGAATCCTACTAGTGTGGATGAAGCAAGTGTTCAAGCTACTCATCTTGAGAGTAGGGGGAAGCATTTGCAAGAAGACCATCCGAAGAAGCCTTTCAAGCCCAACAACAACCACGAGTCCAAAAAGAAAGACAAGAGCAAGAAGACAGCTACTTCCAAGAAGGAAGGAGGAAAGCTCCATTGCAAACATTGCGACACTGATGGGCATGATGAAGAAAGTTGTAGGAAGTTGCATCCTGAACAAAGGCCAAAGCATTATGGAGGCAAAAAGAAGAAAAAGACCATTGCAACAGCGCAACGAGATTTGGGTTTCGACTCAGGTGACGAAACCATGATTACAACCATGGGAATGCAAGGTAACAAAACTCCTCATACTGGTTCAAGTTCTACTCATGTTTCTAAAGAAAATGATAAAAGAAGGAGTGAGTTGTTTCACATCAGAGTTGTTTCTAAGAATACAAAGATTGAAACATTATTTGATCCTGGTTCTCAAGTAAATTTGATCTTAGAATCAGTTGTTAAGAAGTTGGGCATACAGACTAAACCTCACCCCAAGCCTTATCCTCTTGGATGGGTATGTGATAATGCTAAGCTACAGGTGACTAAGCAATGCAAGTTAAGGTTTGCTATTGCTTCAAAGTTGATCGATGAGGTGGACTTAGATGTTGTTCATCTTGACATCTACGGTATCGTATTGGGAAGCCCATACTTGTATGATCGAAAGGCAGTATTCTTCCGTCATGAGAACAAGTACCATCTCACCAAAAATGGGGTGGAGTACATTGTGAGGGCTCACAGTATGAAGGCTAACACCACTCTTGTTAGTGCAGGACAGATGAAGAGACTCGTCAACACTAATAAGAGATACATGCTCATGGTTGTGAGAGCAAAAGATGCTAAAGCATCCGATGCTTTCAAAGGTTGTGATCCTTCTCATAAAAAGGCTATGATTGATATTGTGGCTAACTATGATGAAATATTTCAGGAACCTACAGGTTTGCCTCCCAAAAGGGAGATTCAACATGAGATTCATCTCCAGCAGGATGCTCCTCTTCCTAATCTGGGCATGTACAGGTTGTCCGCAGTTGAAATGGCAGAGATTAAGAAGTAGGTTCAAGACTTGTTGGACCACAGAGTGATCAGACCCAACTCCTCTCCATGTGGTTCGCCGATTGTGTTGGTGATGAAGAAAGATGGCACATGGAGGATGTGCATTGACTATCGGGCTCTCAACAAGATCACAATCAAGAATCGATACCCACTTCCTTGCATAGATGACTTGCTCGACCAGTTGAGAGATGCTGTGTTCTTTACCAAGTTGGATTTGCGCAGTGGCTACCACCAGATCAGAATTGCAGAAAGTGATGTGTGGAATACGACCTTCAAGACCAAGCGAGGTCTATTTGAGTGGTTGGTGATGCCCTTTGGGCTTTGCAATGCACCTGCAACCTTCATGCGGGTAATGAATGATGTTTTCCGGCCATTCTTAGATGATTTTGTCGTTGTATACTTAGATGATATCTTGGTCTTTAGCAAAACTTGGGAAGCACATGTGGGGCATGTAAAGCAATTGTATGTAAAATTGTCAAAGTGTGAATTTGGAAAAACTTCATTAGTTTACTTGGGTCATATTGTAGGAGGTGGAAATTTAAAAATTGATCCTTCAAAAGTTGATGTAATTGTCAATTGGCCTAAGCCTACTAACGCTACTGAAGTGAGAAGATTTTTAGGAGTTGTTCAGTATTGGAGGAGGTTCATTCAGAACTTCTAATACATAGCATCTCCTTTGCATGCCTTAAAAAGTGTGAAGAAAGCCTTCCAGTGGGGAGGTAAGCAGCAAAAAGCCTTCGACACATTGAAGGGAAAGATCAGCACCGCCCCAGTCCTAGCCTTGCCCGATTTGCAGCAGCCATTTGAGATAGAGACAGATGCCAGTGGATATGCCATGGGGGCAGTATTGATGCAGCACCACAAGCCTATTTGCTACCATTCAGAGACTTTTACTGAAGCAGTGATCAACTACCCCACCTATGACAAAGAGTTGTATGCTTTGGTTCAGAGTGTCAAGAAGTGGAAACACTACTTGATGGGTAAGGAGACAATCATCCATACCGATCATCAACCCTTGCAGTATCTCCAGTCCCAAAGTAAGCTCTAGCAAGCTCGTCATTTCAGGTGGATGGGATTTCTTCAACAATTCCATCTAGTGATCAAGTACAAGAAGGGTACCAGTAACAAAGTGGCAGATATGATTTCTAGACCTCCTATTGTTGCATCTATTGTTTTGAAAAATGCTTCTTTATCCCATGAAAGTTATATTGAGCAGTATGCTACTGATGATGATTTCAAGGAGATTTATGAGAAGCTAACCAATGGCACACAGGTGGAAGACTACTATTTGCAGGGAAAGTTGCTCTATCATTTGGGCAAGCTATGTGTTCCTATCAGTGAAAGAGTCCATGTAATACGAGAAGCTCATACTTCTCTTGTATCAGGGAATTTTGGGGTAGGTAAGACTTTGGCTCATTTGTAGAGACTTTTTTATTGGCCTCGCATGAAAGACATTGTAACAAAATATGTAAAGGGGTGTGTGATGTGCTCTACTTGTAAGCCCACTAATAGAAAATTAGGGCTGTACTCACCACTTCATGTTCCTTCCCATCCTTGGGAAAGCATTTCCATGGATTTTGTGGGGGGTTTGCCTATGTCTAGAAGGGGTCATGACTACTTGTATGTGGTCATGGATAGGTTTAGCAAGATGTGTATTCTTATGCCATGTAAAAATTAGGTCACCGCAGAGCAGGCTGCTTCTCTCTTCTTTCAGCATGTATGGGTTCACTTTGGACTTCCTACGTCCATTATCTCGAATCGGGACTCTCGATTTCTTGGAGAGTTTTGGACAAAGTTATGGTGTATGATGGACACCAAGCTGAAGAGGAGCACTGCTTTCCATCCACAGAACGACGGGCAGACAGAGGTAGTCAACAGGACAGTTGTCCATTTGCTTCGAGGCTATTGCAACAAGCATCCTAAGTTATGGGATGAACAGATCCAGTATGTGCAGCATGCCTACAACAGGGCTATGCATTCTTCCACTCAGAGCTCACCATTTGAGACCTGCTTTGGGTACTTTCCAAAGACTCCATTGGACTTGAATTATGGGAGAGAGGTTGGTTCAAGCACTTCCAAGGATGAAGACAAAGCCCGCAGGTTCATTTAGAGAGTTCAACAAGTACATCAAGCAGTGCAAGAGGAGTTGGAGAAGAGTCAAGCCCAGTACAAGGCTCGCCATGACAAGCATAGAGTTGATCATCAGTTTCAGGTGGGAGATCAAGTGTGGCTTCACATCAGTAAGGAGGGGATGAAAGGAGAAGGCAAGAAGCTCAAGCCTATTAGATATGGTCCCTTCACCATCTTGGAGAAGATTGGGACGAATGCTTTTCGCTTAGAGCTACCGCCATACATACAGATCTACTCAGTGTTGAATGTGGAGAACTTGAAACTCTATGAGCCTCCCATGATCATGGATGAAAGGGAGAATGTCTCATTGCCATCAGTTGATGAATTTGCTCCTGAATACATGGATGAGCTAAAGGAAGATATCATCTTGGACAGAAGGACAAGGACTTCTCGCAGAGGTGATGTTGAGTATCTTCGAGTGGGCATCAAAGGCACTCATCCAAGCAAATCCAAGCGGATTGAGAAGGAGAAAGTGAGGGAGCAATTCCATCACCTATTTGTTGATTAGTAAAGGGTTTTGGAGGCCAAAAGCTTCTCAGTGGGGAGGAATGATCCAGGAGGATCCAAGAAGGCAAATTTTTTTAAGTCCTCCAATCTCTACAAAACCAGCACCATATCGAAGGGCTCGTCGAGACGATTCCAAAGACGTTCTTTTCACCTCAAACGGACTCTGTATGAGAAATTTATCGCGTTCTATTGTATTGATGAAACATGCAAATTTGGAAAAATGGGGGTGCCACGTGGCACCACTGGCAGGGTGACACGTGGAATCCGTACAGTACATATGAGGTGACATGGCATGTACGTATGGACCAATGGAGGTTGAACACGTGGCAGTACGGGAAGTGACTTGGCAGTTGACTAGATGTCGACTGGGCATAAGGTGGACCAATCCCAGGCTGCCACCTGGCAGCACGGGATTGGCCAATAAATCTAATACAAAATTATGGCCTCTGCGAGGTTCGACCCCATGACCTCTGCAAAGAATGCTGAGCGCCTTCGCCACTCGCGCTACGTGTGGTTCTTGGTATGGACATGCAATAAAATTTATTTAAGGTTGGGGCCGAGGCAAGCCCCGACCCATGGCTTTCAATGCGACAAGGTACCAATCCCATGGGGAGTTTGTTACAACTCCAACCCACAAAAATCACGTTGGAGTGGATGACCCACGTGATATCAACTCTCGGATAGGGTAACACACATGGTCACATGTTTTATAACAAATTTTCGATAACATGTGAAAAGTGAGTTTTGCAAACGGATTACATGCCATTTTAAAAGGGTATTTTTAAATATGTTTGTTTATTATGTAATTCCATTTGTTATGACCTAACCACCGCATGGTTATTCGACGAATTTTGGATATGGTGGTTTTGGCATGTGGCTATTTCGCCAAAGAATGGCATGGGCCATTTTGACTTGTAACAAAGTTTTGGGATTTTGTAATGCCATTATGGGTAGGTTATAACAAGGGCTAATAGAATATGCTATAGTTGGTAAATTTCCAACTAAAAACTTTTAATAAAAATCCCAACCACATGAGAACCAACTTAGGAGTTGTAACTCCATGCCCATTGAGGCAAATTTGTTGTAACCAAAGAGAACATGAGGAAAATGTGAAGAGGGGCAATCCAAACTATTTAAACCCCCTTGCTTTCCATTGCCACTCATGCTTTGGAGTGGAGACTTTGTAGCTAAAAGAGAGAAGGGAGATTGCGTAGCTCTGCAGGAGGAAGGTACGAGTGTTTATACTCGTTTTACACCGTCTTCAGGCTTCGGAGTTGCTGGAAGCAGTCTTGTTGTGTTTTGGGCAGCGGTTCTCTTCCTGACCATTGTCGCCAAGGTATCATTGTATCATTGCCATGTATTTTGCCTTCATGCTGAGATTATAGATCGACCCTCCTATTGAGAAGCAGGCCCGGAGACGTAGTCCATCCTGGACGAACTCCGTTATCAACTTGTTGTCTTTATGTGCGTATTGTCTATGTTGTTTGGTTCTCTTCTTATGGATTTGTGAGCTTCATTCATGCTCTTTATGCAATTCATGTTAACGTCATAGAGTAGCAAAGATCTTGTTTTCGGATAGGGGGTTTTCATTAGTGTCATTGTGGTCTATGATTTTCTCTTGCTATTTTTCTGTAGCATTTAGATTTTTTCTCATGTGGCAATAAATATGATATGGTTGACGTTTGTTGTGCAAGGGAGAGGGCGCATTGACTTCCTCGGGCAAACATTGGACATAGAACTCACTTCAATCTTCTCAAATTGATCAGGATGGAAGGGATGATCATCATCAAGGCATATACAAGGTTTTCCAGGTAATATCTACAGGTTGGTTATTTTGTTCCATTATCTCAATCCATTGTTCCTGCTTTTCTTCAATTTATTAAAAATTCCAAAATATTTAAAAAATCCAAAAATACTTAATCGGGGAACCGTTTGATATTTGTACAAACCACTTCTGGGTTTTGTAGATCGGGCATCCCTTTCACCAATTCATTCTCAACGCTATCCAAAAGGTGGTTGGTTTTCCCTAGATCTAAAAAATTGTATGTTTAAACCCTAGCACCCCCCTGAAATTTTGAATTTTCCATATCTGATGTTTTCCAGAAAATAATCACTTGGGTTCGTAGATTGGGTCCTCCTATTTCCAAAACACCTCCAACATTGAGCTATTTTCTGCCAGGTGGCCCTAGATCTGAGAAACTGACTTTCAGCACCCTAGCACTCCTAGTCATTTTCTGACTTTTCCGGATCTGAATTTTTTTTTTTTTTTTTTTTTGCATTTTTCCATCTTGGGTTTGTAGATCAGGTCATCCACAACCCATTTATCCTCCAATGCTGAGTCGATACCTCCCAAATTGTCCTAGATCTGAGGATATGTCCCTCCAAACCCTAGCGCTAGCCCTCCTTCTGCTGGTTTCCCCTGCAAACTGAATTTTTTGGGCCAAATAATTTTTTGGGTCCATAGGTCAAGGCATATCCTAGGTTGGTTCATTCCAACACTGGGTAGATACTGACTCCATTTCCCAAGGCCCAAAAGGCACTGATCTCCAACCTTAGTACTAGCCCTCTTTTGGCCTATTTTCCCTGAAATCTGACTTTTACTTGATGACTCAGGAACTTTGATTTTGTCATATTTCTCACTTAGTCTATCCCTTGGTACTAGATAGTCCCAAATCTGCCCCTGATTACCCCGCATCGGTTATGTTTCCCAAGGCAACGGTTATCTCCATCAGTTGCTAGTACCCCAAACCTAGATCTAGTATTCCCCCCCATAGGTCACCTTGGTTCCACTTCAGATAAACCTTCATATAATCGAAACCTATACCCAAATCCCTGGTCCACTTAGTAACATCTTCCATAGATCTAGAGTCTCCAATTACTTTACACCTTATGTACTTCAAGCTTACTTGATCTGATCTAGTCTCTAGGTCTAATCTCTCATGTCGGGAGTAGATATGGGTCTCCCCCGTTGTGGTCTTGGACTTAGATAACATAAAGCGAAGACTGCCTTGATTGGTGTGACAACTATCCATTTGGGGGTCTAGGCAGTCTTGGTTCCACATCCTTAGTTTCTTGTCCCTCTACCATCCATCCTGGATCCACCTCACATAGGAAAATACAAGGTTGGTGATAATAGCCATTACTCATTTACTGAAGTAATAAACTGATAAAAAAAACCTCCTTTTAAGGACAAATTAAGCTCATACATGGAAGACTTGATATGTGAGCATATTGGACATAAATATTTACACTATTGCAGATATATTAAACATATGTTTACTGGACAATTCACATGAAAGAGAAGTGGAGGACTAACCACTCCAGATGGAGCTCAAAACAGTGGGAAGGAGGCCTAGATCTGACATCAGGATGGATGGGAGCATAAGTGAAGCTTCCACTTCACTAGAGCTCGACTTCATTGAGAAGAATGGATGCAAAATACATCTGATCTGATCTCATGGGTTGATCATCATCTTCTCCACACGTGCAATGAGAAATGAAATGTAAGAAGAAGAATGGGGAAGGAAGGAATTGGGGCACATCTCCCAAAGGTTGATGCACATCTCTCAGTAGAAGCAATGCTTCTCATAAACATCAACCAATCATAAGAAAAACTCCGTAATAGATCTCCTCCTATATTTTTATGAACTTATGGTGACTTGTTTAGCAGGTAGGTGAACTGTGAGAGCAAGTCATCCACATAGAACCCCTAAACCTATCCACATATGCGCCCTCCTTAAGTATTTGGAAAGTTTGAGTCCTCAGAGATGTTTCCATTCTTGTATCTTTCATCCCATTTTGAAACTATGTTTTCCTTGACCCAGAGTTTCTATTTTCCATATGACAAATTTTCTTGGCTTCCCTGCTTTTGTGATTGAACTCAAAAAGGGAAACTATGCCCTCCTTTGGTTTGATGTTTCCTTCTTTTCATTATGACATATTTTTCTACCTTCTGCTTTTGTCATTGTAGTCTTAAATGGAAACTGCACCCTCCTTTGATATGATGTTGCCTTTTTAGATCTGAATTATTTTGTCATAGCTTTTGGCACTTTCCTTCTTCCATTGACTACTTTATTTTGTCAGTCTCTAAATATTCTCCTTCGAAAGTTGGATTTCCCATTGCGCCCCCCTGACATGGCACTTATTTTCCACATATTAAATTGCTCAATAATCAATAATGGCAATAATTAAAATCAAGTACATGCCTTAATAATAAATTCTTAGCAAAATTTCCCTAGGATAATTAATTAATGCCATTTATCCCCCCTAGGTGCTTAGCAAGGTCCACACTTTTGGTGGTCAAAATGTGGGGACATGACAGTTTACCATACTTTGGCGCTCTAGTGTGCTATGTTAATACAAACACATTGTTTGCAATTTTTTTTCGCAAGATGGTGTTTATGGTCGTGTTGGTACATTATTTTTTTGCAGCACTGGTGCATGTATGTTGTGTACGTATAGATGTGTTACGTTTGTTTAAACACACTGAAAAAAACCCGCTAAAATCTCCACCCGCTCGCCTCCGGTAGTGACCTCCACTATAAATGGATATTTGGGCTCTTTTTAGAGTAGCATTCGTTGTAACCTCCACTAAAGGCCTTTTCCTTGTAGTGTTAGAAAGTTTGGATGCATTGCATGGGTGCACATCCTAGATGACTATAAAAATAAATTAGATGCAAAATTTCATGATTTCATCATTACATAATACTTTGAAGAATTGAAGACCTACATATTATTTGATCCAGGCAAACAACATATCATCATTTGAAGGGTTTTTCCTTTGAGAAGAATACCTCATGTATTAAACTGTTGAATTCCTCTTTTGGTTTGATGAATGGTGATCCTTTTAAAATTATGACAGAAACATGATCGAATGGAACCTATTTTGGAGTCTCAATTAGACAGTTGAATCACCTGCCTACCTTGACTTGTAGTCAACTATTGACTATGTAATTGACCACTAAATTTAGAACCATTGATCAAACTTCTCATGAACTAATCAATACAAGAATTTCTTCATTTCAAAATAGTTGTCTATCCCATTAGGTTTCTAAGAAAATTGAAGTTGTTGGAGTTTATGGAAGTGATATTAATGACTCAAGGAAAACTATAAGTAAAAACCAAGGTGGAGGTGCTTCTCTAATGACATGTGTTGGCTTTAAATATCCTCCAGTATTTCTGTCACTAAACCTAAGTTCAATCCCTTTTGCTCAGACAACAAAGCTCAAGATATCGACCCGACAGAGCAGAGATCAACCGACAGCACATGTGACACAAATGTCGTCTCACCCGAGATATCTCTCGTTATGGGTAACCTCCAGAACTAGGTTTTTGCAGTTGGGTGGGAGGGTGTTTTAGTACCTTGGCTATGCGCCAAGGCCTCCAACAAAGGTCGGTGAGGGGTGGATTACTTGTATGTACAGTGCTTCAGCAGTTAAACTGTGACCCAAACTTTCTTTATGCACTTAAGTAAATAAACAGTAGGCATGCAACATAAACTTATCCATTAATATAATGTGGCCATCAAACATTTATCCACTTGTGAATATAATAATCAATCAGTCATTCAACACAATAATCACACATACATCTAAGCTACTCCAACATTCACACATATACACAGAATATAACATGGAAACCCATCCGGGTGAAAACCACAAGGTGCTCTTCATTTGGCATGAAGAAATAGATGCACCTTTCATCTGCGCACAAAGCTGCAGACTCTGCCCAAGATCTTCTCTTCTATCTTTACATACTTTTCCTCCCTCTCATGTTCTTTGATCTTCTCTCTTTCTCTTTCTACTCTACTTATCTTAGTGATCCGCACACATCCTGGATCAACTCAAACTTCCCTACTCGTCTGTGCACTCAACTACATAACTTATACTCTGATGCCTTCAATGATACATAGTCATTAACTAGAACGCCTACCTCAAGTTTGGCTCATTATGGACTCATTATAGACTCATTTCCTGTCACTATCTTAGCCGACTTACTATATCCAGCCAACTGTTTGTCTTTCCTATTCTAGCAACACATAACAAGAGGCACTATCGGCCTGACTTACAAATATTCCTTCACGCATGTGGCTTCCGCCAACTCCAATCTAGCTCATACCCACAATCGTTAAGAACTGTCGCTTTCTCATTGGCATTCCTTACTGTTGTTTTTCGGCCGTTATGCTTTTTGCACACCTGATTTTGCTGATATTCTGTTATTCCATCTCGTCTTCCCTTTTATTCCTTTGACATGGATTTCTTATCTAGAGCAGCTTCCTCTTCCAGCGCCTTCTTTTTGTCTTCTTCTTCTCTTTTACTTCTTTTGTCGCAGCATCCTTCCCCTTTTCCTTTATGTTGCTTCCTCGGTCGTAGTTCCGTCCTCTTCTCCTTTATGTTCTTCTCCATACTTAGGAAGAATTCTACATGATTTCTTCCCTACTATCCCTAGGCCCAACAGTCCCCAACACTCACTTGTGGATCGTCTCAAACCATGTGAACTATTGCTCCATGGACTGACTTGCGCTGATTTTGTTCTGAAAATCCTTCATGATTTTCACTAGTTTCTCAGTCTCTGTGTGCACTTCTTCTTCTGTTTTCTGCATGTGCTCCATCAGGTTGGAACTGACATGTCCCGCATGAATTTTTCTATAGATTCCGCTACTTCGTGCACATTCTAATGTATAGGATGAATTTATGTTCCTTCTGTGTTTGATTGTATGTTCCTTTTGTGTTTGACTGTATGTTCCTTCCATGTTTGCTGCTTACTATAGTCGTTATAAATTCTGGTACTACTGTCATTTTTCCTTCTTATCAGATGCATTTACCGCTCAGAGAATAGGACAAAGGGGATGAGGGACTTATCGGTATTGTCGATTTTCCTTGTCAACATTTCTAGATTCAGCTCCCAACTCATCCCAAGTTTTTCCTTCTTCCCTTCAGAATATTCCTCGACATTATCCATGAATGAGTACACGACATCCAGGTAATCCTCATAGCTCGTGGCAGTCACTCAGTCCAGCATCCGGTCAATGTTTCTCTTTGCTTCAATGCTGGTGAGATATGTCATCCTATACAAGTAGTACCTCCCTCCATTCGAGTGTTCCAATTGAACTTGTTTTTGGAGTCATCATCACCTCTTGTATTTTTAGCAGTTTATAGTGATGATGGTGATGACGTTGGACATTCGTTCAGACTGGCAGTTCTTAGCAATGGATACTATCCATTGTGGAAACTAATTCCACAGTCTCGTCTGGATGTTTCGACGGGATTCCCTCTGGTCTTTGAATTCTTGCCACTTCTTCTACATTCATTCTCAATTATTTTAGGACAACATTTCTCTTGCGGTTCTTAGAAGGTCTCCTTAGTATCCTCTTTACTATGCTTGTTAGAGACGTTTTTGCAGGGAGTCTTGACACTGGCTTATTCTCCGAGTGGCTCCCGAACTTCAGTGGAACATCTCTAGAAACGTTTCTCTTACTAAGAACAGTCATTACAATTTCCCCTTTAGGGCCCCTAGGGCCATTAGCAGTAAAACTCTTACTATTCATACTTCTCCATAGGTCCTCATTAACTCTATGTGCTGCAAACATCATTCGTTGTGGCGTTATATGGATGCTAACTTGTAATGTGCCGACGTAGAGGGTTCGTTCTAGTGGGAAGTCTATCAAATTGTCACACGCTCCATCATCAAGTAGCATAATGACAACACGAACCATCACGTGGGTCATCGGTCCAACTCCTTATGTGGAGGTGCCAAGTACGCAGCCCCTTTTTGCTGTGAAGTCATGATACTTATGGAGGAAGTGACCCTAAAATTCCCTTTATGTCTGCTCAAATTTCCTTGGTGTCTGTTGATCTAATAATTGACAGTTGTCAAATCAACAATCTTGCTAAATAAGTGTGCAAACGCCTTCTTGGTTTTAGTTTTCCACATCCCCTACTGCGCTGCTTGTGATAGGAAATTCTTCTCTCTTCCCGTGTCCTTTGTCATCATACATGTTTTTTTTTTTTGAGCTAGTCGTAGTTATCAAAATAAGGTTTCAACTGAATCCCATTGATGAGCCCCATGACTTCCGCACCATCCAATTTTTCCAATTTCATCGCTCCTCCGTCAATGATTTCCTTAACCACATATGATTCTAACTAATGTGTCCTCAGCTTGCCTGGGTGCTTAAAAAATTTGTTGTCATACATAAGAACAAGGCCTTCAACTGAAAATTGCTTGTTCTTAATGTGTCTATCATGCCATACATTTTGCCTTTGCTTTTCTACATTTTGGTGAAATCCTGCAATGAAGCATTCTTCTTCCAAATGGATTAGCTGAAGCAATATTTCTTCAACAAAATCAACGTCTATCATTTCCGTGAGCGCCACCACTCTTAAACTAGGTACAATATATTCCATAGGAATGAAAACTTCCCATCCATATACTAACTTGAATGGTGTTTGACCTGTTAACTTCTTTCATGTTGTGTGATATGCGCATAGTACTGCGAAAACTTTCTGATCCCAATCATCCTTTCTTGTATTGTAGACTTTGGCTAACGCATTTTCCAGAATCTTGTTAAATGCTTCGACCGCCCCATTTGCTTGCGGGTGATATGGATTTGTTCTTATATGATGTATCTAAAATTCATCAGTTAGCTCTTCAATCAATTGATTAACAAAATGTGTACCTTGATCGCTAATCAATATCTTTGGCCACCCGAACCTTGTTACAAAATTTTCGAATACAAACTTCGCTGCTGTAGCAACAGTACAATCCTTGATGGGTGCAACTTCTGCCCATCGAGTTAGGTAATCCATCGCGGTGATAACATACCTAGCTCCTGTGCGCTTCCCTAATGGACTAATAGGTCCCACAAAGTCAACAACCCATTTGTCAAATTCCTGTAATGTGAGTCGTGGTACTAGTGGCATTTAATCTCTTCTGGATGGCTTGCTTGTTCTTTGGTAGATGTCACAACTGTGACAGTAATCCTGAGCATCTGCATGCATGGTAGGCAACCATAACCCTGCCTGTAATATTTTGCACACGCTCGCTTTTCTTGCATAGTTTCTTCTTGCGATACCAACATGTGCTTCACTTAAAATAATAGGTCGCTTATGTTTGAAAACACAACGTCAAAGTATATCTTCAGGGCCCAGTTTATACAAGTGGCCAACAATCAACTGGAAATATGTAGCTCGCGTTGCTAACTGTTTCTTTTGTGTTGTTGTAAATGTGGCCAGTGCAAAACCCGTAGTTAGGAACTATATGATATCTTCATATTGGTTATCAAAGGCAGTTACCACAAATAGTTATGCATCAAGAAGATGATCTTCCAGACTAGTAGGTTCTTCTCCACTCTCAATTCGTGATAGGTGGTCTGGTCCCAAGTTCAATCAGCCTGGTTTAACAATTATCTCAAAGTCAAATTCTTGGAAGAGGAGAAGCCACCGACAGATATTCCCCCCAACACTGGATTGTTGACCAAATATTTCAGTGCAGAATGGTTGGTGTACATTTTGAAATGTCCCCCCAGCAAGTGATGTCTAAATTTTTGCAGTGCGTAAACCCTAGCAAGTCCTTCCCTCTCTGTTGTAGTGTAATTCTTCTCTGCAATTGATAGCTTCCTTCTAGCAAAAGCAATGGGGTGATCAATCTCTCCTTCTCCTGGTTGCATTATTACTACTCCAAGCACAATAGAGGATGCATCGACATGAACATGAAATTATTTTTTCCAGTCTAGAAATACGAGTATGGGTGCAGCGGCAATCTTGCTTTTCAGTTTATCCAGACTCTCTTGACATTCATCTATCCACTAAAACTTAGTGTCTTTTTTCAACAATTTCTCCAACGATCTAGTCACTTGTGCATATCCTTTGATGAAATTTCTGTAATATCCCATATTTCGTAGTGTTTCTCTTAGCTGTTTAACTGTGGTAGGCGGTGGTAAGTCAAGGATGATGGCGATTTTAGCTAGATCAACCAAAATTCCATCATGACAGACCACGCAGCCTAACAGATCCCCAAAAGGAGCACAAAAAATACACTTTCTCAAATTGAGAGCAATTTGGTAATGGTGGCATCGTTCCAACATCATTCTAAGACTTTATATGTGATCTTTTATAAGACCAAATAATATCCAGTCATCAAAGTAAACGTCAATAAATTTATGTATAAAATCTTTAAATGCAACAACTACAATTCTATAAAATATTGTAGGAACATTCTTGAGTCCAAAGGGCATTACCGTGTATTGGTAGCATCCCCATTCCGTTGCAAAGGTAGTCTTGTATTGATCTTATTTTTCAATTCTTATCTGATGGTAACCCGAGAATCCATCTGTAAATGAATACATTTTTTGTCCTCCGTCATTCTCCAATAATTCATCTGTGAATGCATTCAGAAATGGATCATGCAAACATGCATCATTTAACTTCTTGAGGTCAACACAAATCCTCTCTTCTCCTGAAATTTTCTTGTCTTGAACTACGATCGGGATTATCCATTCTGATTCTTTAACTGGTTCTATTACACCTTCCTCTAGAATTTGATCAAGTTTGGATTTAACTTTCTCTTTGTAGCGCAGGTTTAATTTGTATGGCTTCTGTTTGACCACTTTTGCATTGGGCCTCAGGGGTTTCTTCATTTCACCAAGTTCTCCAACTATGCCTTTCATTTCAGAGAACTTTGTAGGGAATAGGTCATGAAATTCATGTAATAAGTCAGTGATCTTTCCCACAGTCTCTTCATCCCAGTAATCTCCAATATTAGCGAACTTCAGGTTTTCAACCGACCCAATATTTACTTTCTTAATATTGAGTGGTTTTAGAAACTGGTCAGTGGTTATATCAGCTCCCTCCATTGTACGTATACCTTCTGATTCATGTATATTTATCTCAAGTGGGTCATCGTCATCTGGTTCTCCCGTAAGATTATAACAATGCATCTAGTTGTGTGTGGTCATACTGCATTGATGGAAATTCATGTGTATGACCGATATTTCTTCAAACATATTTTCCTTTATTACCTATAACGCAACATCTACTGTTGGGTGTTCACTTGCAAACTCAAATTTCTGGGTGAATCTTACAAGTAAGCTTTCCCATTCAATAGTTCCTTGTCGTAGTTCTTCTGAGGTGTACCAAATTCTTGGTACCATTTCCAAAGTGCGGATGAATCGATGAACCCATTCTTGTCATGGATGTTCTTTCCAAATCTTTTGACAGTGCTCAATATGTTACCCAGGATCTGTCAGTCATGTATATTTCTGATCAGGGAAAATGATCTCTTCCCCAAATATGATCTCCATTAGTCTCCTACATTGTGGCCATTCGAAGATAAAATATTTGTGTGTACCCCACCATCTAGCGGGTGTAGCTTTCGACACATAGTCCAAAGTGGAAAATCGTTGTGATTCTGTGAGCTTTTCTTCAAATTCTACCCAAAAAGATGCAAAGTTAGGTAATCCTTCATATGTAGGTAGCGTGCTTACTTCGGCTCCTACCCTTCAGACAGATCTTGTGATTCTTACACATATTCACATGGAGACTTCATGTAGCTTGTTCTGCCAATTCTCCAGAGCATCACCTGAGTCAGACGTACACGATCTTACACTGCACCAACTCAGGTTTCCATCAGTTGTCGGGTTAATATAGTCTTCCTTCAAAGACATGATGTTGTACAACTGATCTAGATAATTGTCTTTTCCTTCAGTATGTATAGGTTCGACATATCTCTATCCTTCAAGTGGATCAATTGGCGCAACCACTCTTATTTCAGAATCTTTGAAAGACAAGATCCTATTCTTGAAGTTTATAATGGTTTGGTAGTCTATTACCCAATCAAATCCTACAAGTGCGGGATATGGGTTTGTGTCATCGACAATGTCAATAACTTCAAATTCGGCATATGTTCTTAAACCTTCGACTTCCACAGGTACTTGAGTTAGTCTACTGATTGGTAGAACCTTTGACTGGTTCACAAGCCTTAGTTGAATAGGAGACCAATCCAGTCGCAGCTTATTCATGCTCTCCCATGTTTGTCTTTTCAATATATTGACATTCGAGCCCAAATATAATATGATATAATCCATATCATAATCTCCTATCTGCGTAGTCATTCGTAGTTCTCAGCTTATCTTCAGTTTTTTTTGATATGATTAACTCTTTATTCAGGTCGCAGGTATTATGTGGTTTCTTCTATGAGTGTTGTCAGTTCTACGACAACATCTTTATCATTGATTAGTGCTAAACAAATTTTGAAAAATTCTTTAATATTACTAACCTTTTTCATTGGTGGCTTCACGATTAGTTGTTCAAATCATTCAAGCATAGCCCTAACTTGTCCATATGTCGATGGTTGATTAGTATCAACCGTCGGAACAAAATTTTGATAAGTATCAACCGTTAGAACAAAATTTTGACTAGTCAGACTTCCTTCTCCGCTATTTACAGTGTTAGTAGTACTCGTATTCACAAAATTACTTGGAGACAGGTCTCGCGATCTTACCTCTGGTACTGTAGGTGAGTTGTAAGCACGTTCTTGTTCTGGAGCTTCAGTTGACTCTTCTGAATCTTCGTCTCCTTTTGAGATCGTATGATATTCTTCTTCTTCATCACAAGACACTTCGTCTAAGTATGACGCAAACTCGCAGCCTTCTTCTTCTCGATCTGTGCTGCAACTCCCTCGTTCTAACCGAGTTTTTCTTCGTTTTCTGGACCTGAATCTTCTTTCGCTTCTTAAAAAGCCTGGGTCTAGTTCAGTTCCACTATCTCCTGGGAAAATCTCACTCTAGGGTTCTGCTGATACATATCCACTCTTTGCTATTCAGTCTTGTTGCATTCGTAGAATGCCTTTTTCACATAAAAGCATTTTTATCCATGTCTTTAAAGATGATAGGTATCTATTGCGTGGTCCTTGAATTTTTTTTAGCTCCCTCACTGTATGAGTTTATTTTGTCAAAAAAAAACTCAATAATATATCCTTCTAAGATATTGTCTATCCAAAAATCCACAACCCTTGATATAGGGTTGCTTACTTCTTCCAGTTGTTCGATTAACTGGGGAGTCCACTCCCTTGGTTCTCCGCCTTGAAAATTTATTTGTTTGGTCGCTAACTTCGATAACCACTCGTGCAACATGATGGGAAACTCAAAAAATAAAATATCATGGATGTCTGTGTATATGTACCATCCCAAACACTCTGTTGGGTTCCACCGAGATCCATCACTTTCTTTTCGTGCAAACTCTAACTTTTTGAAGTCCACCTAGTCCCGGATCTCCGGTTTCGTGGGCTGTCACAAAATATCCCTCTCCACCACAATTTAAGGTCCCAACAATGGAACCATTTGTTGGATTTAAATCTCCTCCCATCTTTCTGTCACTAAACCCATGTTCACTCCCTTCTGCTCAGCACAACAAAACTCGAGATATCGGCCCGACAGAGCAGAGCTCAACCGGAAACACCTGCGACATAGATGCCATCTCACCCAAGATATATCTCTCTATGGGTAACTTCCAAAACCATGTTTCTGCAGTTGGGTGGGAGGGTGTTTTAGTACCTTGGATCTACGCTAAGGCCTCCAATGAAGGTCGACGAGGGGTGGATTACTTGTATGTACGGTGCTTCAACAATTAAACTGCGACCCAACCTTTCTTTATGCACTTAACTAAATAAACGGTAGGCACGCAACATAAACTTATCCATTAATATAATGCGGCCATCAAACTATTATCCACTTGCGAATATAATAATCAACCAGTCATTCAACATAATAATCACACATACATCTAAGCTACTTCAACATTCACACATATACACATAATATAACATGGAAAACAATCGGGTGAAAACCACAAGGTGCTCTTCATCTGGCATGAGGAAATATTTGCACCTTTCATCTGCACACAAAGCTGCAGACTCTGCTCAAGATCTTCTCTTATATATTTACATACTTTTCCTCCGTCTCATGCTATCTGATATTCTCTCTTTATCTTTCTACTCTACTTCTCTCAGTGATTCGCACACATCCTGTATCGACTCAACCTTCCCTACTCGTCTATGCACTAAGCTGCAGAACCTCTAATTTGACGCACTCAATGATACGTAGTCATTAACCAGAACACCTACCTCAAGTCTGGCTCAAGCGTCTTACTAAGAGTTTGATCAATCAACTACAATCTAGAAGCAACAACTACTTGAGGTTACTTAGGTGCTATTATCGGCTAACCCATATACAACTTGGGTTCCTTCTTTTATAGCCCAACTATAGACTCAATACAACTCCTATAGATGCTTGCTACAGACTCAATATTGACTCGATACAAACTATAACATACTCATTACATATTCCTTTTCCGTTGCTATCTCAGCCGACTTACTATATCCAGCCAACAAGATGTCTTTTCTATTCTAGCAACACATAATGAGAGGCACTATCGGCCTGACTTACCAAGATTCCTTCACGTATGTGGCTTCTACTGACTCCAGTCGACCTCGTACCCACTATTGTTAAGGAATGTCGCTTTCTCAACAGCATGCCTTACTATCATTTTCTGGTTGTTACGCTATTTGCACGCCTGCTTCTACCGATATTGTGTTATGCCATCTTGTGTTCCCTTATATTCCTCTGACGTGGGTTTCTTATCTAGCGCAACTTCCTCTTCCAGCGCCTTCTCTTTGTCTTCTTCTTCTCTTTTACTTCTTTTGTTGGAGCATCCTTCCCCTTTTCCTTTATGTTGCTTCCTCGGTTGTAGCTCCTTCCTCTTATCCTTTATGTTCTTCTCCATACTTAGGCACAATTCTACATGAATTCTGCCCTATTGTCCCTAGGCCCAACAACATGTGACCTAGATACACATGTAGATGCACATGGTCAACTTGAATTGGAGAATGTTATGGCTAAACAATACCAATATTTGATGAAGAATAAAACATGGAATTTAGTTCCCTAACCAAAAGGAAAGAGTATAATGAAATGTCGATGGGTCAAAATGACCAAATTTACATCTCACGGTATTTTTGAAAGATAAGATTTGTTTTTTTTGGAAAGGTTTTTTCTCAGCAAGAAGGCATCAACTACATTGAAACCTTTTTGCCCCTATTGCAAAGATGAACTTGATTCCATTGATTCGTTCACTTGCTACTTGACTTGAATGGAAGGGACATTAGATGTATGACAAAAATGATTTTCCTCATAAAGATATAATTGAAGAAACATATATGGAGGAACCTTCTGGTTTTGAGAAAGATTCTAGTCTTGTTTGTTGACTGTAGAAGTCCTTGTATGGTTTGAAACAAGCCACCATGGCATATGAGAAGATCGTTAGTTTCTTTATCAATCTTGGTTTCAAACATTATGAATTAGATCACAACATCTATTTTTTACATGTAAATGGTGAAACCTTAATTGTTGCAATATATGTGTATGATATAATCATTATTGACAACAATATAAATATGATATTGGGTTTAAAGAAACAATCACCTAACTTACCTTTACAAAAATTGACCTTGCACTTTTACATTTATTTTTCGGCATTCAAGTTCTACAAATGGATGACGATATCAGTTATTTATCATCCTAATTATGTAATGGATATTTTGCAAAGATTCAAGATGAATTCCTATAAATCATGTGCTACATATTTTTAGTTGGTAGTTAAGTTGACAAAGAATTATGATTACCCACGAGTTGACACAACTCTTTATCTACATCTTGTCGGTAGTCTAATTTACTTAACTCACATTCGACCTAATATTTTCTTTGATATTAGTGCAGTTTCTTAATTTATGTAGGATCCTTGATAAATTCACTGAAAGACCATGAAGATAATTGCTCATTATATTAAGGGAACCTATCGATTTGGTATACAATATTGCACAAATAACATAGACTCATTGGTTAGTTACATTGACTTGAATTGGGTTGGGGATTATCACATGAATTCGACATATGGCTATGTGTTTCACATTGGTTTACGACCCTTGGTTTGGTTGTGCAATAAGAAAAGGTGGTCTCTCTTTCAACCATATAAGTTTAATATCGTGCTGCAATTAAAGCTGACATAGAGGTAGTATGGATTCCACAATTCTTGGGATAGATTGGTTTTCCAATTGACTCAACAACTGCAACCTTTTGCGATAATGGGAGTGCAATACAAGTTGATGACAATCATGTTGCACATAGAAAGGTGAAGCATGTGGAGATTCGTGCTCATTACTTAAGACAATCGATACAAGATTATGATTGTCAAAAATTTCTATAGTAAAATTGATGATCATATTGTTGATATCTTCACGAAGACTTTACCAAAAATTAAATTTGTCAAACTTTGAGCCATGCTTGCTATTTAGGAAGCCGCAATTATGGGGGGTTGTACATAAGTAATTTCATCTCCTAAATCTCTAAATTGTTGTGATTATGGGGGTGTGTTGGAACTACATGCCTTACTAGTTCATCACACCTTTGGATATTTTAGAGATAGACAATTGACAATTGATAGCTAACTAGAAGAGTCAATTGAGTGGTCAACTAGTTGGTTGACTAATGAATCGACTAGGCTCTCGACTAGTTGGACCGATGGATTGATAACAGATTCGACTAACCGATTGGATAGTTTGACAATTAGAATAGAACCGTCAACTATGACATAGAAGGGTATAAATTGAGGGGACTATTATGTGCTATGACCCAAGAATGTGGACCTATTCTTCCTCACTTCAAGGGGGTTTGTTACATCTTGGTACTGTAAAAAGAGATGACCCTATAGATCGAGTTAGATGGTGAATTATAGTGAATTGTGAGTGATTCACAGATATTGAACAATGCATTTTGATGTATTATGAATTGTGACATGTTGTGTTGAAGTGATGAAATTGTGTCTATTGTCATTGCCTCGTCTTGGAATAATCAGCTCTCTAATATTTCTAATTCCCTTGTTTTTCCAACAATACTAGATGTATTTTTTACTAGGATTTATATATTTCTATGCATCTTCTCCATTGGTCGTCATTAGAAATATTTCCATATTTGGGAATTTTATTTAGAGTGGCATCACAATTATCCTTTTTATGCAAATATGAACACTTGAAGAATTGATGGCACATGCCAACATAATTTTTTTTAAACGATATGTTGTGGCATTAATTATCTCAAGGGGTTGCTAGCCTTCCATATGCGGAAGGGATAATGGTTCCTTGGTGAACTAAATCTAGTTTGTTGCTATTAATTTTGATTATGATGTGATTTCGGCATTTCAAAGTTAAAATAGTTTGTACCAATTTATTCAATTATAAAGAAGAAGAAATAATTGCACTAGCTGGTTCAATCTACCAAAAGAACATCTCGCCAATAACAACTGCAACTAAACCAAGTATATTGGTGACACCATCAAATCATTGAAAAAATGGTCACCACTATGGTCATTGATAGCGTTTTTCAAGAACAAAGAGAGTCTATCATCATCTGAGATTACTCATACTTGCACTAGGGAAACATAACAAGAGGCTAGAGAGGCATGCACACCAAGGTTGAAATAAGAAACCACATGAAAGAAAAGACAATATCACTAAGAGTAAATGCATCCATTCCATATAACCACATTATATTGGAAATATTATTATTGCCTCCACCAATAAATGTTTAGTGTACATGATGTAGTGTAAAAAACATTGACAAAGACTCTCTAAAGGGCATGCTATGGGTAGCCACGGATAAGCACCATCTCCATATACTAGTTGCACTTATCTCAATGCATTTCAATGTGAATTACAGGATGTATATGCATACATACATTCCATGGTGAGCATACATCCCACGATGCACATTATTATGGGTAACAATGAATTTTCTACTCTCAAACTACCCATATTTCGCACCCTCAACTAATCATGTTAGTTTCTCTCTCCATATCGCTACCAACCTTCCATACATTCAACTAACACGTTACATATATGTAAATAGAGACCAACATTATCATACCATATACACATATAAATTATGCTAAAAGATAAAATTTCACAATTTGAAAGTAATTTTGTATTCGATACAAAGGTTTGTATCTTAAATCCAATAATAGCAATATGTGATGAAATTATTTGGTTATTAGTAAAATGGAAATGACACAATTACTAAATTTTATCACTATCTTTGTGAACATTTGGGGAGCGACTCATACTTTGGATGAAGTACAATTAATTACATTGAATGCACTCATATCTTCTATACGCTGATATATTTCATTTATGTGACTCATAAAGTTTATGTATTTTATTTATTTAAGAAACATGCTTAATGCTGAAAAGAGAAAATGTGACGAGTCCAAAGTATTTGGTATTAAGCATATAATTATAGTTGCACCAAAGTTTGTTTTGTTCTTGGTTCATTCCCGGGGATGCATATGGGTCTTGGTTGTGTATACATAAGATACATTTTGGCATCAATATATACGAGGCGACTTGGTCTAACACGTCCCCATAATTTCATATATTCAATATCAACAATGGGATTTAACGTCCCCATAATTTCACATATTCAATATCAACAATAGGATTTAACTGTGGTTAGTGTTATATAAAATGATATGTGTTCAAATTAAATATTCATAAACTCTTAAACTTTGTTAGGAAAACGAGGTTATGCAAAACGACAAGAGAAATTGGTTGGTATTCGATACATAGGGCAGATTAGCCTAACACATATTTTATTCGTTGATAATACTATAATATTTTTTGATGGATCATATAGGGAAGATGCAAAGTTTCATGATATTCTTAAGTATTTTTGTGTGGTTTTGGGCATGAAGGTAAACTCTAGAAAAACAACTATCTTAATAGTTGGTATTAAAGATAGGGAAGTGTAATTCATTAGTAATATGTTTCCTTACATTGTATCTCGTTTTGAAGCTGGACTTAAATATCTAGGATTTCTCTTAAAGATGAATACTTATGTTAATAAGGATTAGGATTGGCTATTCTCTAAATGTGAAGTAAGAATAAAAAAATTAGAGTCATCGTTCGTTGTCTTAAGGAGGGAAGTTAGTTCTGGTAAAATCAATATTAGAGGTAATTCCAGTTTTCTGGATGAATTTTTGGATTCTAGTAGGTGTTATTGAAAAAAG
The DNA here is from genome assembly GCA_001517045.1 of Pseudotsuga menziesii. Lineage (NCBI taxonomy): Eukaryota > Viridiplantae > Streptophyta > Pinopsida > Pinales > Pinaceae > Pseudotsuga > Pseudotsuga menziesii. The sequence goes on from LPNX010724065.1 coordinate 1,300,258, forward strand.
TAGAAGATTATGTTACAAATTTTTGTGGACTGTTAGTCAAGAACAAAAGGGTATGGTGTGGATTAAATGGAAAGCTTTGGCCCTTCCTAAATCCAGTGGTGGGCGGGGTTTTAAGAGTCCAACATTGTTCTCAAAAGCCTTGGCTGCTAAAAATGTATGGAGATTGATTAAGGGTGAAGGCTAGTGGGCACTAATTGTTGTTCAAAAATATATTTATCCACAAACTGTTCTGGAATGGATTCGGTGCTCGGTTAAGACCCGCATGAATATATCCATTGGATGGAAGGATATAATACGGTCTTTTGATATAATAGGATCATGTTTATCTTGGAAGGTGGGAGATGGGTTATCAATGTGTTTGGGTGAGGATCCACGGGTGGGATGCAACCCATGGTATAAAATTCCTGGGAATATGCTTGAATTCTTACAAGACATAGGGTTTATCAGTCTTAATAGCATTGTTGATCCAGGTGATTCATTGTACATGAGTCAAGGTTGGTTAACAACGGAAGCAACGGGTCTTACAGGAAATGACATAAATACATGGAATGATTATATATTAAATTTAAAAAGAAGCAATGTTTGAATAGGTGGAATATCAAGCAAGATGGTATGGATGTTTTCTACATAAGGTGAATACAATCCAAAAGAAGGTTATACCTATTTGATTCAAGATACTGTGAATTCTAAACCAAACTGGTGGTGTAAAGTTGCATGGAAATGCAAATGCCCCATGAAAACTAAGATATTCATGTGGTTACTTCTATCAAACAAGGTCATTACTTGGGATTTACTCAAAAGGAGAGGAAGAGGGGGATCTGGCATATGCTATTTGTGCCAAAGTGAGGAAGAATCAAATTTACATATTGCGGTGGAATGTGCATATACTAGGACTGTGTGGACAAAAATTAAAAAGAAATTAAATTTGCATGATTTATGGAAAGGTGATTAAGTGGAAACTTGTCTAAAGGAGTGGAGCTTTAATGAAGACCTAAAAGGTATTAGATCTTTTCTTTCGATTGTCGCCTGGGGAATATGGCTTGCCAGAAATTCAACTTGTTTTGAGGATTCCTTTATTTTTCCTATCAAACATGCTTTACAAAGTATAGGCATTATCAATTATTATCCACAAGATAGTGTGAAAATCAAAATTCGACAAGTAACAAAGGAAGAAATTGATAAAAGAAAAACTTGGGGGTATTTTGATGGGGTAGAGCCGAAGAGTTGTGGTGCAGGTGGATTACTCTATAAAGTTCGATAAGCATTGGTTTAGATTTAAAGCAGGTCTTGGAAATGGTACTAATAAATTTGCAGAATTGAGTTCCTTAATATTTCTTTTATGGTTGGCGGCGGAAAAGAGGTTCAAAATATCCATATATTTAGTGACTCACAAAGCATAATTAAATGGATACTAGGTCAAAATAGGATACATAATGTTCAACTTATTCCTTTATTAGAAGAGACTCAAAGACTCAAGTATATGATGGAATATATGGATATAAAGCATGTTTATAGGGAAATGAACTGTTTGGCAGACGATTTGATAAGTTTTGGAGCGGCTATGTTGGAAGGATCTTGGTACATTACAAAATATATGAACTCAAATGAAATTGGATACTTTCACAAACCATTTAAAAAAATTTAACATTGAATGATTCTAACTTGGATGGATTTTTCTTTTGATTCCGAAGAAGGGAGGCTGCGATACATTTATCATAAATTGGTTTTTGGAAATTTTTATGAACCGTAAAAAATGGTAGTTTATGATGTATCTTTTGTTTTGATGTTAGAATTTTTGGAAAGAAGTATCTTTGAAAGAAACTTGAATGATTGGGCAAGAATCCATTTTTGGAGATGTCTATGCAAGAATTTGATAAATGTAATCTTGAAAGAAATATGTCTGATTGACATGAAACCATTTTTGGATATGCTCATGAATGTGCTTTCATGAAATCATATGATAAATGCAATATTTAAAAAATAATAAAGGTTATGAATTTTTTTGTGGAGGAAAAAGGCAAACTAGGTTATTGCTAGTTGTTTATGTGTTAATCTATAAAGTAATAAGGATTTTTGAAGTGTTTAATCATAAGAGATATTTTTTAATATAAAGTGTGTAAATTTAGTGAACTTTTTTCATGTTTTGAGTGGACACTTCATTAGATTGTTCAAAAGATTTATAATTAAAAGACAATATTAACTTAATGAGACTATAGAAGAAATGGTTTGAATTAGCCATTAAAAATCTAGATTAAAATATATTAATACATAACTAAAGAGTGGGATGGATTTGGTCAAAACATAAGGGTTACTATTGCTAGAAAAGAATGTGGTAAAGAAAAATTCAGAGACAAATAATGATTAAAGAATGTGGTAAAGAACAATTCAGAGATAAATAATGATTAGGATATAATTTTTCCTTTTTAGAGAGAATGTTAAGGAACGAAGAAAAGCAATTTAAATAAGAAATGAAGGAAAGATCCATAATTTGGAAATACAAAAATAAATTAAGGTTAAAGAGATAAACAAATAATTAACAATAATTCTAGTTAGTGTTTAAATTTTCAAGTTAAATACAATAAGAAGGAAAATAGAGATTAACATAAATAAACAAGAGAATCAAGAAAATTTAAAAGGGGTAATTGATAAAAATAAATTAAATAAAAGAAAGAAATAATGGTGAAATGTTGGGAACTGAAAAAGGGAAAATAAGAATATAGGAGAAAAAAGATAAAACATTAATATGAGGGAAAAAATGATGAATAACAAGTTGCTAGGATTGACTAAGTTTATGCTCATATTTGTGATTGAAGTTATTAGGATGATTTTCAATTTATAGAGATTATCTAATGAAATGATTCGAATGATGAGGAGATAATTCAAGGAATTTGGTGTGATCAAAACAAATAAGATGCTTAGTGTTGTTAGAATGCTCTATGATTTCAACTTTTTTAATGTGATTATGATAGGCATTAGCTATATGTTCTTTAAGACGAGTTTGGATTCAGTGGTTGGTTTCACCAATGTTATGAATGTCTTTGACACCTATGAATAACTATTTGAGCACCTTTTGAGGTTTAAACACAATTCTATATTCTTTTTGGCAATGATTTTTTGAGATATGGTATGTAATTCCATGAATATAAGGAAAAAAAAATTGATCTTTAGATGGAAGATCGAAGGTTGGATTTTTAATTTTGGTTTTGATAGAAGAACGTATTGAAATGTTATGTTGATTTTGGAAATAGAATATTCATTTGCTTGGAGGGCATGATTCATGCATTGCACCAAATATAAAAGTGCATCAAATACACTTTAATAGTTCAATCATGAAGCTTTGTATTGCAACCGAACTATGCAAAAATCCAACTTGGATCAACTATGTAGAGGATTGTAGATTGGATCTCAGGATATTATACCACCAAGCCAAGAAAGGACGATTTAATTTAATAGGTTAGAGATGTTTTCCTAGCTTCAAAATTGCTTTATACTTTGCTCAAAGATAATACTAGGGCTAGTTTTCTCCAACTTATGTTATTGCACTAAGAGTAGCAAGGTGCTCTTAACCTAGTATGGGGAATATGTTGTCACATTTATCATGTTACATAACATAATGTTCCCAAAAATAAAAAGTAATTAAAAACATTCATGATGCCTCATAACTTATAAAAAAAAGGTACTAAAAAAGTTTAATGTCGGCTCATAAAAAACAAAAAAAATTAAAACTAGCATAGGTCTATGTTAAACCTTGATCTATTAAGGACACAGAGGGATCCAATTTCTTGAGGGTGCAATTTTTTTTCATCTTCAATCTTTTACACATCAAGAAAAAAATTACACCTCAATAAATTGGATTCCTCTTGGTGGTTGCTTTGAGGTAAAATTCTCTTTAAAATTAGCAACGTATTTGTGCAAAAACATAGATATAATTGGTCAGGCTATAGGATTTATTAATATATTTAGGGAAAAGAAGCTAAGTAGCATGTTGATTACTTTGAAGGATCCTACTGGAACAATTGGTAGTATCATAAATCATAAAGTCACAAAAGAACCAGCGTTGGTAGAAACATTTCAGCTGGTGCAGTGCTACTTCTTCAACAAGTTTTACCGAAAGGGAAGTTTCCAACCATTAATAAAGTTTGGGAAGGGACGAAAGTGTCTCAAAAGAGAGATGGATTAGAATGAATATTGATGTGCATAAACTTTATTTCTAGTACAATCAACCCATATAATGAGGCAATATATCATATTGACGACAAATAATTGTTAATTGACTAGGATCCAAATCATAGCAAGAGAGATAATGAATTGAATCATGTTAGTGTCATCTTCTCTTGAAGTTTGAGAAGTGTCAATGTACTCAACAATGGATACGAAGGTTGACCAAATGCAATGCCTATCTCACCTTGCTCCGATATCACTATTATAATACCCACGTATGTAGATAAGCAAAGACAAATAGAGATAGACATGAACAAAGAAAAATTTAAGGATCCATAATTTTATTGAAGTGTAGAAAGCTTGACGAATCTGACTAATTCTTCAATTTTAAAGTATAAAATGTTGGAAATATTGTAAAAAGATTCAAATTTCTAAGGAATTTATATAGTTTCTAGACAATTTTGGCGATTTTTAGAGTTAAAATTTTTATCCGGTGGAATTTTGGTGAATAAATTGTGAAAAAATGGAAATTGGTGAATTTCATTATGGAAAAAAGGGTAAAAAATTAACCCATGGGCTAAATTTCGACCCTACATTTTTTCCAAATTGCTCAATTTTATTAAGAATGATACACATATAAATACAATGTCAAGTAAAACTTGATTTCATCTTCCAAGTTGTCTCTTGGACTCTTGATGACTCTCCGTCTTTCTTAAATATTTCATTACCGAAAGGATTAGGTTTCAACAATACAATATTAACATTTAATATTTGCAATTCTAACAATTCTTAATGATTATCACTTAGAGAGAAATATAATAAAGAATAGTATATTTTATTATATTTCTTCCCACCAAACCCTTATAATTCACATCGACCCTCATACATATATGAGGCCAAGGGAAGGAAAACCCTCATACATCACCTCGACCCTCATACATATATGAGGCCCAGGGAAGGTGTAGAAATAAAATAGATCATAGAGAAAAATAGAATAAAACATATGTTTGAATGGGGGATGGTGTCTAATATGTTTTTATCAAATTTCTCTCCCCAACACCACCCTTAAGGGAGATATAGAATACAACATAGTATGCTAAATTCTATTTCTCTCCCCACACTTACTAGGAATAAATAAAACATACTATGTTTTATTCTATTTCTCTATTGAGGGTAGGGATGGGGATAAATATAATACAACACAAGATGTTTAATTCTATTTTTCTCTCCACATCCATTCTCACAAAGATGAGGGTGAGAGTAAAAGTGTGGAGAGAAATGAGGGTGTGAATGGGGAGAGAAATAGAATAAATATAGTATGTTTAATTCTTCTATGGCCCTCCCTCTTCCAATACATAATGAACGGGGTGGGAGAATTTCAAGGAAAAGATGCCAATTTTTGTTCTTATTATTTTGAATAGCTGGAAAATGGTCAATTCATTGAACACTTAAGTTATGCACGACAAATACAAAGTTTGATTTAGTCAATTTTATAAAACCTCTTAGCTAGATAGTTTTTGTTGTAAACTAAGATATAAGATAAGTTAGCTGGGGTTTACAAGA
>LPNX010724065.1:1314785-1337948 GCA_001517045.1 Pseudotsuga menziesii
GAGGACTATTTGACGTTGGATTGTGAGTGTGGATGCTCACGAGGGCTAAAATGCAAGCTGGTGAGGGTACATTAGAGCCTTACAATTCCGAGATCGGACGTGCACACCGAAGGAGAAATATGGATGCTAATGATGCCCGCATCGAGATGGAGGCAAACTTTCACAAGGTCTTCTACATGATGGCCGACAAGGTAGACAAGTTGTTTGCAAACTATGAAGAATGCATGGCAAAAGAAAGAAAAGGCAGTGAAGTAAAGAAGGAAGACAAAGAAGTGAAGGATGAAGGCAATTCTTCAGTTAACCAAGGAGGAGGTGGCGAAGAGCCTCCTGAGCCTCCCTCTTCACCTTCAGCTTCAAGCATAAGTTCAAGTGCTTCTTCCTCATCTCATTCTCAGCATTCCAAGGTTCCTCACAAAGAGCCTCAAAAGAAGCCCTTATTGAAGCTCGATGTGAAGTTTGATTTGCCCATGTTCAATGGGGAAGCGAATGCAGAGAAGTTGAACAATTGGATAAGGCAAATTGACGTCTATTGCCGAGTCTAGCAGATCAAAGAAGAAGATGTGAAGATTCAGTTGGCTTCACTTCCGCTGACAGGCACCACACTTGTATGGTGGGAAAGCAAGCTTCAGCAAGGTAGCAAACAAATGGGTAATCTTCTCTCATCGTGGTACGCTTTCATTTCTACTTTACATAAGCAATTTTATCCATTGGGCTATGTTCAAAAGGCTATGATGGATTGGAAAAGTTTTAGACAAGGCAAGGGTCAGAGTGTTCAGAATTTTACTGAAGAATTTAGAAAGAAAGCTTTAGAGTTGAATATTTCTTTAGATTCTCCTGACAGTATTTTGAAGTACATTGGTGCTCTTCATCATTATCTACGCCATACTTTGCTGCTGTTGAATCCTACTAGTGTGGATTTTAGCAAGTGTTCAAGATACTCATCTTGAGAGCAGGGGGAAGCATTTGCAAGAAGACCATCCGAAGAAGCCTTTCAAGCCCAACAACAACCACAAGTCCAAAAAGAAAGACAAGAGCAAGAAGATAGCTACTTCCAAGAAGGAAGGAGGAAAGCTCCATTGCAAACATTGTGACACTGATGGGCATGATGAAGAAAGTTGTTGGAAGTTGCATCCTGAACAAAGGCCAAAGCATTATGGAGGTAAAAAGAAGAAAAAGACCGTTGCAACAACGCAACGAGATTTGGGTTCCGACTCAGGTGATGAAACCATGATTACAGCCATGGGAATGCAAGGTAACAAAACTCCTCATACTGGTTCAAGTTCTACTCATGTTCCTAAAGAAAATGATAAAATAAGGAGTGAGTTGTTTCACATTAGAGTTGTTTCTAAGCATACAAAGATTGAAACATTATTTGATCCAGGTTCTCAAGTAAATTTGATCTCAGAATCAGTTGTTAAGAAGTTGGGCATACAGACTAAACCTCACCCCAAGCCTTATCCTCTTGGATGGGTATGTGATAATGCTAAGCTACAGGTGACTAAGCAATGCAGGGTAAGGTTTTCTATTGCTTCAAAGTTGATCGATGAGGTGGACTTAGATGTTGTTCATCTTGACATCTACGGTATCGTATTGGGAAGCCCATACTTGTATGATCGAAAAGCAGTATTCTTCCGTCATGAGAACAAGTACCATCTCACCAAAAATGGGGTGGAGTACATTGTGAGAGCTCACAGTATGAAGGCTAACACCACTCTTGTTAGTGCAGGATAGATGAAGAGACTCGTAAACACTAATAAGAGATACATGCTCATGGTTGTGAGAGAAAAAGATGCTGAAGCATCCGATGCTTTCAAAGGTTGTGATCCTTCTCATAAAAAGGCTATGATTGATATTGTGGCTAACTATGATGAAATATTTCAGGAACCTACAGGTTCGCCTCCCAAAAGGGAGATTCAACATGAGATTCATCTCCAGCAGGATGCCCCTCTTCCTAATGTGGGCATGTACAGGTTGTCTGCAGTTGAAATGGCAGAGATTAAGAAGTAGGTTCAAGACTTGTTGGACCACGGAGTGATCAGAACCAGCTCCTCTCCATGTGGTTCGCCGATTGTGTTGGTGATGAAGAAAGATGGCACATGGAGGATGTGCATTGACTATCGGTCTCTCAACAAGATCATGATCAAGAATCGATACCCACTTCCTCGCATAGATGACTTGCTCGACCAGTTGAGAGATGTTGTGTTCTTTACCAAGTTGGATTTGCGCATTGGCTACCACCAGATCAGAATTGCAGAAAGTGATGTGTGGAAGACGGCCTTCAAGACCAAGCAAGGTCTATTTGAGTGGTTGGTGATGCCCTTTGGGCTTTGCAATGCACCTGCAACCTTCATGCGGGTAATGAATGATGTTTTCTGGCCATTCTTAGATGATTTTGTCATTGTATACTTAGATGATATCTTGGTCTTTAGCAAAACTTGGGAAGCACATGTGGGGCATGTAAAGCAAGTATTAGAGACTTTGAAAAAGGAGAAATTGTATGTAAAATTGTCAAAGTGTGAATTTGGAAAAACTTCATTAGTTTACTTGGGTCATATTGTAGGAGGTGGAAATTTAAAAATTGATCCTTCAAAAGTTGATGTAATTGTCAATTGGCCTAAGCCTACTAACGCTACTGAAGTGAGAAGATTTTTAGGAGCTGTTCAGTATTGGAGGAGGTTCATTCAGAACTTCTCATACATAGCATCTCCTTTGCATGCCTTAACAAGTGTGAAGAAAGCCTTCCAGTGGGGAGGTAAGCAGCAGAAAGCCTTCGACACATTGAAGGGAAATATTAGCACCACCCCAGTCCTAGCCTTTCCCGATTTGCAGCAGCCATTTGAGATAGAGACAGATGCCAGTGGATATGCCATGGGGGCAGTATTGATGCAGCACCGCAAGACTATTTGCTACCATTCAAAGACTTTTACTCAAGCAGTGATCAACTACCCCACCTATGACAAAGAGTTGTATGCTTTGGTTCAGAGTGTCAAGAAGTGGAAACACTACTTGATGGGTAAGGAGACGATCATCCATACCGATCATCAGCCCTTGTAGTATCTCCAGTCCCAGACTAAGCTCCAGCAAGTTCATCATTTCAGGTGGATGGGATTTCTTCAACAATTCCATCTAGTGATCAAGTACAAGAAGGGTACTAGTAACAAAGTGGCAGATATGATTTCTAGACCTCCTATTGTTGCATCTATTGTTTTGAAAAATGCTTCTTTATCCCATGAAATTTATATTGAGCAGTATGCTACTGATGATGATTTCAAGGAGATTTATGAGAAGCTAACCAATGGCACACAGGTGGAAGACTACTATTTGCAGGGAAAGTTGCTCTATCATTTGGGCAAGCTATGTGTTCCCATCAGTGAAAGAGTCCATGTAATAAGAGAAGCTCATACTTCTCTTGTATCAGGGCATTTTGGGGTAGGTAAGACTTTGGCTCATTTGCAAAGACTCGTGTATTGGCCTCGCATGAAAGACATTGTAACAAAATATGTAAATGGGTGTGTGATGTGCTCTACTTGTAAGCCCACTAATAGAAAATTGGGGCTATACTCACCACTTCATGTTCCTTCCCATCCTTGGGAAAGCATTTCCATGGATTTTGTGGGGGGTTTGCCTATGTCTAGAAGGGGTCATGACTACTTGTATGTGGTCGTGGATAGGTTTAGCAAGATGTGTATTCTTATGCCATGTAAAAAGTAGGTCACTGCAGAGCAGGCCGCTTCTCTCTTCTTTCAGCATGTATGGGTTCACTTTGGACTTCCTACGTCCATTATCTCGGATCGGGACTCTCGATTTCTTGGAGAGTTTTGGACAAAGTTATGGTGTATGATGGACACCAAGCTGAAGAGGAGCACTGCTTTCCATCCACAGACTGACGGACAGACAGAGGTAGTCAATAGGACAGTTGTCCATTTGCTTCGAGGCTATTGCAACAAGCATCCTAAGTTATGAGATGAACAGATCCAGTATGTGCAACATGCCTACAACAGGGCTATGCATTCTTCCACTCAGAGCTCGCCATTTGAGACCTGCTTTGGGTACTTTCCAAAGACTCCATTGGACTTGACTCATGGGAGAGAGGTTGGTTCAAGCACTTCCAAGGATGAAGACAAAGCCCGCAGGTTCATTCAGAGAGTTCAACAGGTACATCAAGTAGTGCAAGAGCAGTTGGAGAAGAGTCAAGCCCAGTACAAGGCTCGCCATGACAAGCATAGAGTTGATCATCAGTTTCAGGTGGGAGATCAAGTGTGGAATCACATCAGAAAGGAGGGGATGAAAGGAGAAGGCAAGAAGCTCAAGCCTATTAGATATGGTCCCTTCACCATCTTGGAGAAGATTGGGATGAATGCTTTTCGCTTAGAGCTACAACCATACATGCAGATCTACTCAGTGGTGAATGTGGAGAAATTGAAACTCTATGAGCCTCCCATGATCATGGATGAAAGGGAGAATGTCTCATTGCCATCAGTTGATGAATTTTCTCCTGAGTACATGGATGAGCTAAAGGAAGATATCATCTTGGACAGAAGGACAAGGACTTCTCGCAGAGGTGATGTTGAGTATCTTCGAGTGGGGATCAAAGGCACTCATCCAAGCAAAGCCAAGTGGATTGAGAAGGAGAAAGTGAGGGATCAATTCCCTCACCTATTTGTTGATTAGTAAAGGCTTTTGGAGGCCAAAAGCTTCTCAGTGGGGAGGAATGATCCAGGAGGATCCAAGAAGGCAAATTTTTTTAAGTCCTCCAATCTCTACAAAACCAGCACCATATCGAAGGGCTCATCGAGACGATTCCAACGGCATTCGTTTCACCTCAAACGGACTCTGTATGAGAAAGTTATCGCGTTCTGTTGTATGGATGAAACATGCAAATTTGGCAAAATGGGGGTGCCACGTGGCACCATTGGCAGGGTGACACGTGGAATCTATACAGTACAGATGAGGTGACATGGCATGTATGTATGGACCAATGGATATTGAACACGTGGCAGTGACTTGGTAGTTGACTGGATGCCGACTGGGCATAAGGTGGACCAATCCCAGGCCGCCACGTGGCAGCATGGGATTGGCCAATAAATCTAATACAAAATTATGGCCTCTGTGGGGTTCGACCCCATGACCTCTGCAAAGAATGCTGAGCGCCTTCGCCACTCGGGCTACGTGTGGTTCTTGGTATGGACATGCAATAAAATTTATTTAAGGTTGGGGCCGGGGCAAGCCCCGACCCATGGCTTTCAATGCGACAAGGTACCAATCCCATGGGGAGTTTGTTACAACTCCAACCCACAAAAATCAGGTTGGAGTGGATGACCCACGTGATATCAACTCTCGGATAGGGTAACACACATGGTCACATGTTTTATAACAAATTTTTGATAACATGTGAAAAGTGAGTTTTGCAAACAGATTACATGCCATTTTAAAAGGGTATTTTTTAATATGTTTGTTTATTATGTAATTCCATTTGTTATGACCTAACCACTGCATGGTTATTCGACGAATTTTGGATATGGTGGTTTTGGCATGTGGCTATTTCGCCAAAGAATGGCATGGGCCATTTTGACTTGTAACAAAGTTTTGGGATTTTGTAATGCCATTATGGGTAGGTTATAACAAGGGCTAATATAATATGCTATAGTTGGTAAATTTCCAACTAAAAACTTTTAATAAAAATCCCAACCACATGAGAACCAACTTAGGAGTTGTAACTCCATGCCCATTGAGGCAAATTTGTTGTAACCAAAGAGAACATGAGGAAAATGTGAAGAGGGGCAAGCTAAACTATATAAACCCCCTTGATTTCCATTGCCACTCATGCTTTGGAGTGGAGACTTTGTAGCTAAAAGAGAGAAGGGAGATTGCGTAGCTCTACAGGAGGAAGGTACGAGTGTTTATACTCGTTTTACACCATCTTCAGGCTTCGAAGTTGCTGGAAGCAGTCTTGTTGTGTTTTAGGCAGCGGTTCTCTTCCTGACCATTGTCGCCAAGGTATCATTGTATCATTGCCATGTATTTTTCCTTGATGCTGAGATTATAGATCAACCCTCCTATTGAGAAGCAGGCCCGGAGACGTAGTCCATCCTGGACGAACTCCGTTATCAACTTGTTGTCTTTATGTGCGTATTGTCTATGTTGTTTGGTTCTCTTCTTATGGATTTGTGAGCTTCATTCATGCTCTTTATGCAATTCATGTTAACGTCATAGAATAACAAAGATCTTGTTTTCGGATCAGGGGGTTTTCATTAGTGTCATTGCGGTCTATGATTTTCTCTTGCTATTTTTCTGTAGCATTTAGATTTTTTCTCATGTGGCAATAAATCTGATATGGTTGACATTTGTTGTGCAAGGGAGAGGGCGCATTGACTTCCTCGGGCAAACATTGGACATAGAACTCACATCAATCTTCTCAAATTGATCGGGATGGAAGGGATGATCATCATCAAGGCATATACAAGGTTTTCCAGGTAATATCTACAGGTTGGTTATTTTGTTCCATTATCTCAATCCATTGTTCCTGCTTTTCTTCAATTTATTAAAAATTCCAAAATATTTAAAAAATCCAAAAATACTTAATCGAGGAACCGTTCGATATTTGTACAAACCACTTCTGGGTTTTGTAGATCGGGAATCCCTTTCACCAATTCATTCTCAACGCTATCCAAAAGGTGGTTGGTTTTCTCTAGATCTAAAAAACTGTATGTTTAAACCCTAGCGCCCCCCTTGAAATTTTGAATTTTCCATATCTGACGTTTTCCAGAAAATAATCACTTGGGTTCGTAGATTGGGTCCTCCTCTTTCCAAAACACCTCCAACATTGAGCTATTTGCTGCCAGGTGGCCCTAGATCTGAGAAACTGACTTTCAGCACCCTAGCACTCCTAGTCATTTTCTGACTTTTCCAGATCTGGTTTTTTTTTTTTTTTCCTGCATTTTTCCAGCTTGGGTTTGTAGATCAGGTCATCCACAACCCATTTATCCTCCAACGCTGAGCCGATACCTCCCAAATTGTCCTAGATCTGAGGATATGTCCCTCCAAACCCTGGCGCTAGCCCTCCTTCTGCTGGTTTCCCCTGCAAACTGAATTTTTTGGGCCAAATAATTTTTTGGGTCCATAGGTCAAGGCATATCCTAGGTTGGTTCAATCCAACACTGGGTAGATACTGACTCCATTTCCCAAGGACCAAAAGGCACTGATCTCCAACCTTAGTACTAGCCCTCTTTTGGCCTATTTTCCCTGAAATATGACTTTTACTTGATGACTCATGCACTTTGATTTTGTCATATTTCTCACTTAGTCTATCCCTTGGTACTAGATAGTCCCAAATCTGCCCCTGCTTACCCTGCATCGGTTATGTTTCCCAAGGCAACGATTATCTCCATTAGTTGCTAGTACCCCAAACCTAGATCTAGTATTCCCCCCCATAGGTCACCTTGGTTCCACTTCAGATAAACCTTCATTTAATCGAAACCTATATCCAAATCCCTGGTCCACTTAGTAACATCTTCCATAGATCTAGAGTCTCCAATTACTTTACACCTTACGTACTTCAAGCTTACTTGATCTGATCTAGTCTCTAGGTCTAATCTCTCATGTCGGGAGTAGATCTGGGTCTCCCCCGTTGTGGTCTTGGACTTAGATAACATAAAGCGAAGACTGCCTTGATTGGTGTGACAACCATCCATTTGGGGGTCTAGGCAATCTTGGTTCCACATCCTTAGTTGCTTGTCCCTCTACCATCCATCTTGGATCCACCTCACATAGGAAAATACAAGGTTGGTGATAATAGCCATTACTCATTTACTAAAGTAATAAACTGATAAAAAAAACCTCCTTTTAAGGACAAATTAAGCTCATACATGGAAGACTTGATATGTGAGCGTATTGGACAGAAATATTTACACTATTGCAGATATATTAAACGTATGTTTACTGGACAATTCACATGAAAGAGAAGTGGAGGACTAACCACTCCGGATGGAGCTCAAAACAGTGGGAAGGAGGCCTAGATCTGACATCAGGATGGATGGGAGCATAAGTGAAGCTTCCACTTCACTAGAGCTCGACTTCATTGAAAAGAATGGATGCAAAATACATCTGATCTGATCTCATGGGTTGATCATCATCTTCTCCACACGTGCAATGAGAAATGAAATGTAAGAAGAAGAATGGGGAAGGAAGGAATTGGGGCACATCTCCAAAAGGTTGATGCACACCTCTCAGTAGAAGCAATGCTTCTCATAAACATCAACCAATCATAAGAAAAACTCCGTAATAGATCTCCCCCTATATTTTTATGAACTTATGGTGACTTGTTTAGCAGGTAGGTGAACTGTGAGAGCAAGTCATCCACATAGAACCCCTAAACCTAGCCACATATGCACCCTCCTTGAGTATTTGGAAAGTTTGAGTCCTCAAAGATGTTTCCATTCTTGTATCTTTCATCCCATTTTGAAACTGTGTTTTCCTTGACCCAGAGTTTCTATTTTCCATATGACAAATTTTCTTGGCTTCCCTGCTTTTGTGATTGAACTCAAAAAGGAAAACTATGCCCTCCTTTGGTTTGATGTTTCCTTCTTTTCATTATGACATATTTTTCTACCATCTGCTTTTGTCATTGTAGTCTTAAATGGAAACTGCACCCTCCTTTGATATGATGGTGCCTTTTTAGATCTGAATTCTTTTGTCATAGCTTTTGGCACTTTCCTTCTTCCATTGACTACTTTCTTTGCGCCCCCCTGACATGGCACTTATTTTCCACATATTAAATTGCTCAATAATTAATAATGGCAATAATTAAAATCAAGTACATGCCTTAATAATAAATTCTTAGCAAAATTTCCCTAGGATAATTAATTAATGCCATTTAGACCCCCCAGGTGCTTAGCAAGGTCCACACTTTTGGTGGTCAAAATGTGGGGACATGACAGTTTACCATACTTTGGTGCTCTAGTGTGCTATGTTAATACAAACACATTGTTTGCAAATTTTTCTCGCAAGATGGTGTTTATGGTCGTGTTGGTACATTATTTTTTTGCAGCACTGGTGCATGTATGTTGTGTACGTATAGATGTGTTACGTTTGTTTAAACACACTAAAAAAAACCCACTAAAATCTCCACCCGCTCGCCTCCGGTAGTGACCTCCACTATAAATGGATATTTGGGCTCTTTTTAGAGTAGCATTCGTTGTAACCTCCACTAAAGGCCTTTTCCTTGTAGTGTTAGAACGTTTGCATGCATTGCATGGGTGCACATCCTAGATGACTATAAAAATAAATTAGATGCAAAATTTCATGATTTCATCATTACATAATACTTTGAAGAATTGAAGACCTACATATTATTTGATCCAGTCAAACAACATATCATCATTTGAAGGGTGTTTCCTTTGAGAAGAATACCTCATGTATTAAACTGTTGAATTCCTCTTTTGGTTTGATGAATGGTGATCCATTTAAAATTATGACAGAAACATGATCAAATGGACCATATTTTGGAGTCTTAATTAGACAGTTGAATCACCTGCCTACCTTGACTTGTAGTCAACTATTGACTATGTAATTGGCCACTAAATTTAGAACCATTGATCAAACTTCTCATGAACTAATCAATACAAGAAGTTCTTCATTTCAGAATAGTTTTCTAACCCATTAGGTTTCTAAGACAATTGAAGTTGTTGGAGTTTATGCAAGTGATATTAATGACTCAAGGAAAACTATAAGTAAAAACCAAGCTGGAAGTGCTTCTCTAATGACATGTGTTGGCTTTAAATATCCTCCAGTATTTCTGTCACTAAACCTAAGTTCATTCCCTTCTGCTCAGACAACAAAGCTCAAGATATCGACCCGACAGAGTAGAGATCAACCGACAGCACATGTGACACAAATGTCGTCTCACCCGAGATATCTCTCGTTATGGGTAACTTCCAGAACTAGGTTTTTGCAGTTGGGTGGGAGGGTGTTTTAGTACCTTGGCTATGCGCCAAGGCCTCCAACAAAGGCCGGTGAGGGCTGGATTACTTGTATGTACGGTGCTTCAGCAGTTAAACTGTGACCCAAACTTTCTTTATGCACTTAAGTAAATAAACAGTAGGCATGCAACATAAACTTATCCATTAATATAATGTGGCCATCAAACATTTATCTACTTGTGAATATAATAATCAACCAGTCATTCAACACAATAATCACACATACATCTAAGCTACTCCAACATTCACACATATACACAGGATATAACATGGAAACCCATCCAGGTGAAAACCACAAGGTGCTCTTCATTTGGCATGAATAAATAGATGCACCTTTCATCTGCGCACAAAGCTGCAGACTCTGCCCAAGATCTTCTCTTCTATCTTTACATACTTTTCCTCCCTCTCATGTTCTTTGATCTTCTCTCTTTCTCTTTCTACTCTACTTATCTTAGTGATCCACACACATCCTGGATCAACTCAAACTTCCCTACTCGTCTGTGCACTCAACTACATAACTTATACTATGATGCCTTCAATGATACATAGTCATTAACTAGAATGCCTACCTCAAGTCTGGCTCATTACGGACTCATTATAGACTCATTTCCTGTCACTATCTTAGCCGACTTACTATATCCAACCAACTGTTTGTCTTTCCTATTCTAGCAACACATAACAAGAGGTACTATCGTCCTGACTTACAAGTATTCCTTCACGCATGTGGCTTCTGCCAACTCCAACCGAGATCATACCCATGATCGTTAAGAACTGTCGCTTTCTCATTAGCATTCCTTACTGTTGTTTTTCGGCCGTTATGCTTTTTGCACACCTGATTTTGCTGATATTCTGTTATTCCATCTCGTCTTCCCTTTTATTCCTTTGACATGGATTTCTTATCTAGAGCAGCTTCCTCTTCCAGCGCCTTCTTTTTATCTTCTTCTTCTCTTTTACTTCTTTTGTCGCAGCATCCTTCCCCTTTTCCTTTATGTTGCTTCCTCGGTCATAGCTCCATCCTCTTCTCCTTTATGTTCTTCTCCATACTTAGGAAGAATTCTACATGATTTCTTCCCTACTATCCCTAGACCCAACAGTCCCCAACACTCACTTGTGGATCGTCTCAAACCATGTGAACTATTTCTCCATGGACTGACTTGCGCTGATTTTGTTCTGAAAATCCTTCGTGATTTTCACTAGTTTCTCAGTCTCTATGTGCACTTCTTCTTCTGTTTTCTGCATGTGCTCCATCAGGTCGGAACTGACATGTCCCGCATGAATTTTTCTATAGATTCCGCTACTTCGTGCACATTCTGATGTATAGGATGAATTTATGTTCCTTCTGTGTTTGATTGTATGTTCCTTTTGTGTTTGACTGTATGTTCCTTCCATGTTTGCTGCTTACTATAGTCGTTATAACTTCTGGTACTACTGTCATTTTTCCTTCTTATCAGATGTATTTACCGCTCAGAGAATAGGACAAAGGGGATGAGGGACTTATCGGTATTGTCGATTTTCCTTGTCAACATTTCTAGATTCAGCTCCCAACTCATCCCAGGTTTTTCCTTCTTCCCTTCAGAATCTTCCTCGACATTATCCATGAATGAGTACACGACATCCAGGTAATCCTCATAGCTTGTGGCAGTCACTCAATCCAGCATCCGGTCAATGTTTCTCTTTGCTTCAGTGCTGGTGAGATATGTCATCCTATACAAGTAGTACCTCCCTCCATTCGAGTGTTCCAATTGAACTTGTTTTTGGAGTCATCACCGCCTCTTGTATTTTTAGTAGTTTACAGTGATGATGGTGATGACGTTGGACTTTGTTTCTTCGTCCCTCAGTCTGAACATTCGTTCATAATGGAAGTTATTAGCAATGGATACTATGCACTGTGGAAACTAATTCCACAGTCTCGTCTGGATGTTTCAACGAGATTCCCTCTGGTCTTTGAATTCTTGCCACTTCTTCTACATTCATTCTCAATTATTTTAGGACAACATTTCTCTTGCGGTTCTTAGAAGGTCTCCTTAGTATCCTCTTTACTATGCTTGTTAGAGACATTTTTGCAGGGAGTCTTGACACTGGCTTATTCTCCGAGCAGCTCCTGAACTTCAGTGGAACATCTCTAGAAACATTTCTCTTACTAAGAACAGTCATTACAATTTCCCCTTTAGGGCCCCTAGGGCCATTAGCAGTAAAACTCTTATTATTCATACTTCTCCATAGGTCCTCATTAACTCTATGTGCTGCAAACATCATTCGTTGTGGTGTTATATGGATGCTAACTTGTAATGTGCCGACGTAGAGGGTTCGTTCTAGTGGGAAGTCTATCAAATTGTCACACGCTCCATCATCAAGTAGCATAATGACAACATGAACCATCACGTGGGTCATCGGTCCAACTCCTTATGTGGAGGTGCCAAGTACGCAGCCTCTTTTTGCTGTGAAGTCATGATACTTATGGAGGAAGTGACCCTAAAATTCCCTTTATGTCTACTCAAATTTCCTTGGTGTCTGTTGATCTAATAATTGACAATTGTCAAGTCAACAATCCTGCTAAATAAGTGTGCGAACGCCTTCTTGGTTTTAGTTTTCCACATCCCCTACTACGCTGCTTGCGATAGGAAATTCTTCTCTCTTCCCGTGTCCTTTCTCATCATACATGTTTTTTTTTTGAGCTAGTCGTAGTTATCAAAATAAGGTTTCAACTGACTCCCATTGATGAGCCCCATGACTTCCGCACCATCCAATTTTTCCAATTTCATCGCTCCTCCGTCAATGATTTCCTTAACCACATATGATTCTAACTAATGTGTCCTTAGCTTGCCTGGGTGCTTAAAAAAATGTTGTCATACATAAGAACAAGGCCTTCAAATGAAAATTGCTTGTTCTTAATGTGTCTATCATGCCATACATTTTGCCTTTGCTTTTCTACATTTTGGTGAAATCCTGCAATGAAGCATTCTTCTTCCAAATGGATTAGCTGAAGCAATCTTTCTTCAACAAAATCAACGTCTATCATTTTCGTGAGCGCCACCACTCTTAAACTAGGTACAATATATTCCATAGGAATGAAAACTTCCCATCCATATACTAACTTGAATGGTGTTTGACCTGTTAACTTCTTTCATGTTGTGTGATATGCGCATAGTACTGCGAAAACTTTCTGATCCCAATCATCCCTTCTTGTATTGCAGACTTTGGTTAATGCATTTTCCAGAATCTTGTTAAATGCTTCGACCGCCCCATTTGCTTGTGAGTGATATGGATTTGTTCGTATATGATGTATCTGAAATTCATCAGTTAGCTCTTCAATCAATTGATTAACAAAATGCGTACCTTGATCGTTAATCAATATCTTTGGGCACCCGAACCTTGTTACAATATTTTCGAATACAAACTTCGCTGCTGTAGCAACAGTACAATCCTTGATGGGTGCAGCTTCTACCCATCGATTTAGGTAATCCATCATGGTGATAACATACCTAGCTCCTGTGTGCTTCCCTAATGGACTAATAGGTCCCACAAAGTCAACAACCCATTTGTCAAATTCCTGTAATGTGAGTCGTGGTACTAGTGGCATTTAATCTCTTCTGGATGGCTTGCTTGTTCTTTGGCAGATGTCACAACTGTGATAGTAATCCTGAGCATCTACATGCATGGTATGCAACCATAACCCTTCCTGTAATATTTTGCACATGATCGCTTTTCCTGCATAGTTTCTTCTTGCGATACCAGCATGTGCTTCACTTAAAATAATAGGTCGCTTATGTTTGAAAACACAACGTCAAAGTATATATTCAGGGCCCAGTTTATACAAGTGGCCAACAATCAACTAGAAATATGTAGCTCGCGTTGCTAACTGTTTCTTTTGTGTTGTTGTAAATGTGGCCGGCGCAAAACCTGTAGTTAGGAACTATATGATATCTTCATATTGGTTATCAAAGGCAGTTACCACAAATAGTTATGCATCAAGAAGATGATCTTCCAGACTAGTAGGTTCTTCTCCACTCTCAATTCGTGATAGGTGGTCTGGTCCCAAGTTCAATCAGCCTGGTTTAACAATTATCTCAAAGTCAAATTCTTGGAAGAGGAGAAGCCACCGACAGATCTTCCCCCCCAACACTGGAATGTTGACCAAATATTTCAGTGCAAAATGGTTAGTGTACATTTTGAAATGTCCCCCCAGCAAGTGATGTCTAAATTTTTGCAGTGCATAAACCCTAGAAAGTCCTTCCCTCTCTGTTGTAGTGTAATTCTTCTCTGCAATTGATAGCTTCCTTCTAGCAAAAGCAATGGGGTGATCAATCTCTCCTTCTCCTGGTTGCATTATTACTACTCCAAGCACAATAGAGGATGCATCAACATGAACATGAAATTATTTTTTCCAGTCTAGAAATACGAGTATGGGTGCAGCGGAAATCTTGCTTTTCAGTTTATTCAGACTCTCTTGACATTCATCTATCCACTAAAACTTAGTGTCTTTTTTCAACAATTTCTCCAACGATCTAGTCACTTGTGCATATCCTTTGATGAAATTTCTGTAATATCCCATATTTCGTAGTGTTTCTCTTAGCTTTTTAACTATGGTAGGCGGTGGTTGGTCAAGGATGATGGCGATTTTAGCTGGATCAACCAAAATTCCATCATGACAGACCACGCAGCCTAACAGAGCCCCAAAAGGCGCACAAAAAATAAACTTTCTCAAATTGAGAGCAATTTGGTAATGGTGGCATCGTTCCAACATCATTCTAAGACTTTATATGTGATCTTTTATAAGACCAAATAATATCCAGTCATCAAAGTAAACTTCAAGAAATTTATGTATAAAATATTTAAATGCAACAACTACAATTCTATAAAAGATTGTAGGAACATTCTTGAGTCCAAAGGGCATTACCGTGTATTGGTAGCATCCCCATTCCATTGCAAAGGTAGTCTTGTATTGATCTTATTTTTCAATTCTTATCTGATGGTAACCCGAGAATCCATCTGTAAATGAATACATTTTTTGTCCTCCATCATTCTCCAATAATTCATCTGTGAATGCATTCAGAAATGGATCATGCAAACATGCATCATTTAACTTCCTGAGGTCAACACAAATCCTCTCTTCTCCTGAAATTTTCTTGTCTTGAACTACGATCGGGATTATCCATTCTGATTCTTTAATTGGTTCTATTACACCTTCCTCTAGAATTTGATCAAGTTTGGATTTAACTTTCTCTTTGTAGCGTAGGTTTAATTTGTATGGCTTCTGTTTGACCACTTTTGCATCGGGCCTCAGGGGTTTCTTCATTTCACCAAGGTCTCCAACTATGCCTTTCATTTCAGAGAACTTTGTAGGGAATAGGTCATGAAATTCATGTAATAAGTCAGTGATCTTTCCCACAGTCTCTTCATCCCAGTAATCTCCAATATTAGCGAACTTCAGGTTTTCAACCGACCCAATATTTACTTTCTTAATATTGAGTGGTTTTAGAAACTGGTCAGTGGTTATAGCAGCTCCCTCTATTGTACGTATACCTTCTGATTCATGTATATTTATCTCAAGTGGGTCATCGTCATCTGGTTCTCCCGTAAGATTATAACAATGCATCCAGTTGTGTGTGGTCATACTGCATTGATGGAAATTTGTGTGTATGACCGATATTTCTTCAAACATATTTTCCTTTATTACCTATAACGCAACATCTACTGTTGGGTGTTCGCTTGAAAACTCAAATGTCTGGGTGAATCTTACAAGTAAGCTTTCCCATTCAATAGTTCCTTGTCGTAGTTCTTCTGAGGTGTACCAAATTCTTGGTACCATTTCCAAAGTACAGATGAATCGATGAACCCATTCTTGTCATGGATGTTCTTTCCAAATCTTTTGACAGTGCTCAATATGTTACCCAGGATTTGTCAGTCATGTATATTTCTGATCAGGGAAAATGATCTCTTCCCCAAATATGATCTCCATTAGTCTCCTACATTGTGGCCATTCGAAGATAAACTATTTGTGTGTACCCCACCATCTAGCGGGTGTAGCTTTCGACACATAGTCCAAAGCGGAAAATCGTTGTGATTCTGTGACCTTTTCTTCAAATTCTACCCAAAAAGATGCAAATTTAGGTAATCCTTCATATGTAGGTAGTGTGCTTACTTCGGCTCCTACCCTTCAGACAGATCTTGTGATTCTTGCACATATTCACATGGAGACTTCATGTAGCTTGTTTTGCCAATTCTCCAGAGCATCACCTGAGTCAGACGTACACGATATTACATTGCACCAACTCAGGTTTCCATCAGTTGTTGGGTTAATATAGTATTCCTTCAAAGACATGATGTTGTACAACTGATCTAGATAATTGTCTTTTCCTTCACTATGTATAGGTTCGACATATCTCTGTCCTTCAAGCGGATTAATTGGCGCAACCACTCTTATTTCAGAATCTTTGAAAGACAAGATCCTATTCTTGAAGTTTATAATGGTTTGGTAGTCTATTACCCAATCAAATCCTAGAAGTGCGAGATATGGGTTTGTGTCATCGACAATGTCAATAACTTCAAATTCGGCATATGTTCTTAAACCTTCGACTTCCACAGGTACTTGAGTTAGTCTACTGATTGGCAGAACCTTCGACTGGTTCACAAGCCTTAGTTGAATAGGAGACCAATCTAGTCGCAGCTTATTCATGCTCTCCCATGTTTGTCTTTTCAATATATTGACATTCAAGCCCAAATATAATATGATATAATCCATATCATAATGTCCTATCTGCGTAGTCATTCGCAGTTCTCGGCTTATCTTCAGTTTTTTTGATATGATTAACTCTTTTTTCAGGTCGCAGGTATTATGTGGTTTCTTCTATGAGTGTTGTCAGTTCTACGACAACATCTTTATCATTGATTAGTGCTAAACAACTTTTGAAAAATTCTTGAATATTACTAACCTTTTTCATTGGTGGCTTCACGATTAGTTGTTCAAATCATTCGAGCATAGCCCTAACTTGTCTATATGTCGACGGTTGATTAGTATCAATCGTCGGAACAAAATTTTGATAAGTATCAACCGTTAGAACAAAATTTTGACTAGTCAGACTTCCTTCTTCGCTATTTACAGTGTTAGTAGTACTCGTATTCACAGAATTACTTGGAGACAGGTCTCGCGATCTTACCTCTGGTACTGTAGGTGAGTTGTAAGCACGTTCTTGTTTTGGAGCTTTAGTTGACTCTTCTGAATCTTCGTCTCCTTCTGAGATCGTATGATATTCTTCTTCTTTATCACAAGACCCTTCGTCTAAGTATGACGCAAAATCGCAGCCTTCTTCTTCTCGATCTGTGCTGCAACTCCCTCGTTCTAACCGAGTTTTTCTTCATTTTCTGGACTTGAATCTTCTTTCGCTTCTTAAAAATCCTGGATCTAGTTCAGTTCCACTATCTCCTAGGAACATCTCACTCTAGGGTTCTGCTGATACATAGCCACTCTTTGCTATTCAGTCTTGTTGCATTCGTAGAATGCCTTTTTCACATAAAAGCATTTTTATCCATGTCTTTAAAGATGATAGGTATCTATTGCGTGGTCCTTGAATTTTTTTTAGCTCCCTCACTGTATGAGTTTATTTTGTCAAAAACAAACTCAATAATATATCCTTCTAAGATACTGTCTATCCAAAAATCCACAACCCTTGATATAGGGTTGCTTACTTCTTCCTGTTGTTCGATTAACTGGGGAGTCCACTCCCTTGGTTCTCCGCCTTGAAAATTTATTCGTTTGGTCGCTAACTTCGATAACCACTCGTGCAACATGATGGGAAACTCAAAAAATAAAATATCGTGGATGTCTGTGTATATGTACCGTCCCAAACACTCTGTTGGGTTCCACCGAGATCCATCACTTTCTTTTCGTGCAAACTCTAACTTTTTGAAGTCCACCTAGTCCCAGATATCCGGTTTCGTGGGCTGTCACAAAATATCCCTCTCCACCACAATTTAAGGTCCCAACAATGGAACCATTTGTTGGATTTAAATCTCCTCCCATCTTTCTGTCACTAAACCCATGTTCACTCCCTTCTGCTCAGCACAACAAAGCTCGATATATCGGCCCGACAGAGCAGAGCTCAACCGACAACACCTGCGACATAGATGCCATCTCACCCAAGATATATCTCTCTATGGGTAACTTCTAGAACCATGTTTCTGTAGTTGGGTGGGAGGGTGTTTTAGTACCTTGGATCTGCGCTAAGGCCTCCAATGAAGGTCGACGAGGGGTGGATTACTTGTATGTACGGTGCTTCAACATTTAAACTGCGACCCAACCTTTCTTTATGCACTTAACTAAATAAACGGTAGGCACGCAACATAAACTTATCCATTAATATAATGCGGCCATCAAACTATTATCCACTTGCGAATATAATAATCAACCAGTCATTCAACATAATAATCACACATACATCTAAGCTACTTCAACATTCACACATATACACAGAATATAACATGGAAAACAATCGGGTGAAAACCACAAGGTGCTCTTCATTTGGCATGAGGAAATATTTGCACCTTTCATCTGCACACAAAGCTGCAGACTCTGCTCAAGATCTTCTCTTATATATTTACATACTTTTCCTCCGTCTCATGCTATCTGATATTCTCTCTTTATCTTTCTACTCTACTTCTCTTAGTGATTCGCACACATCCTGTATCGACTCAACCTTCCCTACTCGTCTATGCACTCAGCTGCAGAACCTCTAATTTGATGCACTCAATGATACGTAGTCATTAACCAAAACACCTACCTCAAGTCTGGCTCAAGCGTCTTACTAAGAGTTTGATCAATCAACTACAATCTAGAGGCAACAACTACTTGAGGTTACTTAGGTGCTATTATCGGCTAACCCATATACAACTTGGGTTCCTTCTTTTATAGCCCAACTATAGACTCAATACAACTCCTATAGATGCTTGCTACAGACTCAATACTGACTCGATACAAACTATAACATACTCATTACATATTCCTTTTCCATCGCTATCTCAGCTGACTTACTATATCCAGCCAACAAGATGTCTTTTCTATTCTAGCAACACATAATGAGAGGCACTATTGGCCTGACTTACCAAGATTCCTTCACGTATGTGGCTTCTACTGACTCCAGTCGACCTCGTACCCACTATTGTTAAGGACTATCGCTTTCTCAATAGCATGCCTTACTATCATTTTCTGGTTGTTACGCTATTTGCACGCCTGCTTCTACCGATATTGTGTTATTCCATCTTGTGTTCCCTTATATTCCTCTGATGTGGGTTTCTTATCTGGCGCAACTTCCTCTTCCAGCGCCTTCTCTTTGGCTTCTTCTTCTCTTTTACTTCTTTTGTTGGAGCATCCTTCCCCTTTTCCTTTATGTTGCTTCCTCGGTTGTAGCTCCTTCCTCTTATCCTTTATGTTCTTCTCCATACTTAGGTACAATTCTACATGAATTCTGCCCTATCATCCCTAGGCCCAACAACATGTGACCTAGATACACATGTAGATGCACATGGTCAACCTGAATTGGAGAATGTTATGGCTAAACAATACCAATATTTGATGAAGAATAAAACATGGAATTTAGTTCCCTGACCAAAAGGAAAGAGTATAATGAAATGTCAATGGGTCAAAATGACCAAATTTACATCTCACGGTATTTTTGAAAGATAAGATTTGTTTTTTTGGAAAGGTTTTTTCTCAGCAAGAAGGCATCAACTACATTGAAACCTTTTTGCCCCTATTGCAAAGATGAACTTGATTCCATTGATTCGTTCACTTGCTAATTGACTTGAATGGAAGGGACATTAGATGTATGACAAAAATGATTTTCCTCATAAAGATATAATTGAAGAAACATATATGGAGGAATCTTCTGGTTTTGAGAAAGATTCTAGTCTTGTTTGTTGACTGTAGAAGTCCTTGTATGGTTTGAAACAAGCCACCATGGCATATGAGAAGATCGTTAGTTCCTTTATCAATCTTGGTTTCAAACACTATGAATTAGATCACAACATCTATTTTTTACATGTAAATGGTGAAACCTTAATTGTTGCAATATATGTGTATGATATAATCATTATTGACAACAATATAAATATGATATTGGGTTTAAAGAAACAATCACCTAACTTACCTTTACAAAATTTGACCTTGCACTTTTACATTTATTTTTCGGCATTCAAGTTCTACAAATGGATGACGATATCAGTTATTTATCATCCTAATTATGTAATGGTTTTTTTGCAAAGATTCAAGATGAATTCCTATAAATCATGTGCTACATATTTTCAGTTGGTAGTTAAGTTGACAAAGAATTATGATTACCCACGAGTTGACACAACTCTTTATCTACATCTTGTCGGTAGTCTAATTTACTTAACTCACATTCGACCTAATATTTTCTTTGATATTAGTGCAGTTTCTTAATTTATGTAGGATCCTTGATAAATTCACTGAAAGACCATGAAGATAATTGTTCATTATATTAAGGGAACCTATCGATTTGGTATACAATATTGCACAAATAACATAGACTCATTGGTTAGTTACATTGACTTGAATTGGGTTGGGGATTATCACATGAATTCGACATATGGCTATGTGTTTCACATTGGTTTATGGCCCTTGGTTTGGTTGTGCAATAAGAAAAGGCGGTCTCTCTTTCAACCATATAAGTTGAATATCGTGCTGCAATTAAAGCTGACATAGAGGTAGTATGGATTCCACAATTCTTGGGATAGATTGGTTTTCCAATTGACTCAACAACTGCAACCTTTTGCGATAATGGGAGTGCAATACAAGTTGATGACAATCATGTTGCACATAGAAAGGTGAAGCATGTGGAGATTCGTGCTCATTACTTAAGACAATCGATACAAGATTATGATTGTCAAAAATTTCTATAGTAAAATTGATGATCATATTGTTGATATCTTTACGAAGCCTTTACCAAAAATTAAATTTGTCAAACTTTGAGCCATGCTTGCTATTTAGGAAGCCGCAATTATGGGGGGTTGTACATAAGTAATTTCACCTCCTAAATCTCTAAATTGTTGTGATTATGGGGGTGTGTTGGAACTACATGCCTTACTAGTTCATCACACCTTTGGATATTTTAGAGATAGACAATTGACAATTGATAGCTAACTAGAAGAGTCAATTGAGTGGTCAACTAGTTGGTTGACTAATGAATCGACTAGGCTCTCGACTAGTTGGACCGATGGATTGATAACAGATTTGACTAACCGATTGGATAGTTTGACAATTAGAATAGAACCGTCAACTATGACATAGAAGGGTATAAATTGAGGGGACTATTATGTGCTATGACCCAAGAATGTGGACCTATTCTTCCTCACTTCAAGGGGGTTCGTTACATCTTGGTACTGTAAAAAGAGATGACCCTATGGATCGAGTTAGATGGTGAATTATAGTGAATTATGAGTGATTCACAGATATTGAACAATGCATTTTGATGTATTATGAATTGTGACATGTTGTGTTGAAGTGATGAAATTGTGTCTATTGTCATTGCCTCGTCTTGGAATAATCAGCTCTCTAATATTTCTAATTCCCCTGTTTTTCCAACAATACTAGATGTATTTTTTACTAGGATTTATATATTTCTATGCATCTTCTCCATTGGTCGTTATTAGAAATATTTCCATATTTGGGAATTTTATTTAGAGTGGCATCACAATTATCCTTTTTATGCAAATATGAACACTTGAAGAATTGATGGCACATGCCAACATAATTTTTTTTAAACGATATGTTGTAGCATTAATTATCTCAAGGGGTTGCTAGCCTTCCATATGCGGAAGGGATAATGGTTCCTTGGTGAACTAAATCTAGTTTGTTGCTATTAATTTTGATTATGATGTGATTTCGACATTTCAAAGTTAAAATAGTTTGTACCAATTTATTCAATTATAAAGAAGAAGAAATAATTGCACTAGCTGGTTCAATCTACCAAAAGAACATCTCGCCAATAACAATTGCAACTAAACCAAGTATATTGGTGACACCATCAAATCATTGAATAAATGGTCACCACTATGGTCATTGATAGTGTTTTTCAAGAACAAAGAGAGTCTATCATCATCTGAGATTACTCATACTTGCACTAGGGAAACATAACAAGAGGCTAGAGATGCATGCACACCAAGGTTGAAATAAGAAACCACATGAAAGAAAAGACAATATCACTAAGAGTAAATGCATCCATTCCATATAACCACATTATATTGGAAATATTATTATTGCCTCCACCAATAGATGTTTAGTGTACATGATGTAGTGTAAAAAACAAGACAAAGACTCTCTAAAGGGCATGCTATGGGTAGCCAAGGATAAGCACCATCTCCATATACTAGTTGCACTTATCTCAATGCATTTCAATGTGAGTTACAGGATGTATATGCATACATACATTCCATGGTGAGCATACATCCCACGATGCAGGGTAACAATGAATTTTCTACTCTCAAACTACCCATATTTCGCACCCTCAACTAATCATGTTAGTTTCTCTCTCCATATGGCTACCAACCTTCCATACATTCAACTAACACGTTACATATATGTAAATAGAGACCAACATTATCATACCATATACACATATAAATTATGCTAAAAGATAAAATTTCACAATTTGAAAGTAATTTTGTATTCGATACAAAGGTCTTAAATCCAATAATAGCAATATGTGATGAAATTATTTGGTTATTAGTAAAATGGAAATGACACAATTACTAAATTTTATCACCATCTTTGTGAACATTTGGGGAGCGACTCATACTTTGGATGAAGTACAATTAATTACATTGAATGCACTCATATCTTCTATACGCTGATATATTTCATTTATGTGACTCATAAAGTTTATGTATTTTATTTATTTAAGAAACATGCTTAATGCTGAAAAGAGAAAATGTGACGAGTCCAAAGTATTTGGTATTAAGCATATAATTATAGTTGCACCAAAGTTTGTTTTGTTCTTGGTTCATTCCCGGGGATGCATATGGGTCTTGGTTGTGTATACATAAGATACATTTTGGCATCAATATATAGGAGGCGACTTGGTCTAACACGTCCCCATAATTTCATATATTCAATATCAACAATGGGATTTAACGTCCCCATAATTTCACATATTCAATATCAACAATAGGATTT
>LPNX010724091.1:0-54658 GCA_001517045.1 Pseudotsuga menziesii
GAAACCTGTGTCGGCCATTCCTCAGTTATCTTGACTTTGCATGTCGGCCATTCTCGGTACAGTTACTGGTTCGTGCACCTTATGATCGAGTCCTTCCACATTAGATAGCTTTGCTGAGTACCTTATGTTGGATGACGGGGGATTCCTTAATGCCCTCCTTCCAGTGGATTTCATCCCATCGACTTCATATCATTTATTCTGGGATTGGAATCTAGAGTCCTTTTCAGTGCCTTAAGACTTAAAGTCATCAGTGGCAGGTTCTCTCGCCATCGACAGTTTCTTGGGAATACATCAATATCCCCTGATCAATGGATTCTCTCAAGTGTTCGACCTCAACACATCTATTCACACTTGTTAGTTTGCACTCTAGTACCTTGATTCCCATTTTCATTATCGGTGGGTAATCTCGCATCTGTTAACGGTATACATCAATGATCGGTAATCAGATGATGGACTACTATGTTCGACCTCGACACCCCTATTCGCATAGTAGGACATGTACTCGTAGCGGTTTGTGTAGAAGACTTTCCATATTGGTGGCATCTCTTATATGCTACCTCCTTAATCGTGCTAGTGTTCATGAGATTTCAGCTCTCGTGGCTTGATACCAGTATATGTCAGATATTTCCAGCCACTATGGAGATCTTGATCTATTGTATATCTTCATCCATTTTGGAGATCATGGTCCTTTGTATATCTTCATCCATTTTGGAGATCATGGTCCTTTGTATATCTTCATCATGGAGATTCTGATCTATGTATATTGTACATGGCATCATTTATTATGTCTATTCATGGCCATTTTACTCTTATGTATCTGGGACTACTATATGTACTTGCATTTATATGCAGAGTTGTATTATTGTACTATGCTGATTGGGTGGCTGGTCTTCCATTGGAAAACTAGGGCTTCCTATTCCGAGAGCTTCCCTCCACTGTTTTCAGAAAAGAAGTACATTGGACAGCTCCATTTGAAGAGATCTATCTTTCTATCCAATCATATCTGAAAGATTCCAAGTTTTGAAAATTAGGGTTTCTTTGACAAACCTTAGATCAGCTAGCTCCAGAAGCAGGATGGACACCTCAAATCGGTAAGATCTAATCTTTTGCTATTTGTATTTGAGGTTCTCATTTCAAAGTGATCTATCACATCAGCTTGATGATAAGCTTCGTGAAGTTGAAAACTTCCAAGCATGGAAGTATTTGATCTCTCTCAAGAAAATGAATTAGACACCTACATGAGTAGAGAGGTTCCAGTTCTAGAGGGAGATGAGCCTCAAATCCTTACACAAGAAGAACTTGATCAAGGCCAAGAAGATCATTGCTGATTCAATCATGGATCAACTTGTACCACAAGTGTCTTCCCTAAAGAAACCGAAGATGTTTGATTCCTTGATCAAGATATTTGAAGATAAGAACATAATTCAAAAGATGACAGTTGAAGAATGTGAAGATCCAGAATGCATAACATCTTGAAGCGGTAGAAGAAGAAGCAGAGAATGCAGAAGTGGTGATAGCCACCTTGAATGGCCTCCCATGATCATGGGATTCATTCATACGAAGAATATATGCCAGAAGGAAGTGATTAATTTCAGCTCAACTCATAAGAAGAGAAGAAGAAGATGAAGATCAAGCTCTCACCATTCAAAGAAGATCCCTCGTGCGATGAGGAATATGAAGAACTCAATTCTTGAAGAAACTCTTATTCATCTTATCATTTGGATAAGAAATGATGATTTCATGAATGGAGAAGATGATAAAGCAGAATGATCAAGATGGATTCTACCCATAAAACAAATAAAAGATAAGTATTCAATTGTCATTTTATGATATTGCTTTGTTATACATTTGATTATATTCAGTTGATGTGTTATGCATGATAGATTGTTTGCATTAATGACCGTATACTACTAATATGCATGTGATGGGTAAGTAGCTCATGGTGCTATACAACTCTCCATTGCTACTAATTTAGAATGAAGCCTCCTTGCTGACATATTGGATTAGTGCACAATCTCAATAATGTCATGATAGAAATGGAAGGCATCTAGAAAGTTTCTATGAGATATGGATGAATGTTGTATTGGCTAAACAGTTGCATGATGCATAAGAATTTGTCGTTATGCATATGTTTTATGAAATAGTTCTAACCATGTAACCGGTGCATTTGAATTGTAGGAAAGGTCCTATACAACCTCCTAAAAGAAGGATGAGACTTGTTTTGAAGAACAAGTGATGACAATTCAATAAACATGAATCTGAAGCTCCCAGGGTCAGAGACACCATGACGAAAGAAAGAGCTTCAAAGAGCGGTAGATCCACCTCGAAGGATGAAGACCACCATGGGTATGAGAGATAACTCAAATTGAAGAAAAGAATGCTATGAAAGAAGCTATGATCAAAGAATAACAGTTGATCATGGGGAATGATGTATATGATATGATTTTGAGACATAAAGGGAAGTACGTACTATCTTCTATATGGATCTACAAGAACGAGTGTACAAAGCAAGGATCGTGATTTTCCTCAGAAAGAATAGACTATGACATGACATACTCTATTGACCAGTATATATCAAGCATAGAATCACTTGTACAGAATGAAGAAGGAAGATAATACTCCACTTCAGGGGGAGTGACTACATAAGTTATCTGAGTTCGACACGGTACGACATATTGGACAGCTTCCTGATGGATCAAGACTTTACCAAGAGTAAAGTGGGTTCCAACCTTCAAAGTTGAATGCAGAAGACTAGGATATGTTGATGATCTGACAAGATGAACTCATGGAAGATGTTATGATGAAAGAATACTAGAATGATGTTTGGGATATAGTACTCAAACCAGAAAGCAAGAATGTGGTATCTTACAAATGGTTTTGCAAGATAAAATATGTTGCTGATAGAAGTAAGGAAAGACTTGTGGCTAGAGGTTTCTATAAGAAAGAGGGAATTAATTCTGAAGAGACACTTACTCCAGAAAGCAAGTTACACTTCCTTCAGAACTATGATGGTAGTTTCTTCCATGATGAAGTAAAGACAAGCCTTCCTTAATGGTATGATTGGGGAAGAGTTTTACATCGAACAGTCACAAGGATTTGAAGTTGAAGACAAAAGGACTCATATATGTAAGTTGAAGAAGGCCCTGTATGGCATGAAGCAAGCTCCTAGAGCTTGGTATGGAAGGATAGACAATTTCCTGTCAATTATGGGATTTACCAAGAGTAAAGCTGATTCTAACCTTTATCTCAAGGTTGTAGAAGATGAACCTATCATCCTGTTATTATATGTGGATGACTTATTCTTGACAGGGAATGAGAAACAGATCATGGAAAGCAAGAAAAAACTAGCAGAAGAATTTGAGATGAAAGACCCTTGGTTAATGTATTATTTCCTAGGTCTGGAGGTATGGCAAAGTTTAGAAGAGATTCAATATGTTGGAATGAAAATTCATGGCCACACCCATGGACTCCAACCTGAAGCTGTTAGCTGATGACTCCTCAGAGTTAGTGGATATGACTCATTATAGACAGATCATTTGGTCATTGATGTACTTAACAAATACCATACCAGACATTTGTTTTGCTGTGAACACCTTAAGTCAATATCTTGTTCAACCAAGACGGGTTCACCTAGTAACTGCAAAACATGTGATGAGATATCTGAAAGGGACTATAGACTTTGGTTTATATTATGATGGCAGCCATGAGTATAGATTATATGGCTACACAGATGCAGATTGGGCTGGAAGTATCTCAGATAGGAAAAGCACATTAGGCAGATGCTTTTGTTTGGGTTCTACTATGAGTTCATGGTTTAGCAGGAAACAGTCCAGTGTTTCTCGTAGCATGGCTAAAGCAGAATACATAGCAGATTGCTCTGCTAAGTTGTGAAGCCATATGGATTCGAAAGCTGATATCAGGTGTCTTTGAACTGAAGATGGATACTACATTGATTCTATGTGATAACGAGAGTTGTGATAACAGAGAACCCTATGTTCCGTCATAACACATAGAAATCCTGTTTTTCTACATTCAAGATAAAGATGCAGATGATGATGTTTCAGTATTTGCATACTGTAGATACAGATGATGGTGATTCAGTATTTCTATACTGAATATAGAGATGATGATGTTTCAGCATTCCCATATTGAAGATATAGATGATGATGATTCCAGTATTCCCATACTGAAGATATAGATGATGTTTTAGTATTTACATACTATAGATGCAGATGATGGTGACCTAATGATGCTTTCAGTACTCACATACTGGAGATACAAATGGTGATAGTTCAGTATTCACATACTGAAGATGTAAATGAAGATGGTTTAGATGATGATGCACTGACAAAGCCTCTGTCTCGAGTAAAGTTCAAACACTTTTGATACAAGCTTGGTATGGTTCAGAAAGACCTTCCCCGAAAGGGGGAGTAGTGATGTTACAGTGGGATTGTATCATCCCTGGACACTTGCCCTAAAGTGATCCAGAGACCTCGATCTTCGAGAATGAAGAGGGATTGTATCATCCTGGGACATATGTACAGAAGTGATCCGAAGATCTCGGTCTTTGAGAATGAAATGGGATTGTATCATCCCTGGGCACTTTCCCTAAAGTGATCCGGAGACCTCGGTCTTCAAGAATGAAGAGGGATTGTATCATCCTGGGACATATGTCTAGAAGTGATACGGTGACTTCGGTCATCAAGAATGTGGTAGGATTGTATCATCCTTGAAATTCGGTTCAGAACGGATTTGGTGTAACTTCGGTCATCGAGAATGTGGAAAGATTGTATCATCCTTGAACTTCGGTTCAGAACAGATCCGGTGTAACTTTGGTCATCGAGAATGTGGCAGGATTGTATCATCCTTGAACTTCAGTTCAGAACGGATCCGGTGTAACTTCGGTCATCGAGAATGTGGTAGGATTGTATCATCCTTGAACTTCAGTTTAGAACAGATCCGGTGTAACTTCGGTCATCGAGAATGTGGCAGGATTGTATCATCCTTGAATTTTGGTTTAGAACGGATCCAGTGTAACTTCGGTCATCAAGAATGTGGCAGGATTGTATCATCCTTGAACTTCGGTTCAGAATGGATCCGCTGTAACTTCAGTCATCGAGAATGTGGTAGGATTGTATCATCCTTGAACTTCAGTTTAGAACAGATCTAGTGTAACTTTGGTCATCGAGAATGTGGCAGGATTGCATCATCCTTGAACCTCAGTTTAGAATGGATGCGGTGACCTCGGTTGTCGAGAATGTGATAGGATTGCATCATCCTTGGATTTTGAGTCCAAAAGAGATCCAAATACTTATTTTTCTTTGTACTGTGGGATGCTGATGATGATGATGATGTTTCCTGATTGAAAGATCAGAGTTTGATGATGATGATGATGTTTCTGATCGAAAGATCGGAGTGTGATGATGATGATGATGATGTTTCTGATTGAAAGATCAGATGTTGCTGATGATGATGATGTTCTCTGATCGAAAGATCAGAAGTTGCTGCTGATGATGATGTTCTCTGATTGAAATATTAGAATATGATGATGATGCTGTTGCTGCTGCTGCTGATGTTCTCTAATCGAAAGATCAGAATATGATGATGATGATTCTCTGATCGAAAGATCAGAAGTTGCTGATGATGATGATGTTCTTTGATTAAAAAATTAGAATATGATGATGATGTTGTTGCTGACAATGATGATGTTCTCCGATCGAAAGATCAGAATATGATGATGATGATGTTTCTCTGATATAAAGATCAGAAGTTGCTGATGATGATGTTCTCTAATCAAAAGATCAGAATATGATGATGATGATGTTTTTTGATCGGAAGATCAAAAGTTGATTATGATTATGATGTTTCTGATGATGATGATGTTTTCTGATCGAAAGATCAGAATGCGATGATGATGATGATGTTTCTAATCGAAATATCAGAATGTATTGATGATGATGCCATATTATCAAAGTATGATGATGATGACGTACCGATCGAAAGATCATAATATGATGAAGAGTTGATGTTAGAGTATGATGATGTTTGGTTGATGATGTTTTTGATCGAAAGATCAATGGCTGATGATAATGATGATTTTGATTGAAATATCAGAGTGTGATGATGATGATATTTTGATGCTGATATTTTGATGATGTTTCTGATCGAAAGATCAAAGTATGATGATGATGTTGTTGTTGATCGAAAGGCCAAAGTGCTGAAGAAGATGTTGCTGATCGAAAGGTCAAAGTGTTGAAGATGATGTTGCTAATCAAAAGGTCAAAGTGTTGAAGATGATGTTGCTGTTCGAAAGGTTAAAGTGCTGAAGCTGTTGCTGATCGAAAGGCCAAAGTGCTGAAGAAGATGTTGCTGATCGAAAGGTCGAAGTGTTGAAGATGATGTTGCTAATCAAAAGGTCAAAGTGCTGAAGATGATGTTGCTGATTGAAAGGTTAAAGTGCTGAAGATTTTGCTGATCGAAAGGTCAAAGTGCTGATGATGTTGCTGCTGATTGAAGAGTCAATATGCTGAAGATGTTGCTGATCGAAGCGGTCAAAGTACTAATGATGTTGAAGACTAAAGATTGAAGATGAAGAATACATCATGTTGAAAAGCTTCCAATGATTTATAGATGTATCACCCTGATGATGTTGATGATGTCCTCTATCTCTCTCCTACTATTGTTGTTGTTGATGTTGTTGTAGAATACCCTTCTCGTTAAGGGGGAGTGTTGAAATATTGTAGCTTCGAAGAATATTCTATATGTATCTTTTGTGGTCCCCGATGGTACTACCAGGAGAACCACTTGTATTAATTTGTACCATGATGCTTCTAATCGGAAGTAATAATAAGAGTCATGAGGTAGTCCCCTCCAATTGTAAAGGTGGGTCATTAGCACCCCAGTGTGGTTACTTGAGCCTACATGTGTAACTCGAGCCTACATGATTTAACTCGAGCCTACATGTCGAATGAGTTAGTTAAAGTGAACGGATGAATATAAATAGAAGAGTGGTTCTCCTCATTTGACACACACACTCTCACTTGTATAGCACATTAGTGGAGAATTGAAGTAGCTGGAGAAGGAGGAGGATCAGGCTTTGATCTCCTTCCTAGTTTTATCTTTTATCTTTTTGGGGCATCTATATTGAGGAAGCTTTTTCTGGGTTTTTCCCTTTAAGGTTTTCCCAGGATAAATCTTTGTGTTCCTTTTGTATGGTTGTGCTTGTCTATCTTTCAGTGATCCTGTTTATATGCTTTTGTTATGAAAATGAAATGAAATACTGATGTCTTAGCTAAGCATATGAAAAGTTAACAGCAAGGAGGCCTCCTAGATGCTTTAGCTACATTCCCACTCTTATAGATGGATTTCAACCCAGGAAAGGATGGGCATTTATCTGTTGGATGCTCTTATGTACAGATGTGACATATAGAGATGTTGTTTAATGGACATTCCCTTTGGGGGTGTTTGGTCCTACATCTTGGACAAAAGATACTCATTGCTGCTCATTCTTCATCCTGCCTTTTCTTTGCTTGTAAAACATCTATTTGCTAACCCATTGCTCCTAAGATATTAGTTTTGAAATTCTCAAATAGCTTTCCTAACTCTACCCTTGTAACTCCACCTGAACTAGGAATTTTTCCTCTTACATTTCTACTATAAGGCTCTTGAAAGTTTTTCCCAACTTTCCCCCTACTTCTAGAATAATTTTTACAACCCTCACTGATTTGAGCAAAGGTTTTGTGAGAAATATCGCTAGCTGCCATGAGATTAAGACTTTCTAACAAGTCATCGGAGATCCCCTTAAGAAAAGTGTATGTTTTGCATCTTCTCGGAGGTCATTATATTTTTATTTATGTAATGTATAAACGAACCTTTTGAGATAATCTTCTAGGCTCTTGTATTCAATTTGTTGTATCTTGAATATATCATGTTGAGAGTCCTTAGGTTTGTAATACTCTTGATATTTTTGCAAGAAGGAGGTTTTCATATCATCCCAAGTCCTGATAGTGAATTCACCTAATCACATGAACCATCTAAAGGTGGAATCTTTTAGTGTAGCTAAAAAGAGTTTTAATTTATGAGTGTCTTGTAGATAATTATAGCTCCTACAAAGGATATCAAACTCGAACAAAAATGTGTCTGGCTCCTCATTATTTTTTTCATAAAAAGTAGGTAAGGAGGAAGGAGGGATTTTCTTCATAGTTACATCCTGTATAATGTCTAAAATAGGGAACCCAAAGGTAGCCTTAGTTCGATTTTCCCCTTCTCCTTATTCATTTCGAACTTCATCATGATCTTCATTCTCTTCCCATATCTTCATATAGGATGGGTTCTTAACGTAAATATACCTAGGAGGCTCCTTTCGAGGCGATAATGAGGCATCCCTGTTGGGCCGTGCACCTTAATGGTCCTTAAGTTTGGTAACTCCGTGGTTATTGTGGAAGCTTGTAAGCGGAGTTACGACTCAAAATAGTCTTAGGGGTGTCGGGGTTGAGTCAAAGTTCTCTTTTGTAATAAACCCATGGTTTAAGTCCAGGGTTTAGGGTTTGGGGTGCCCATGGTTTAAGCCCATGGTTTTGTAATAAGTGCACTGTATAAATAAGCACTCTTGTAAAGAATTCAGGTTAGGCTTTTGGATGTAAGATGAATTGATGCGAAGCTAAGGCTAGTTCTGTAAGAAAGGTCAAGTCCCAGCTGTTTGCATGGACGACCTCTGCAGCTGTGTGCGCAGAGGGTTTTGGGTGATTAAGAAGATCTACATCTGTGTCCGCATAGAACTGCGGCTTAGTGCGCAACTTGAGGACTTGAAGGGATTTGCAGCTAAGTGCGCAGATCAGAACTGTGGTTTTTGTAAAGAGTTGAATAAAACACAGTTCTATGGACGTATCCCCTACACTGGGGGTGAACCACGTTATGTCTTGTGTTGTGGTGCTTTGTGTTGTTTCTGTTATGTTCTTTTATGCATTGACAAGTATATAACTGATAAGTAAGATCACTGCTAAAATACTAACTTCGCTGTGAATTCCCAGTAAAGGGTTAAGCAAGTCATTGTTTGTTTATCTAACTGCAAAGTTATATATGTGAATGTCGAATCTCTGTGATATATGATTATAATTTGTTAAAGGCTAAAGGTACAGTAATATCCCTCTTTTGCTTGCAAAAACCTGATTCTGCGGCACCCCATAGCTGTTTCGGGTGAGACTGCAACCTGTTCGTAGGTTGTTGCTGAAAGGGCCAACACTGTGGGTCTTTTGTTGGTGCGAAGTGAATGGTATAAAACTCGGGTCTGCCCTATATCCAACAAATTGGTTTCATTGCCGGTTGAACTCAGTATCTGCTAAGAGGGATCTGCGTCGTACCTAGAGGGCTATGTTTTGGAGGCCCTCAGTGCAAGAAATCGATGATTGGATTGAAAGGACTTATCTGAATTTTGCTGAACAGGAGAACAAGGATCCGTGTCGTAGTGCAAACAAATTTTTACAAAGGTTAAAAGAGAGAAGGATGAACTTCCAAGAAGGTCAGTTTCCTGCTTATACCCCCGCAAGAATTAATATATTGAAAAGAGTGAACAACGAGATATCCCAAGCTATTGATTTCTGGACAACACGAACCATTGAAGCATTTGTGACGGAGTTCGCGATCGACACGAGTACTTCCTTTAGCGAAGCCAAGCGGCAGTTTTTCGAAGGACCAAGGGGTAAGTACTAGAATTCATTTAGTTTGAGAATTAAAATGCTATTAACTGAAAAAGGTATATTGCTCATTGAATCAGACTGTTAGATTTAGTATTACTAACCTATGCTTGCAAGTGAAAGTGCCTTCGACAAGAAAAGTGGTTTGCTGCGAAGTGGAAAAAGGTACAAGAGAGATTTTGGATCCTATTCCCTAGGTCAGAATACTGAGTATTCCCCTGTAAGTCCCACAGACTCAGAACCTGAGGAAACCCCTTCTGTTGGAAACCCTCCGGTAACCCCGCAGTGAAGACCTGTTATCCCTGAGAACACGTCGCAGTCCGACAGTCACCCTAGCCCGAGTATTCCTGTCGCAGGTCAGTCTACCCTCGTAAGTTCCCCCCCGCCTACTTCCAGTCCCCCTCCAACCTCCCCTAGATCCACTATGGCCCACATGAATGATGATATTAAGCTCCCTATTTTCAAAGGAACTGGATCAGAGGATCCAGAACAGTTCTGGTTTTTATGTGAAGTAGTTTGGAATGCTAAGAACATTACGGATCAAGATATAAGAAGGGAGCAGCTCGTTACTTATTTTATATACCAGGCTTTGACCTGGTTCATGAAATTCTTTAGTACTCAGAGCCATGCCTTAGATGATATTAAAGCAACAATAATCAAAGAGTTTAAGAAGCCTAAATCAGAGTCGCAGTGTATCACTGAATTGAAAGAGATTTAGCAAAGGCGAGGAGAATCAGTGTGGGACTTTGATCAGAGGTTCAAAGTTCTGCTAGATCAAGTTAGTTTCACCATTGGACCTGTGCAGCACAAAGAATGGTTCATTGCAGCATTGTTGCCACATATAAGGACGCCCCTCATGCAACAGAAGGTTGCTGATCAGTAGGAGGCTTTGGAAATTGTGTTGAAGCTTGAAACAGCTCCTGTCGACGATAATTCTGGTATCGCTCAAATACAAGTGCAGTTGGCAGCGATGGCTCTGGAGCTTCGCGATATGAATAAAGGGAAAACCAGCTGTGAGGAGGTTTGGTGTACACAATGTTGGACAGAAGGTCACGACAAGGAACAGTGTCCTGTGGTAAGAAATTACCTAAATAATGGTGCGCCAAACTCGTCTAACTCGCAAGTTCTATATTGTGAGATCTGTAGGACAACTGGACAGCATCGACCTAAAAATTTCTATCTATTACAGAGGTATGCGCAAGTCCCCAAGAACCCCTATTGCAAATTCTGTAAGTCAGTGGGACATAATGAAGATGAGTGTCGCAGTTTTGACCTCATGAGAGAGCGCACCTATGACGCCTATCGGGTAAAAAATGAGGGATAGAGAAATGATGGCTATGGTTATTGTGGTGGTACATCTAGTAGAGGTACTTTTGGAGGTCGGGGTCCTGGTGGTATGGATGGAAGAGGATGAGGCTAGGTTGTGTGTTATAACTGTAACCAGGCCGGCCATCTAGCTCGAGACTGTCGGAACCCAACTACGACATGTCGGTATTGCAGAGCAGTTGATCATGTCATAGAGCAGTGTCCGCAGCTGATCGCTAAGATTCAAGAAAGAAATAGTGCTCCTACTCAGAATAGTCAGATGATTGCTGTGGAGCAATGACCTGTCCCAGCCATTAATGTTGTTACCCAGAGTGGAGCTACGACACACATACAGAATAAGGAGAAACAGCCTGACGAGGCTTGGGTTCTTAAGGCCCCAGAGAAAATCCCAGCATTTGATGTCGAAAGAGAAAAAGAAACATTCATGGAAGACAAGAGAGACTTTGTTGATCCTACTGCCGAAGGTATCATGGATTGGCAGTGTGACAACTCTTGCATGACGGATTCAGATGATGGGTTAGAAAACTGGAAGAACAGACTTTATGAACTACATGGACACTGGTGTGCACGAATTACCAAATCTCTCAGATGGCTTGGTGCATAGGTAAGAGTCCTACCTATTTTTGATGGTTTGTAAGACCCAGAAAAGTTTATTGTACAATTCTCAGCACAAGTACCAGATTCACAGAAAATGGAGACTCTAGATTCTGCATTTAGAGCCACAGTTGCCAAATGGTGGAATGGCCATAAGAAGTACCTTCCTATTTGGGAAGCTTGTCAAAAGTCCCTTCGCCTAAGATTTATGGATCAGCCCTAGGAGGTGCGACACAGGTTTAATGGAAAGAATAGCCCTCAGGAACATTTGGCGCAGTGCTACGCAGCGTGGAAGCATGTACCACAGCAAGAATGGGTACATAGGTTTGTGCATACTCTGGAATCGATAGCAAAGAACTGGTATGCGAAGGCTGAGCTTCGCCAGGATACTGTAAGTTGGGATTGTCTTGTTGATAGTTTTGTGCTTACATTTTCTATTAATGAAGTTTGTCCAGCTTTAGATGCAGCTATCAAGTTAATCCATACTAAGGTATTTGATGATCAAGAAGTACTAGAATACCGACCTAATTGGAAAGCATAAGAAGCTCATGCAGTAGAATGTTATAACCTCGCAATTGATGAGGATGATGATCCGTGCAATATTGACATTCCTGAGTCAGAAGGACACTGCGAAGTACACGGACCAGCAGTCTAAGCACCTAAAGTGACTCAGCCTCTGAAGACGTGAACAGTCAACATTGGATCAGAAGAACACCCTAAGTATGCTACCATTGGAGATTATTGGGATGAAGAAATGGTAAGCAAAGTGACCCAACTTCTCCACGAATATCAGGACCTATTTTTGACAAAATTCTCAGAGATGAAAGGTATCCTTGGTGATATCAGCGTGATAAAGATCCCTTTGAAACCTGATGTGAATCCTATGAAACAACGCCCTTATAGGTTGAACCCTAAGTATAAGGAAAAAGTTAGGATGGAGTTGGATAAGATGCTTGCTGTAGGAATCATTAAGCCTGTTGAAGAATCCAAGTGGGTCAGTCCTATGGTGGTGCAAGAGAAGAAGACTAAGGGCAAAATCAGAATCTGTGTTGATCTGAGGAAGCTGAATGATGCTTGTCTACATGATCCTTTCCCTACTCCCTTTACAGATGAAGTGTTAGACAATGTCGAAGGTCAAGAAGTGTACTCTTTTACTGATGGATTTTTAGGTTACCATTAGATCAGGATTGCTCTAGAGGATCGACATAAGACAACCTTTGCTACAGAGATGGGATCCTTTCAGTATACAGTTATGCCATTTGGATAGAAGAATGCACCTGCTATGTTTTCTAGAGTAGTCATCTATGCATTTAAGGAATTTATACATAAATTCTTAGAAGTTTATTTTGATGATTGGACTATCTTTGGGCTACTAAAAGACCATATAACTAGTTTAAGACTTATGCTGGATAAGTGTAGACAACATCATATTTATTTGAACTTGAAAAAATGTATCTTTTGTGCACCTTTTGGAATTCTGCTAGGTCACATTGTATGTAAGCAAGGATTGATGATGGATCCTGTGAAGATAGCTATTATTGTGAACCTGCCACCTCCGAAGTTCGTTAAACAACTTTACACTATGCTTGGTCACACTGGATATTACAGGAAATTCATCAAAGGATATGCTCAGATTACAGCTCCTATGGAAAAGCAGTTGAAGAAAGACATTAAGTTCGAATGGACACCCGAGTGTCAAGCAAGCTTGGATATCTTGAAGGAAAAGATGGTCACTGCCCCTATCTTAGTATTCCCTGACTGGAATAAGGAGTTTCATGTGCATGTAGATGCATCCTCCATTGCTCTGGGTATAGTATTGGCTCAGTCAGGTGAAGGCAATATAGATCACCCTATTTCTTTTGCAAGTAGAAAATTGTCCACAGCAGAGAAAAATTATACTACGATAGAATGAGAAGGTCTCGCTATGGTGTATGCATTGCAGATGTTTCGACATTATCTGTTAGGATCTCATTTAAGATGTTCACTGACCACTCTACTTTGAAGTATTTGGTTAACAAGCCTGTGCTAGGTGGACGGATATGCAGATGGTTGATTCTGTTTCAGGAATATGACTTTGAGATCATAGTTAAGCCTGGAAGACTTAACCTAGGACCTGACCACTTGTTGAGGATCGAGTCGAGAGAAGAACCCACCAGTTTGGATGAAGGTCTTCCTGATGCCCAGTTGTTTTCCATCTAGATGGTTGATGAATAATTTCAGGATATTGTTCAGTATTTTTCTATAGGTTTTCCACCCACTGAGATGACAACACAGCAGAAGAAGCAGCTGGTGGTTGGAGCAGCCGACTTTACTCTAATAGAAGGACAGCTGTATAAGATGGGACCAGATGAAATACTACGCAGATGTGTCTTGGAGCACGAAAAGCCACTGATTTTGGCTGAGGCACACTCTAGAGCAGCAGGAGGTCATTATGCAGGAAACACTATAGCACAGAAGATTTTGACAGTTGGATTGTGGTGGCCCACAATTCATAAGGATGCAAGAAAATATTTCCACTTCTACGACATCTGTTAAAGGACAGGCAAACCATCCAGGAGGGATGAGATGCCTCTAGTCCCGCAGGTAACTTTACAAGTATTTGACAAGTGGGCAATTGATTTTGTTGGCCCTATCAACCCCCCTGCAAAGAAATCAGGAGCAATATACATTATTACAGCAATTGACTACCTTACCCGTTGGGCCGAAGCTCAACCAGTCAAGAACTGTAGTGCTGCTACTGCTGCGAAGCTCATATTCGATAAAATCTTGTCAAGATTTGGGTGTCCTAGAATTCTTATGAGTGATCAAGGATCACATTTTCTAAATAAGACTATTGAAGTATTTACTGAAGAATTTCAAGTATATCATTAGAAGAGTACTTCCTATCATCCGCAAGCAAATGGAATTGTCGAATCCTTTAACAAGATCCTTGAACATGCTCTGACGAAGGTTTCAATGTTAACAGAAATGATTGGGATCTTAGAATTCCAGCAGTACTATGGGCTTATAGAACCACCTGCAAGAAGTTGACAGACCATACACCTTTTAGGTTGGTTTATGGACAAGAAGCAGTCATGCCCATGGATTACATTGTTCCCAGCCTCAGAATATCTGCTTTCACAGAGATGGATGACCCAGCTATAATGAAAGAAAGGCTAGCAAAGATACTAGAACTTGAAGAGGACATATTCATTGTAGGGTTCCAGCAACAAGTGCAGAAAGCTCGAGAAAAAGCATGGCATGATAGACAC
This sequence comes from Pseudotsuga menziesii, assembly GCA_001517045.1. Classification (NCBI taxonomy): domain Eukaryota; kingdom Viridiplantae; phylum Streptophyta; class Pinopsida; order Pinales; family Pinaceae; genus Pseudotsuga; species Pseudotsuga menziesii. The sequence goes on from LPNX010724091.1 coordinate 14,864, forward strand.
ATCAAGAAGAAGCAGTTCCAGCAGGGTGATATTGTGCTCTTATATGACAGCAAATTCATGAAATTCCCAAGTAAGTTCAAGACACATTGGAAAGGACCATACATAGTGCAGAAATTTACTGATGGTGGCGCAATCTAGTTAGCTAAGTTGAATGGAGAAATTTTACCTTCTATGGTAAATGGCAGTAGATTAAAGAAGTACAGGGACAAGCCGGGACCTCCTAATCAGAAGTAACAGCAAGAAGGAGAGTCTAAGTACCAAGAACAGTTGAAATTGGGTGCTAGAATATAATGAAGCTGTTCTCAAAGCTGTGAAGTGTGGAAGACTGTCAAAGTTTGAAGGTTGAAGTTTGGTTGCCACGTGGGTCAGGATGGGTCGAAGGTCAATATTGTGTCGAAGGCACTCATCAAGGTGAAGCTGCATTTAGTGGTTATGTCGAAGATCAAAGGTGTGTCGCAGCCTAAAATGTGACTGATGGGACAAATTAGACTTGGCGGCGCCCGCACAGGAACTGCCTTAACTGCCTGTAATGATGTGATTTTGGGAAAATCTAGCGCCGTGTGGACAGGATTTCTTCCACTCCATCAGATTCAACGTCATTAATGCACCATGATGACAGATTCTATTGTGGGATTCTATAAGAAGCTACACCAGCCTGTGACTCCTGCACTGTGCATTTCTTTGAGTTTACAGTTAGCACCATGTTGAATGATTGCGAAGTCCAGGAATTGTTACGAGAGTTCAGGGAGAGAGGTCTACAGAACCTTATGAGCAATCCACCCTGTAAGGAGATGTTCCCAGCGTCGAATTAGCCAATGCAGACACGATCAACCAGAAAGAAATTTAAGGCAGAAGTTCGCTCTAAGTGAAACGAAGAAAGGCACAGGCCCTCAGGAAAGACTCAGGAGGATCCCGAGACATATCCTCCTAGCTAGCAGAATGGAAGCATGTTGTTTGTCTTATGCAAAATTACATTGGCATGCAATCCTAGGGGTACCGCCTATTAAGGACCCAAATTTGTGGATGGTCAAATGTTCGATAGGACATGGATGGGAGGCAGTTTGCAGGATGGGGTCACTGACAGATTTAGAAGGCCCAATGAGTCCCATGACCATCATAAATATTCAGAGATGCAGACAGATACAAAGCCTGATAGAGTGCAAAGGGAGACCATAAAGAAGGAGCAAGGAGCCTATGACAGCATGTATGGCTTTAGAAAGCAGTGCATACCACCAGAAAAGCAGCAGAGTGTTTCGGGACGGGACACTGGTAAGTCTTAGGGGCCTATTGGGGCACGCACCTTAACGGACCTTAAGTTTGGTAACTCCGTGGTTTTTGTGGAAGCTTGTAAGCGGAGTTACGACTCAAAATAGTATTAGGGGTGCCGGGGTTGAGTCAAAGTTCTCTTTTGTAATAAACCCATGGTTTAAGTCCAGGGTTTAGGGTTCGGGGTGCCCATGGTTTAAGCCCATGGTTCTGTAATAAGTGCACTGTATAAATAAGCACTCTTGTAAATAAGTCAAGTTAGGCTTTTGGATGTAAGATGAATTGATGTGAAGCTAAGGCTAGTTCTGTATGAAAGGTCAAGTCCTAGTTGTGTGTGTGGACGACCTCTGCAGCTGTGTGCGCAAAGGGTTTTGGGTGATTAAGAAGATTTGCAGCTGTGTGCACAGAGAACTATATCTTAGTGTGTAGCTTGAGGAATTGAAGGGATCTGTAGCTGAGTGCGCAGATCAGAACTGTGGTTTTTGTAAAGAGTTGAATAAAACACAATTCTGTGGACGTAGCCCCTACACTGGGGATGAACTACGTTATATCTTGTGTTGTGTTGCTTTGTGTTGTTTTTGTTATGTTCTTTTATGCATTGATAAGTATATAAATTATAAGTAAGACCACTGCTAAAATACTAACTTCGCTGTGAATTCCCAGTAAAGGGTTAAGCAAGTCACTGTTTGTTTATCTAACTGCGAAGTTATATATGTGAATGTTGAAGCTCTATGATATATGATTATAATTTGTTAAAGGATAAAGGTACAGTAATATCCCTCTTCTGCTTGCAGAAACCTGATTCTGTGGCACCCCATAGCTGTTTCGGGTGAGACTACAACCTGTTCGCAGGTTGTTGCTGAAAGGGCCAACACTGTGGGTCTTTTGTTGGTGCGACGTGAATGGTATAAAACCCGGGTCTGCCCTATAGCCAACAGTCCCAACATTCTTTTTCGGGAGAGATCTTCCTCTGATCGACCAAATTTTTATTGAATCCTAAAGGGATAGTAGGTTCTACTGTGGATATTTCAATTTGTGAGATAAATGGATCTATGGAGCTTCCAAAGAGAGATTTTACTTGGGAAAGATCAACAAATTCAATGAAATTCAGATCTCCTACTAGTGAAAATGTTGTATTATTTGGATTCAAGACTAGTGGAGGGTTAGATATTTCTAGTGGATCATATTCTTCAATTTCCTTAGAAACGAGGTCCTTAGGACCTCTTGCCAAGGTTCCTTCTCCTTTTATGGCTTCCTTGGTAATATATCCTAAGATATTCTCCTTAGGTTTCTGGGTAGAACTACTTCGTATAGGCGTCTTTTGATACCTTTTTGCTCAGTTAGTGGTTGGGGTATTACGTCCCCTGTGAAATTTAGTAGGAATTTCAATAAGTTTTCTTGTTTTAAGAAATATACCTTGAGGGTCTCTAAGTCTGCTCATGAAAAAATTTTAAAAAAAGAAAACATATGCTACTACTATTGGTGGATTCAGGGGCACCTATTATAACGTATGCACAGGTTGTTACCTCTCATCTTACCGCTCCGCCGCCACTAGCATATTGCTAAGCTTCATACAGAATTCGATCTATTCTACCTTACATAACAATTCCCCGGCAACGACGCCAAAAATATTGGGTGTTATAACATCTAGATTAATTCACCTAATATTTAATTATCGATCGAGGTTGGTAGGCTTAGATTTGATGCAAAATATATGCGAAGGTAGAGGGTGTCGTGTAAATATTTTAACAAACAAAAGATTGAAATATCTTTCCAAATGAAAAACTAAGTCAAACTCCTAAGAATTCAGTTATTAAAGTAATTTAGCTAGAACAAAATACTAAACTAAGCAATCAATAATTTATTTCATAAGCAACTAACTTTAAATCAGAAACAGATACTATCAACAACTAATTTTTAAATGGGAAACTAGAATGCAAGGAAAACCTAATTCATAAACAAGTAGAAAAATTAATAGGAATATCTTTGAATTCTATCCTACAAGTCTCTTTCATTAATCACACAATGAAAAAGGAACATCCTAAAAACATACTAAGTATAACACACACAATACTGAATTTTACATGCAAACGGATAAATTAGTCCAAAAGGCATGAACACAAAACAATACAACAGTAAAAAGAAATCAGAAATGAACTCAAAAAACAAAACATAAAATAGCTCAAAACATATGTAAGGTGAAAATAAATAAGATAACTTTTAATAAATAATCTAAAACAATTCAAATTAGCTTTAATATAAAATAAAACTATCCTTTAACTATTACAATCAAAGCATATTTCAAACACTAAAGGAACATAACTTAAAATAAAATTCAAAACACATTAAAAACACTAAAAATGAAACAGTGGGTTGAATGATAGATTGAAGTGTGGATATGAAAGGGGTGACTGAATGACAATTTAAACAGGTTGTCCGAATGATAGTTTGTACCATTAAAATAATGCAAATTAACCTAACCTAAATGATCTAATCTTCGGCTGAATTCGTGCACATGTAGATATGGTGCATAAAGGAAGTAAATAAACCTATTTATGAATCAAACTGAACAATGAAGTGAACTTAAACAAATTCATGAACATAAAGAAATCATTAAGAAATAAACTAGAGTTTAAATTGCATCACTCATAACAGAAATCAAATAGACAGAACTGAATCTATTTTATCTAATTGCAAATACTGAACAGTAAACTGAACGTGAAATGACTGAAAGCAAATGGAAAGCAAACTATGCGCTCAATCTAGTTATTTAATTATGGAAATAGAATGCATTACATGAAGCAAATGAAATAATAAAACTAACTGCAAACAAAACTAACTACAACATAAAAGATGAAAGAAATAAACAAGAAAATGGAAGAAACCTCTGATTAATGAAGGACCCTCTCGGCAATCAGGGGTGAGTCCTGGCTAACTTCTACTCAAACGCAATCATCAACAGCAAAGCATATGACTTCTATTAATGAAGATGGAACAAAAATACAATGCTCCTAAGAACAAGAAATCAAAGCATGAACTAATAAAACTGCGAGCTAGCTGAGCTCTCACGTAGAGGCTGGTATATATAGTTGTTTACAGAGATGATAAATTTGACCCTTTAGTGGTCGACTTCTCTCTAAATTTAGTCAACCATTATGACATCTAACAAATTGTAGGCCAATACACAGTCATCCTCCCTTCTTCAGCGCAAGTCTGGTTCTCTTCAGCGTGATGTGGCACACTGCTCCTTCTTTAGCCCAACATGTGGAGTGGTCTTGAACAGAGGAGAGAACATGGAGGCAAGTCTTCTAGAATGTGATATAATACATCAACCCAATGAGTGGACTGTTGGTGAGGTGTTGACGAAGGATGTTGTAGGTTGGCGGATGATCTAGAATACGAGCTTCATTACTCAGATGCATGGATAGTAAATAGTTTGTAGGATGTTTCAATCGTTTTAATGCCTAAAATCAATTCTCAACAACGTGTAGTCTGGTTAGCGATCTAGACGAAAAGTTGAATAGCGAACTGGACCATGAGCTGGATATGCTGGGCATAGACCTAGGACAAATGAAATGTCTGCTTGTTGGTGCGTTTCAGCACTATAGTCTATAGTAACATGTTTTAACACCTGGAAACCTTGCCAATGAGTATTGCACATCGAGTTAGATGATGAGCTGGACGTGTTGTGCACATGGTAAGATGAATGCGTGCTTATTTTTAATTTGTGAAAAAGACTATATAACCTGTAAACAAATATACATATAAATTAATATATCAAATGTGCTTCACATAATGTTAATTTGAATCAATAAAATCATAAAATGATAATAATGAATGAATTTTATATAAACCTTAAATTCATACATACCTGAGGTTAAATGGTAATCTACATGGCACAAAATATATAAAAAGATAACAAAACATACATTTAAATGAGTAATTTAACTGCCAATGTTACAACTGATTTTACCACACATGGTAGATCACACATTTATGGCCTTCCCTGTCCCTCTGCAGACTCTCTAGACCCCATGGACCATTTTTTTACCTTTGATGTTTCCAAGATCATCCCTAAAAATAACCGTTATTTTTTTTATGCGACTTTTAATCCCTTTTCCATCTATACACGTGGATATAACCCTTAAACCCACGTACATCAGGATGTGTGCAAAAGGCCAAATATTTTTGGAGTTTTCCTTGATGTGGATCTGAGTCACTTGTCTCCTGCCCTTCCATATGCCTCGAGATCACTCGGATTTGAGCTTCCATTACCCCATTGAAGCACTATATAACAAAAACTTTGGATGCATTGAAGGAGGAGAATTGAAGAGCAAGAAAACTATAGTCCATTATTGTCGTAGCTTGCTTATACTTGAGTCTGCATCCCTTTGTCCCTTGGAGCACTTGGTGTTCTTCCCAAGCTTGCCTTTCTTGTGAGTTTTCTATCGAGAGATGGAGGATTAAGGTGGTGGAGGACTCAGTTTCTCCAGTTTGTAGATGTGTCGACAGAGGTTGTCATTCATGTAATCTCTGATTTATATTAATAGAAATATCTTTTCTTATCCAATGATGTGCATTTAAATGAATATTGAATCCATGGATACTTTTAATTGCTTATACATTATTGATTATATATGCTAGAGTAGATCTAACACCATTATATAGCATGCTTTTCTTGTTTGATGTTGTTGAGGGAGCAAATTGTTAACACAAGTGGGAGTGGAAAAGCTCAACGGGGATCTACATCAACCATCCGGAATAAGGTATGTTTCGAGATAATTTAGTGTTAGATTTTTTATTTCTCTTGCATATTGGGAAGGGATTGATTTCTATGCTTACTCTGTCTGTTGTAGTATACCCCAAGCCATAGGAAGTTTTCTTCGAAACAAATTTGGCGACCATACTCGGGAATTCCTAGTCATTTCCTTTGGGGTTTTTGTCGGCATTCAATGTTCTTGAATTGATCTGATTTCTCTTTTTTTGAGTCGGTTCTGGAGGCATGTTTTCCTAGTAGTGTCTTACAGGAGTAAATGTTGTCTCAGCTTGTCTATTTTCCTTCTTTTTATCTCTTTTTCTTCCTGTACGCGGGTTTTGCTTCCACAGTCACGTGTACATGCGGGTTTTCCTAGAATAGTTGCGTATATACGTGGATTTACTTCAAACATTCGCATATGCCATGATTTTTGCCTTTTGGGGGAAGATTAAGTGTTTATGGGTGAGTTTGGATGATTGTTGAGTTTTCTTGGATGCTTCCGGAGTCTGTATACACCCATGTTTCTGACCAAAGATGCTTTTTAGTTTAAATTTTTGAAAATTTTCTTGTCATTTCATTTTCTATTTTTTGTTTTGGGATTAGTGCATTAGGTCTCTTTTACCTTGGTTCTTTGCTTAGGTATTTTCTGGTAGTGCATGCATAGTTTGAGGGTTGTAGAGTCATACTTTTGCTTTTTATCTCACTTAATTCAAAAAAATAAAAACATTTGCCTTTTGCATCACTATGCATTGTTTTCATTTTGAATTTGCATGGTACTTGCATTAGGTTTGCTTGGAGAGTATTAGTGAGGTTTTCATATAGGAATGATTGCATATTCATTTGAAGGAAAATTTTGCAATTCATGTAGTAGCATACCCTATTCATCATTTGACACAGTGCATTTGCATTGATTGTTAGGTGTGCATTTTACTTCTTGTTGTGTCATAACATCATTAGTTGCATGACCATTTTCCTTTTGAGTAATAAGCCAATTAAAATCAACGCATAATAAAATGAATTACACTCTTTTCTTTTATAGGGTGCACTAACAAGACTAGGTTTTAGGGTCTTGGAATATTTCATTGTGAGTAAATTCTCTAAGACCACTAAATGAAACACTTATGTGTCTGTCTAGGTGAGAGTATGAAATTCCTTTATATAATTAGTGTTCTCAGGATCCTCCTCTTACAAGGGAGTTAAGCACGAGCAGTGTGAGAGATTATGACTGGGATTGTAAGGTTTGTCATTACACCAAAACCTGCAGATGTTGATGAACATTTGAAACCCAACACAAGGCCCTATCACCATGAGTGGTGGTTAAACCACTTGTTTTATATTTCCATAGGTGCAACAGTTATACCATGTGGAGGTACCCGATACTCTAACACCTCGCCTCCGGCGTAGCTCGGGGGAATTGAACCTGAGACCTCAGCTTTGATACCATGTAAGTTTTGTCGTTACACCAAAACCTGCAGATGTTGATGAACATTTAAAACCCAACACAAGGCCCTATCACCAGGAGTGGTGGTTAAACCACTTGTTTTATATTTCCAGAGGTGCGGCGGTTATACTGTGTGGAGGTACCTGATACTCCAACAGGGATGAACCCTGGTTGTAACTAAGTAGCACTGGAGATATTTCTAGGATTGTATTCGTATCTGGGATCTCTTTCAAGAGTTTCAGGCTTTGCTACCCTTCCCATACAGTCAATCTCGCCTGCGACTGTCCGCCTGAGCATTTATTCTATTGAGGTGAGCTTAGTTTCCTTACCAAGGTTATCGAGGGGGTACTTCGCAGGGGTTATTCTGTAGGTGTCCTGGCCAGGTAGGGGTCTAATAGCATAGTCACTATATGTGTTGAAACTGGTGGCCACTATAATTGGTTATGTACCTCCGCTTGTTGTGTATGGGAGTCTCAAGCCTCTCCTAGGCGAGACATACATTGCTTCATTCAGGAGCTCACATATCCTACCCTTGTTTTCTTGTGATTTGGCTTTACATTTTATACATGTATGCTCTATGCACGCTATTTTTCCTAGGGTTTGCGTAATTAGGTCGAATCTTTTCATTTTTTGAGTCATTGTGGATTCGGGTGCGGTGCTTCGATGTTCTCGTCGTTTAGCAGGACTTCTTCCTTCCACATCTCCTCCTCCTTTCGGAGAGAGAAATAGACAGTTCGAGCGGACTACTTCTCACTTTGCTTCACACATTATGGGAGATCATGAGGATGAGATTCTAGAGATGTCCTCTCCACCTCACGAGGTGGGGGAGGAAGATCCTACTCCCGTATATGATACTTCATGGAAAATACCTTCACAATATGGTTATGATCCCTCATTCACAGGTCACCAGTATTGGTTACCAGGCGACGAGACTCATTATGATCCCACAAGCACTAGTCATGTTCGTTATGGCATGTCTAATATCTCTGCACTCGATCTAGCACATCATGTTGAGTCAAAATTCGAACCTAGAACTATGCCTGGGGGCACTCCTATTCCTTTCCATGGGAAGAGATTTGGGATCACTAGTCACATTAAACCTTCCATCCCAGTGGTCGAAGAAACCTAACATGTTCATCCTAGACCTAGTGTTAGTAATAATATGCGAATACCAAAACCAAGATGAGTGACCATTGAGAACAACACTTACATTCCTTCACATGTCCCTTCGTCCTCGAACCCTACTCCTTCGAATTCATTTTTGACAACCCTTTCTCCCCCTCATTTACATGGTCCTTCGGGTCGGAATATTGCTACTAGCCATGTTCGTACTGCGAGTACTCGCATGGTAGTATCTCAGAGTCAAGTACCTCCTGTTGTGTCAGGAGGTCATATTCTTGTTTTTGGATTGTGTTATGGTCCATCTCAAGGAGTTCCCCATATCCATAACTATGAACTAACTCATGGGACATCCCATGGGACACCTTATGGAGCTTCTCATGGACAGTATTATGGATCGTAGTATGGACAGAACTATCAACCCTATGGGTACGAGTATCAACAACCTTCTTACTCTTCCAATTAAGGCTTTGTAGCACCGCATAATCAAGGTATTGCACATCACAATGCTTCCATGTAGACATATACGAGTCAAATGGGAGGAGGTTATTATGGCCAAGGCCATGGTATTTATAACAATCAACTTTACATGAACCAGAACTATCAGGGAGTGTGGCATAGACCGGCTCACCCTAGGCTCCATTTCCTTGCAACATTGAACTTACCTAACTTATCGAGACTTATGAACCATCTGGTATCTCATGACCTGGCCTGGCCAGCCGTCCCTAACAAGCTTCCTTCGATCATTCCCAATTTTGAGGGTAAAGCTGGAGAAGATCCCAGTGAGCATGTCACTACTTTTCACCTTTGGTGCTCTTCAAATTCCTTACATGACGATTCAATCCATTTGAGGCTATTTCAACGCACCCTCACTAGGCCTACAACAAAATGGTATATAGAGTTACCAAGGGGGGAATACGTTTTATTTGATGACCTTGCCATGAATTTCCTCAATCACTTTCAGATACCTGTACATTATGATGTTGGTACCAAACTCTTGTCGACATTTCGATAAGACAAAGCCACACATATCTCAGATCATATTCAAGAGTGGCGTAGATGAAAGCAGTTGATTAAAGCCTTTATACCACTGGAATTTATCCTTGAGTGGTTCCTCAAGTCATTGTTACCTTACATCGTGAATTTTGTTTCTACATCCGAAGTCCAAAATGAGGAACAAGCAATATTTAGGGCACAAGAGTTGGATTTGATCTACTCTCAATCCAGAATTTTGTATGAGATTATACCTAATGCTCTGGAATCTAGTTTCGATCCCAAGGTCAAGCCTGGACCCCATGTCAATGGCATTGTGGGATCTACAAGTACCAAACCTATGGATTCAGTTTTGAAACAAGTGATCCAATTGTCAATTAATCAATCCGCATCGGGACAAGCCACGGCTTCATCTCAACCTACCCCATTGATGAGTGTACTTTCTATGCAATCATTGGACCAAAAGGGAAACCAATAGCCTAGAAGGAATAAGAAAAAAGGGAAAAATAATCGTCAGAGTGGGAATAAGAATGAAAATGCTAATTATATGACAAGAACGCTCGTAATGCTGGGGCACAAGAAGACTAAACGTAAGGTAAAGTTTCCTTGCAAGTTATGTAAGGATGACCACCTCACTCACTTGTGCCCTCATATGGAAGATTCCTCGAGGTTCATAGCACAGGGCCAAGCTGTGCTAACTAATCCTTTACCTAACAATCATAATATGAATTCGAGGACCATTGATCCTCATTGTGCATCAGGTGGGGATCAAAATCTGCTAGAGTCCAATACTGGCCATGGTTGCATCAATATGGTGTACACTGCTAAGGTTCTAACTCGTGTGAAGGATTATGGTTCGTCACAACTGGACCTTGGAAATGAACCCGCTCCACCTGAGAGCCCTTTGCGTATCAAAAAACCTACAGATAAACCTGAAGTTGCACCTCACATTCCTACGGGATTCCTAAAGCGTCCAGGGCACAATCCTAATGCCCGAGCTGCCCAAAACTATTCCATTGTCAAGGATTTGGGCCAAACTCCTTATGCGATGTCTGCGCTTGAAGTACTTCAGACTTGTCCTCCATAGACGAGATCCTTGCTTTCTTCTCTTGGGGTCAATGATGATAACTATTCTTTCGTTATCAAATTTGAAACCATGGGAATACAACCTCACCTACCTTACTATGTGTCTCTTTTGATTCATGTAGAATGTCTTAATATGACCGTCAAAAGCACTTTTATTGATGAAGGCACTACTGCTTCCGTGATGTCTTTGTCATGTTGGAAGGGTTTGGGTTCTCCCGAGTTGTCTCAATCCACTACTATGTTGAGAGATTTTGATGGTAGATCATTTTGGCTGCACGGGATTCTTCCTTCTCTTAAGATCCAATTGGGAGGGAAGACCATCGTGATCGAGGTCAAGGTGGTTGATGCACCCCTTAACTACAACATTTTGCAGGGCTGGAATTGGATGTATAGTATGCAAGTCGTAGCCTCTTCTCTCTTTCGAGTGATATGCTTTCTATTTAATGGGAAGATTGTTACGATTGATTAGACATAATTCCATAATTTGAATGTTAATGCATCATCGGGAACTTCTATCCCAATTATCGATCATTCTCAGCTGGCAACTGGGAGTGTGGGTGTGGGTATGTATCCGTCTCTTATGGGAACCTTTAGTTGTCTTGCGCCCGTTCTTATGATTGGATCGAGTTTTGGTGGGGCTTCATCCTCATTGAATTTGGTGTCTTTTCGCATTACCCATATGGAAGATCCTTGGATTCTTCATTCACTGAGTCCTTCGATTGGACCTATCGAAATGGATGTGCCGTTGCCTGACACAAGGTTGAATATCAAGCAAATATTGATCAAGTCGTAGATCCTAGTCCTTCCTCTTCACGGATAGAGGAGGAGGACCCATATGTGTTGCCTACATGGGTAGTTGAGTCCTCTCATGCACATGATTGCCTCAATGATGTTTTTCCATTGGATGAAGCCATTATTGAGGCCATGTCTAGGGTTGAGCCACCTTGGGAAGAGTTACATCATCGATCATATTTTCTTCCTGAACTCGACCGTATGGAGTGTGATGACTTTAGGGAGATTCTTAGTGAGAAGATTGGTAGTCCCATGGTTCCATTGAGCTCTCTTGGTCAGATGGCCGATGGGAACATGGTGAATTTATCACCTACTATTCCTATCAATATTTCTCACGATCCTGGAAAATTTGAGAATGTCTACATTGGGGCGATTTGTTCACCTGATGAGATCAAGGAGTATACCCAGCTATTTAAAGAGTTCTATGACATCTTTGCTTTGTCATATGAATAAATTACTGGTATTGACCCTCATATTGTCTAACATCAGATTAAAACCTATCTGAATGTGAAGCCGGTTCGACAACGTTTACGTGCAGTGAATCCTAGAAAAGCACCTACCATTAAGGCTGAGATAGAGAAACTGTTAAAAGCTGATTTTATCTATCCCGTTCCCCTGACAGAGTGGGTTTCAAATCCCATTCTGGTTGATAACAAGTAGGGAATGATCCATATATGCACTTATTTCCATGATTTAAATCGTGCTTGACCTAAGGATAATTTTCCCACACCATTTATTGATCATATTTTGGATGAGTGTGCAGGAAGCGAGGTATTCTCCTTCATGGATGGTTTTTTCGGATATAATCAGATTTAGATCAAACTCGAGGATCAACATAAGACTGCATTTATTTGTCATCGGGGTACTTCTACATATCTAAAAATGCCTTTCATCCTTAAAAACGTCGAAGCTACATTTCAGCGGGCTATGACCTTCTTGATGTATATGTAACTTCGGAATGTATTCTTCTATGTATCTTGTGTATTGTAACCCGATGGTTATTCCGAGATGTTTCTATTATGTATCTGAGTCATGTGATCATGCCCCGATGTTTCAATCGGGAATATTAATAATGTAAACAAGTCATATCAAGTCATTAGGTAAGTCCCCACAGTTTCAGGGCACTTGAGTTATTATACACTAATTAAGGTGTAGGCTCGAGTACTAATTATTAGGTTGAGCCTACATGTGAAAAGGCAATTCAAGTGAATGGATGAATATAAATAGAGAGTGAGAGTCTCTCTATTTATCACTTGTGAAATACATCACTTGCTCTCCCAAGTGTGGCGCACTGCTGAAGAAGGAAATTTTGGGACTAGACAGAAGACAGAAGACTACTGCTGTTTTGGGAGATCTCTTACTATTTTGGTGTTGATTCTATCTTAGAGGAAGTTGTGGGGTTTTCTCCTTTATGGTTTCCCCGAGGAAAACTCCTTGTGTCTCTTGTCTCTTGTGTTGTGCTTATGTTTTATTGCTGTACTTGTTAATCTCTCAGTGAAAAGATCCTAAGATCTTAATGCTAGCTTAATGTGATGAAAAACTAACATGGTATCAGAGCTAACCTGAGAAGAAGACATTGTGCAGCTGTAGAAACTAGGGATTCCTAGTTTTTTGACCTTCCTCCATATATTTTCAGCAAAATTAAGGTGGAACAACTCTCCTTCTTAGGGCGCATCTTTATGTCGAGGCGGAATTTGATTCCGAGCATTTTTAGTCTTCGATGCGGAAATTAGGGATATCTACAGAAGAGGAATTTTTTGAGTGATACCAGCATAGGGTTATTCTCCTCATCAAAACCAAAGTTTAGAGACCTGGATCAAGAAATTTGGTTGGGTGAAACTCCAGGAAAGTCAAACCCTAGTTTGACCCTGAGCTAGGAGAAACCCTAAATACTAAAACTGCTACGTTTTGGTACAGTCGCTATATTCTGAGATTGGAAAAGTCTCAAAAGCTAAAAATCGTAGGAGCTGAATATAAAATACTGATGAACTCTGTGTCCAAAAATCAGCCTCCGATTCACTATATTCTGGGAGATATGATCTCTCAAAGTTAGGGTTCCAGCCTCTTCCATAAATCATCCATAAACAGGACACCTGGGGAGAATTGCAATATCTTGGGATAAAGAGGTCCAAATGGAATTTCTGAAGATTTTACAGAAAGGGCATAAACTTTAATTTTGGTGGTCCGAATATCAGACTCAGAGGATGAACCAGTGACACGTGGAATTCTGTACAACTTCACTATTCTAAACAGTCCTGTAACAGGTCACCTTGGGAAAAGGATCATAAATCCAAAATGGTGAAACCAATTCTGATTAAACCTATGGTGTTGGATCAAGGACATGTGAGGTTACCTTAGTGCAAAATTTTAGACACATAGGATCAGTAATTGAGGAGATATTATAGAAACAGTAACAGGCATTTCTGCAGAAGAAATCAGAAAATTACGGCTTCCTGTTTCGGGAGCTTCCCTCCACTGTTTTCAGAAAAGGAGTACATTGGACATCTCCATTTGAAGAGATATATCTATTTATCCAATAACATCTGAAAGATTCCAATTTTTTAAAATTAGGGTTTCTGTGACAAACCCTAGATCAGCAAACTACGGGACAAGGACGGACACCTCAAATCGGTGTGTCCTACCATGCTGGTGGATGTGAGCGCTGTGCCTTTCCACAGATGATAGTAGGTGTGTCCTATCATTCTGGTGGTTGTAAGTTCTGAGCCATTTCACAGATGATAGTAGGTGTGTCCTATCATGCTGGTGAATGTGAGTGCTGGGCCTTTCTGATGGGATTGTAGTTTACTACATGATCAGATGTGAGTGCTGGGCGTGCCTTTCTGATGAGCAGGTCAGATATAAGTGTTGGGCGAAGACATACATGAGGGTAGGCCTACAACTAGCATGAAAAAGGGTTGGCTCTATAGAACTTCCTATGATGAGAAGAATCATGAGATAGCACCAGTGTTGATCCAGATCGAGTGATGATCCAGATCCAGTAATGATGATCCAGCAGTAGTGATCTAGATCGAGTGATGTTCCAGATCCAGTCCAGTGATGATGATCCAGATCGAGAGCTGATCCAGATCCAGTGATGATGTTCGATGATGATCCAGATCAACAGATGATCCAGATCCGAAGATGACTTGAAGACAAATATGACTTGAAGACGAAGATGACTTGAAGACGAGATGATCCAGCTGATATAGAGAAGAAGACCAGTGTTGAAAATCATGTTGAAAGAATATCTTCCTAGTTAAGAGGGAGTGTTGATGTATATGTAACTTCAGAATGTATTCTTCTATGTATCTTGTGTATTGTAACCCGATGGTTATTCCGGGATGTTTCTATTATGTATTTGAGTCATGTGATCATGCCCCGATGTTTCGATCGAGAAGATTAATAATGTAAACAAGTCATATCAAGTCATTAGGTAAGTCCCCATAGTTTCGGGGCACTTGAGTTATTATACACTAATTAAGGTGTAGGCCCGAGTAGTAATTATTAGGTTGAGCCTACGTGTGAAAAGGCAATTCAAGCGAATGGATGAATATAAATAGAGAGTGAGAGTCTCTCTATTTATCACTTGTGAAATACATCACTTGCTCTCCCAAGTGTGGCGCACTGCTGAAGAAGGAAATTTTGGGACTAGACAGAAGACAGAAGACTACTACTGTTTTGGGAGATCTCTTACTGTTTTGGTGTTGATTCTATCTTAGAGGAAGTTGTGGGGTTTTCTCCCTTATGGTTTCCCCGAGGAAAACTCCTTGTGTCTCTTGTCTCTTGTGATGTGCTTATGTTTTATTGCTGTACTTGTTATTCTCTTAGTGAAAAGATCCTAAGATCTTAATGCTAGCTTAATGTGATGAAAAGCTAACAGACCTTAATGATCTCAACACGATTATCGAAGTGTATTTGGATGAGCTTGCTCCTCATTCTCATTTGAGAGTGCATCATCCATACCATTTGAGGTTAGTGTTCAAGAGATGTCGCCATTACCAAGTGTGTTTAAATCATCATAAGTGCATCTTTTGCGTGACTGTTGGTCGCTTGCTGGGGTTCATCGTGTCTAGGGAGGGTATAAGAGTTGATCCCTTAAGGGTTGAGGCAATACTTCAATTGTCTCCACTGTGTAATATTAGACACCTTCTGTTTTTGCAAGGCATGGAAAATTTCTTGCGGAGATTCGTAGTTAATTTTTCCAACTTGACTAAAGGATTTATGCATCTTTTAAACAAGGACACTCCTTTTTGCTAGGATGAGTGAGCCCAAGAGTTCTTTGATGCTCTTAAGAAAGCCTTAGCATCGGCGCCCGTGCTTAGTCCACCTGACTATAGCCATGATTTCTTGATTTATGTGGTCGCATCCATGGATACGGTTGGTATGGTTTTGGTTCAGAAGGATGAGGAGCTCCACGAGCATGTCCTATATTATTTGAGTCGAAACCTTATTGATGCAGAAATTCATTATTCCCATGTGGAGAAACTTGCCTTGGTCACCATTCATGTAGTTCAGAGATTGAGACATTACATTCTCTTTCACTGAACCTTGGTTGTAGCTCATATCAATCCATTTCATTTCGTCCTCACTAAAAGGATGATTGGGGGAAAATACAATAAATGGATTGTTATTTTGCAAGAGTTCGATCTCGAATTCGTTTCGGCGAAATCAAAGAAATCGTTGATCTTTGTGGAGCTCATATATGATTTTTCAAGTTTGGAGGAGGAAGAGGTTTATGAGGATACATTTGTCGATGAGCATATTTTCATTATCTCAACTTTGGACCCATGGTATAGGAATATCATTGTATATTTGCAAACGTTGAAGGTCCCTACTCACCTTTCACGCGATGAGCGACAAGGATTAAATCATGTAGCTAACAACTACCTTATAGTGGATAACACTTTGTACCACCATGGGGTAGATTCCATTTTGCGTCGTTGTTTAACCCATGATGAGGCTGAGGTTGTGATGAATGATTGACATGGAGGGGCGTGTGGTGGTCATTTATTTGGGATTTCTACAGCCCAAAAAGTTTTGGGAGCAGAATATTTTGGACGTCGATTTTCAAAGATTGTGTTAATGCGGTCAAGAAGTGTCACCCTTTCGAGGTGTTTGCACGCAATATGCACTTGCATCCAACCCCATTACATCCTATTGTCACCGGTGGTCCCTTCACCAAGTGGGGGCTTGACTTTATGGATTACAACCCAGCTTCAGCTGGGGGGCATCATCACATTATAGTGCCTGTTGATTATTTCACGAAATGGGCACAGGCTATGCCCATGGTTAAATCCAACAATGAGACAGCCGTGCATTTTGTTTTCAACCAAATTATTACTTAGTTCAGAATTCTGAAAGAGCTTGTCACTAACCATGGTAGGCACTTTCAGAATCAAATGATGGAAGAGTTGGCTTCAAAGTTAGGGTATAAGCAAGAGCACTCCTCTTCTTATTACCCCCAAGCAAATGGACAGATTGAAGCAGTGAATAAATCACTTAAGTCCATTCTCCAACGAACCATCGTACAAAGCAAGACGAATTGGCATATCATGTTATATCTTACTTTGTGGGCCTATAGAAATGCGGTTAAGACTGCCACTAGTTTCTCTCCATATCATCTTGTACATGGGGTGGAGTTTGTCTTGCCAATTGAATGCGAAATCCCTTCTCTGAAGCTAGCTATAGAGATTTTACCAGACACTTCCACATTGGAAGAACGTTTGGTCCAGTTAGAGCAGCTTGATGAGCAGTGCCAAGATGACTTAGTGGCTCTAGATGTAAATAAGCATCATGTCAAGGTCCAAAATGACAAGTCTATCCGTCCAAGGAAGTTTAGTGAAGGTGATTTGGTCCTTTTGTGGGATCAAGCTAAAGAACCCTTGGGGGCAGGGAAGTTTAATCCCATGTGGCATGGTCCTTACGTGGTCAAACATGTGTTAGAGAAGGGTGCCTATGAGCTAGTGGATTATGAAGGGACAACCTTGGTGAAGCCTATAAATGGGCTCTATCTTAAAAAATAATATGCATGATCTTTAGCAAGGGTTGATTGTTGTATATTATTGTACATTTTTTGAATTGCATAGTTAGGTTTTCTTATGGTGATCAGGTGTGTTGATTAGCTTCTATTTCTTATGGCAAATGTCGATGGAGTCTTTTGTTTTCATAGGATTTTCCGATGGTGCTAGCCATCACACTCAAAACTTAGCTTTGGCTACTTGGGTGATTTATACTCTTATGGGTCAAGTATTGTCTTCAGGAGGCGTATGTTTACAACCTTCTTCAAACAATGTTGCTAAATATAGTGTCGTTATTGATTTATTGCGTGATGTCATTTCACATGGTGTCCTCTCTCTGAGGTATGTCTTGATTCGCAGTTAGTGGTTTCACAGCTTAATGGCTTGTATCGTATTAGGGATCTGATATTATTATGAAGATTCTTACATGTGATATTGCTAGATCGACAATTTGAGAATATTACATACATTCATGTTCCAAGAATTTTTAATCAAGTTGTTGATTCATATGCTAACTATGTGTTAGATTGGCATTTGTTTCATAGACCATAAGCATATCACAAACATAGATTTTTGCACACATGTAAATAAATAAAATTGATCATCATAAAAAAATTTTATTAATATCCAAAAAGTGACATCATAATACATAAGTGTCATAATACAAAATTGGTGCTTCCGAGCCACCAAAATAAAATACACAGTCGTACAAAAAGGAATACTCTCAAGTCTCTAAGCTTGAGGAGGAGGGGGGTTCTCATCATGGTAGCACACTACGGCTCTAGCTATCCGTCAGAATAATCAAACCCATGCTCATGGTACACCAACCACCTGGTGTTGCATAGCCTCAAGCAAGTCCTTGACTTGCGCCATGGGTACCCTATGCATCAAGCGTACGAAGCTTGTGCAAACTCTTGAGCATCCGCTCCACATCCACACCCATGATATTGTCTCCTCTTCCCCTCCGTCAATGACGAGGGAAACCATCCATTCGTCATGGTCCAAAATCTTCATACACATGACAGATTTTCACTATGTGTCGTCACACAAAAAACATGTCTTTTGAGTCAATATATCAAAAAACTCAAAAAAAATTAATAATTCAAAAAACTTAAAAGTGGGTTTGGGATTCATTACCTATGTCACCATATGCCGCTCTTGGTGGTAGGGGAATATCTGGATCTCCACAGAAGTCTATCCCTGCATAGGGGTAGTCATCTATGGCGATGATCTACCTCCGCCACCATGGAAAGAAGTTTGTTGGGTAGGGGTTAGCCACCCTACTGTTGCAGTTGCAACAATTTTCCCAAATTCCAAAAATTTGGGACCCTCCTTTTGTTTGGATTATTATTTTTCCTTGAGTTAATTCAATGATTTTCCAGAAAGAATTTCTAAGTGCTGGGATTGATCTACCAATCGTTTTGATTCCTCCTCTGATGCTTGAAGCAATCTAATGTTTGATCAAACTTTATCGCTGCCTTGGATGCATTTTCAGCTTGTTCGAATCGAATATTTGTTTGGTTAAAGCTCCCGCCATTGCGGCAAAATAGCGAGTCTTGACTTCGACTTTTCTCTCGATACGTTGGTTTTAATCAGCTGATTTTTTGGTTTAAATTGGAGGGACTTGTCTTTTCTTTCCCCGCCGTTGCGAATGGATATTCGGTTTTGACTTCGACTTTTCTCCCGATTCAATTGGTTTTAATCGACTGCCTTTTGGTTTTGCATCGAAATTGTTGTGACTTCTTCTTCCGCCGTTGCGGATGGATATTTGGTTTTGACTTAGAATTTTCTCCCGATTCAATTGGTTTTAATCAGCTGCCTTTTGGTTTTGCATCGGAACTGTTGTGACTTCTTCTTCCGCCGTTGCGGATGGATATTCAGTTTTGACTTCGATTTCCTTTCTGATTTGTTTGTTTTCACATCGGTTGCTTTTGTGTTTTGGCATCGGAACTTTTATCATTTCTTTCTCTGTCGTTGCAGAAGGAAAACAGCTTCCTCCTCCGATCATTGTTTTAACGTTTTGGATCCCCGCTTTATTAGTCTCTCCGATCCCATAAGTCATGGCCTTCTGCCGTTGCGGCTGCGGGAAGTTGTCTCCTTCCGGTTGTCTAATCGTTTAAAGCCTCGACGTTGCGGAAGGTCGCACGCTTTACTCTTCCGCCGTTGCGGCTACGAAAGGAATAACCCTTTCGATCTTTAGTCGTCCACGCTTCCGATTCGGGTCTTATTTGGCAGGGCGTGATATCCTTTTGGTATCCACCGTTGCAGCTGCGGTTCTTCTTTCGTTCCGATGATTAGAGATCCGACGCGTGGTTGTTTATCACCTGGTTATCCCTGCCGTTGCTGATGGATCTATGGTTTGGTTTTCTATCATTGCGAAAAGGAACACGCTTTCGCTCTCTGATCCAAAAATATCTCCGCTGTCCGATGTATTGTTCCCTCGCCGTGGTTGACTTTATATATATACGGGGTCAAGAGGTTTTATTCCATTTTTATTTTCGACTGTCGAGCATTGTCATTATCGTGCTATCGTTTTATCGAGCTATTGAGGGACCCCGCTGTCAGTGTACCTACATCTAGGTGGAAACTGTGGAAGCCTGACCGTCATCGACCCGCCATACTTTCCGTATTTCCAGGTAGGCTCCTTGTCACATTTTCCCATTCCGTTCGAACTGTTGGTTGTTTTCTACGGTCGTTTGTTTTCTCAGTCGTTGCCTCAACCCTGTAATTGCATGTATATTTTGAGGATTTCGTATCATAGTGGGCCGTGGGAGGGCGGTTTGACACACGGAGTAGTTTTCCCCTCACCGTCGTTTGTTGTGCGATCCTGCACATAGAGAGAGAGGGGGTTTGGTGCAGACGACCGTTACGCCATCTGCACCAAGCTGCCCTGTATGATGATGATTTTGCAAGGGAAGGTTTCTTGGTTTTTATATAACATCTGGAATGTTTTCCCCCTCTTGTTGTGGTTTTCATATTACCCGCGCCCTCAAACCAATAGCGTTTCTCCGCGTCGTTCCGCGCAGTCAGTTTCGAACCCGGGCCAGGAGGAATGTGTACCACGACACATAGTTCTTTACCGTAGTTCTGCACAGGCGGTTATTCTTTGATCAAGCACACCTTAGAAGCTCGCATAGCGTTTCTATTTTCCCGCGCAATAATTTGATAATGGCACCCGCAGGGAGCGGAAGCTTTAGTCATGTTAATGTAATTTTTTTCCGCTCGATTATATTGTTTTCTATCATGCTAGATATAGATGAAGTCCCTGAACATTGCACATTGGGTTTCGATAGTCTGTTAGTTAGGCCATTTCAGGATATACATGCATATATTTGCTTCATCGACTGATTGCTATCATGTTAAACATAGAATAAATGGCACACTGCACATTGATGTATACAAGTTTGTCACTCAGCCAAAAGGGCTTAATGTTACAATTTTATGGCAGGAAGAGCGCACAATGTCAAAGAGACAAAATAAGAAGGCCCCTACGGTCGAGGAAGAGCCAGAAGTGGAAGTTGTCACCAATACAGAACACATATACGAAGACACCAATTGTATTTCTGGCGTTGAACCCGAATACCAGTGGGGGGAAATATATAGACTGATCCCACGCAGAGAAGTTCCTGACATGGGCTTAGAAGAAGATTCCATATATGCGAACATAGAAAGATCCTCACTGATGAAGATCGCCACCAGACCAGAGCTAGTTCCGTGCTCCAAAGTAATTGGATGGATTCTGCCTCGAGCAGATGTCACAACAATGATTCTGGAGAATGTTGACAGGGCTATGCTGCATATAGCCCTGGATATGTAGCTCTGGATTACCACCTACCAGAAGCCCAAGTCTTTTTATCTGATGATTGACTGAACAACATTAGAATGGACCTGGTAGAGACTCTTAAAAAGATGTTGTTGCAAGGAAAACATTACAGATACAGACCGACGGGTGATTACGATACAGCAAGCTTAAGGGATCCCTATAGGTTCATAGCTTTAATGCTGAACAGGATTTTTGGAAGAGCACATGGTAGGTTCTTCAAGTTAGAATGGATCCCAATCATTTTTTATGTTGCAACCCAGGGGACAATTTTCAACTGGGCCAGCATTGTATCAAATAGTCTTTCAGCTTGCTTGGCCTCGGCTTTGGGAGGAGTGTCCCAAAAGAGGTCTTAATTCTTTATGAGCTCCATACTTATAGACTGTATATTATGCAATCAGCCTTTCCCCAGCCTCAGGTGCATCTGGGACAGGGAGAGAATGCCGGTTTATTCTGCATATAAACCACTGTGGGCACACAAATACCACAGCCATTATCGAGAAGTATGTGAACACTTTATCATGCCCTTATACACACTCATTTTCCTGAAGGAGTGTGACTGCATGTCAGAGGAGGCATTGCAAGTAATAGAGGAGTATGCAGACTACTATTTGACTGAAAATAGCCTGTACTTCAGGATGTTTGGAGGTTCGAGAGCACCTTCCCTGCTTCCCAAATACTCAACTGATTACATTATCCACAAGGAGGCAGTCAGGCAAGTGTTCCTGAATGGAATAGGCAGCTTTCGGTTCGAGCATAAGAAGACTGCTTATCCTCCTTTGCCCTTCAAATTAGGAAGCTACAGATTCACTAGGGTGAAGAAGGCTGATGAATTTGAAGAATAATTGGAAAGGTTTCATTTTGGCAAGATGCCTTTCCATAGGAATGACTCCCGAGGAAAAGTAGCAGAGCATTGTAAAGAAAACAATGTACATTTCGAGTATACCCATCATTGGGACAGGGAAGAATTTGTCTTCCGAAGTGCCCTTAACATGACTGCTCTGAGGAGAATATTCAAGAAGAAGATCACCACCAAAGGTGGGAAGGGGGATGAATAGGCCAAGGCTGAGGAAGAAGCCAAAAGGAGAAATGAAGAAGCCCAGAGGTTGGCATAGGAAGCTGTAGGATGGCTGCACATAGAAAAAGAAGAGAAAAGAAGAGTTTCCCAAGAATCAGCTGAGAAAGCAAAAGAAGCAGTTAGGGCAGAAGAAGAAGAAACGAAGAGGAAGCTCGATGAGGAGCTACAAAAGCAAGAAGCAGAGAAGCTGAAGCTGATACAAACTGAGACAGAACAGTCAACTTCTGACATAGCTGGAGGGCAGACCCAGGACGTGGAAAACCCAAAGGTTCAGGACCCACAAGTACCCGCCGCCAGCACACCCATGGTCCCCATGCTGAAGCTAGTTCCTTTTGTTCAGAAAAAGGGAGAAGAAATCCCTGATTTCAACACTGTTTTCTATGATAGAGCAACAAAAAGGATAGTCAAGAGGATAGATATGAAAGTGGAGACAAGAGGTCTGCCTGGAAAGATGATCACAGAGACAGCCGTGGTGTTGGGCACAGACAGGGACCCAAGATTCACCCTGAGAGCCGAAAATGCACTAATCCACGCCTCAGAGGATAACATGGACAAGGTAATGACTGACTTGGAGCTATCTAAGAAATCCTCTGCTCAGTTGATAGACACCTTGAGGAAAGAGAGAGAGGAAGGAAATAGGCTGAAGCGGAAGTATGAAGACATGCAGAGGGAGATAAAGGCTTCTAAGGCTGAATTGCAGGCCCTTCAAGCAGAAAGACAAGCTAGAGAAACGACACAAGAATGCCTAGAGAAAGTACATAAAGATTACCAAGAGCTGAAGACAGAGAAAGAATGGCTGCTGGGAAAGGTAGAAGAACTAGAAGAGCATCAAGAGATCATCTTGCAGGCCCGTGAGCTGCACACCCAAGAATAGGAAAAGAAACATCAAGAGCAGATTGCCTCTCTAACAACTGCTCTGGAGGAAGCAGGGGAGCAGCAGGCCAACCTCCAGCCGTTTAAAGAGCATGTCTTGGCCCAGAAAGCTAAGATGTTGCAGCTACAGACTGCTATAGAGCAGGAAAGGTGCAAAGTTCTGCAGGTAGATAGCCGGTTAGAGGAAATCCTGGACACCTCCTCTTACTTTGTGGATAGATTCCAGGACGTTCTTGAAATCTTGACTGCAAGAATGGCGAGGCTGGAAAACAATGAAGAAACTCCAGCAGAACTACCATCAAAATATTATCAGGCCCTCAAGCGGGATTATGACTTAGTGGAGTTCGCTATCAACACCGCCGAAGATTTCAAGAAGGCCGTTAAAAAGACAAAGGGAGCATGCATCGAGTTCTTCAGAAGGCTCCTCATTACCTACAACCAGTTCCAGATAGAGGCTGAGCAGAGTCTTGATGCTTTCCTGGACCATGACTCATTTATGGAGCTATTGTAGAAGAGATATCAGGAAGAGGAAGCTAAAGTGCAGCATATCAAAGCCCTGGATGATCAGATCTTGAGGAGCGAAGTAAATCATTCAGCTATCAGTGTGCAGCTTCTGGAAGATCAGCTTCGGTTAAGTTCAGCCAGGATTGAGGCTATAAAGAACTAGGCTGAGAAGTTTGAAATCAACATTCAATTTTTGGAGCCTTGTGCCTTTGAAGGCATCGTCAATGAAGCTTCGGCATGGAAGAAGTTTCTAGACACCCAAGTGGGACCCTCCTCGTGAAGGATTGGTCATTTTTGTAATTTGTAACATTTTTGTAAAAAACATTTGAGAGAAGTAAAATGTTGGGAAACGAAGAGTTGGGAAGCCCAAAAGTTACTTTGGGCAGCCCAATAGCCTCACCCTTTTGTATAAATATAGAAGACTTAGAGAGAAAGAGGATTTTTTCCTAGTTAGACTGAAAAGCGATATTGTAAGAAGAACTATTTCTCTTTGCAATAAAGAATTATGGTTTGCCTTTTGGAGAAACATGGGTGGATTTTCCAAATGTTATGCTATGGATGGCGAAAAGATGAACTATTTTGTTTTTCAGCTTTTGTCCATTAACCATGAGATTGTTCTAACTCTTAGAACCTATGTTCTCGTTTAAATGATTTCTGGTTTATTTTGTGGAATTACCGCCATGAGTAATGTATGCTGTTCATAAAGCAATTGGCTATCTGATTGTTGAAATATCTTTAATCGTTCATGTGTTGTATGTAGGAATATTAGCTATCTCTAATTTCTGTTTATAATACATGAACAATACAGATTACTCATAGATAAATTACAATTTCGCTCCCCAGGGATAGATAGATAGATAGTTAGTTTATTTCATTGCTACATATGTGATTTAGATGCTTGTGAATGCGAAGACGAGAGGTAAGAACCTGCGCATCACGTTGTGAATGCTCCCTGCATCTCGATCATCTTGCATGGTTAATTAGAGACTTTCATATCATCCTTAAGTCAAAAAATACAAAATACCGGTGGACCGGGCCGCAACCGGTAAAACCTTGGTTTTGTTACTTGACCTACGGTAGTTGGACCGCAAACCGGACGGATTCCCTATACCAAACAGTCAACGGGTTAGTTGGGAACATTGACTAGGGAGAATCCCTTGCTGTTGTTGCCTGCGAATTTCTAGGCCTCAACAATTTCTGGCGCTAGAAGGAGGGCCTGCAGTGCATGGCTGGCTGTGGAAACTTCTTTTCCCAAGATTACCCCACCAGCAGATATCTCGAAGCTTTTGACCTGACCAAAGTAGACTTACCGTTTTGTTCTACCTTCGAAGCAAGTAAACCTGGTTTTGTCTTACATTGCTCTTTGCTCAGACTCTTGTTCTTATACTTGTGCTCATGGCTGGTGTGATTGTGAATCATCCCAACCCATTGCCGGCTTGGAGAGCTAGATCACCTCTGAACCTAACACCGCCTTTGCATAATCTACCTCAAGCTTTTGACAAGCTGCCACCTAAGTTTGACCCTAAGGAAAGGATTGTTGTAGATGACCACCTACAAAGTTTTTATCTAGCAGTAGAAGGGCTAAGGGATGGGGAGTATGAAGATGTGGTTTGTAGATTGTTCCCGCACACCCTGAAAGGAGCAGCAGCATCCTGGTATTTTGGTTTGCCTGCAGCAGCATCCCTAGGACCTAAGATGGCCATGTTTGCCAAGATGAAAGCAAAACTTACGTTGGTAGAGACCTATGAAGAGGCAGAAAGGGTAGAGGCTGAAAGGGAAAGTGTAGCAGACTATCCTGATATATCTGAAGAGAAAACTACAAATAGAATAACTTTATTGCTGTCTAAACCTAAAGATGAACAATCACACGATTATCAGGGAATGATGAAAATGATTCAGAAGCTATCCAACTGAATAATAGATCTGGAGAAAGAAAGGGAAGTTCAGAAAACTTATAAACCCCACTACCAAAAAGGGGAGGATGACGACCAGTGGCAAGTCCCTCCACCAAATTTAGCATCCATGAACATAACAGAAGTAGGGGGGGATAATTTCTGTACTTTTCATCAACAACCTCATTCTGAAAAGAAGTGTCCTCAGTGGTTAAATTCGATGACATTGGTAATGAATAACCTACTGAACTCTAGGTTGATTCAAGACAGTGGTAAGGAGGAAAATAAAAACCATACCATAGAGAAACAAGATATTAATACCATGTTTTCATGGAATGGTGTCTCACTGTTTGACACTGAAGATAATGCTCTCAAATCTGAGTACACACCCACAGCAACAAAGGACATGGATTTAACAATTTTGAAGATCAAAAAATTGCAAAAGAATGTCAAGAGACAGGCAGATGTCTGTGATAACGATAAAGCACCTAAAGTCACTATTTCAACTAGTAAATAGAACCAATCATTCAGCCTGTCAAACCTGTGGAATATGTGGAGGAAGAGAACGCTGGAACAGCTAAGGAAGTTAAAGAGGAAATACCCACCGAAAACCAACCTGTGGAGGAAAAGGTCAAATCAACTGGGGAAAGGAAAACTAGCACCCCACCTTTCCTTTTAACTATGGAAATTTTGAACCATAAGGTGCATAATTGTCTGGTGGACTCTGGATCATCAATGAATGTTATGCCTCTTGCAATCTGCAAAAAAAATAATGGGCGGACAAAACCTACTAATTGGGATGTTACTCAACTAGACAAGACTAGTGTCAAAGTAGTGGGGGAGATGAAGAATGTTTTGATTCAATTGTCTGCAAATAAAAAGATATGTCAGTACCTCAATATTGTAGTAGCAGACATACCTGATGTCTATGGATTGATCTTGAATCGAGACTGGTCAGCACGACTAGATGGGTACTGCTTCAGACTGGTCACACTTGTGGTTGCCTCAGAAGGGTAGCCCAAACTTGATTAAGATTTTAAGAGAGCCCTACATGAAGCGCAATGTTACTGAGCTAGAAGAGGGTAATGAATCTGCTGATTCTGTCCTAGGAAATTATCTAACTGAGCCTAAGCTAAGACATCACACCTCACAAGAGGTCAGCTTGATGATTGACTCTCATCCTGAGCTCCTTCAACTTCCTCAGGCTGAAAGGGATGACTGTAGGATAGTAGACATGTGTTCAATCTAAAAAATAGCACAACTATACCATGGTTAGATAACTCATGTCTATGATCCATCCCACCCCTTAACTCCCTAGATTCAAAGATTTTCAGGAGTGGGCCGATGTTTTCTTTTCTTCTGCTTTGTACATAAATAAATTGATTTGTTTTCTTTAATGCTTTGATTTGAGGTTGTTTTCTCCTGATTTAATGATGTTGTTTTTCTTTTATTTTACTGCTTTATTTCTTTTGGTTTTGAATAAAGAAGCAAACTTTTGGTTGCAATGGAAACATCAGGGTTCTTAATTAACTGAAATCTTGAGCAAAAGACTATGCTTTTAAAGTATAGAACGTCTTCTAGTAGCAGTGTTCCTAACTGGCCATGCATTCATGGAAGTCTTACTTAACCCCTGTGAATAACTCAGAAGTAAAAGAGGTCTAGGATACTATCTCAGGGATCCATCCATTTCACATATTAAATGTCCAAGGGGGTGACAGCAAAAGACCCATGGAAAGGAAGCAGGGTAAACAGTATATCATATATAAATGATCCCATGCCATAATTTCAGAATAGCTAAAAGCTATCAAGAGTCCAAAATCCTTAAAGAAACAATACATGTCAAAGCAAAGCATCAAAAGCATGAATCTCAAATTGCCAAAAGTTCATCTCCGTCCGTGAGATGAAAAGCCAATTCTCCTCTCACACAAAAGGACACTATGGATAGAGGAGCCTGAATAAAATTCAAAAAGAAAGGCAGATGGAGGAATCAAATGAACTAAAGTTCAAATAGCACAAAAGTGCAGTTGGCATGGGAATGAGGAACAAAAGGATAATACTGTTTACTATCTGTTACAATCCTATGGTGTCAAAGCTAGAAACTACCTAAGGATAGGTAAAATAAACCTCATATATCAGGCCTCAAAAGAGTTATTCAGACTTGCAATATTTCTGATGTTACCATTCCCCAAAGAATGAACTTCTTCTTAATGATCTAAATGCATGATTTGGCCTGCTTAGGAATACAAACATCTAGAAGATTTCAGCTTTCATCTAGATGGTCTTGAACTACGAAAGAGTTAATTCAGAAATCTGGGGTTCACCAGGTAGTTTCCAATTGTTGCAGCTGCAACAATTTTCCCAAATTCCAAAAATTTGGGACCCTCCTTTTGTTTGGATTAGTTCTTTTTCCTTGAGTTAATTCAATGATTTTCAAGAAAGAATTTCTAAGTGCTGGGATTGATCTACCAATCATTTTGATTCCTCCTCTGATGCTTGAAGCAATCTAATGTTTGATCAGACTTTATCGCTGCCTTTGGATGCATTTTCAGCTTGTTCGAATCGGAAATTTGTTTGGTTAAAGATCCCGCCGTTGCGGCAAAATAGCGAGTCTTGACTTCGACTTTTCTCCCGATACATTGGTTTTAATCGACTGATTTTTTGGTTTAAATCGGAGGGACTTGTCTTTTCTTTCCCCGCCGTTGCGGATGGATATTCGGTTTTGACTTTGACTTTTATCCCGATTCGATTGGTTTTAATCGGTTGCCTTTTGGTTTTGCATCGGAACTGTTGTGACTTCTTCTTCCGCCGTTGTGGATGGATATTCAGTTTTGACTTCGACTTTTCTCCCAAATCAATTGGTTTTAATCAGCCGCCTTTTGGTTTTGCATCGAAACTGTTGTGACTTCTTCTTCCGCCGTTGCGAATGGATATTCGGTTTTGACTTCACTTTCCTTTCTGATTTGTTTGTTTTCACATCGGCTGCTTTTGTGTTTTGGCATCGAAAATTTTATCATTTCTTTCTCTGCCATTGCGGAAGCAAAATGGATTCCTCCTCCGATCATTGTTTTAATGTTTCGAAACCCCGCTTTATCAGTCTCGCTGATCCCATAAAGCATGGCCTTCCACCGTTGCGGCTGCGGGAAGCTGTCTCCTTCTGATTGTATAATCGTTTAAATCCCCGACGTTGCGGAAGGTCGCACGCTTTACTCTTCCACCGTTGCGGTTGCGAAAGGCATAAACCTTCCAATCTTTAGTCGTCCACATTTCCGATTCAGGTCTTATTTGGCGGGGTCTGATATTCTTTTGGTATATTCCCTTGCAGCTGCGGTTCTGCTTTCATTCCGATGATTAGAGATCTGACGGACGGTTGTTTGTCACCCAGTTATCCCCGTCGTTGCGGATGGATCTATGGTTTGGTTTTCCATCGTTGTGGAAAGGAACACGCTTTAGCTCTCCGATCCAAAAAGCTCTCCGTCGTCCGATGTATTGTTCGCTCGCCGTGGTTGACTTTATATATATACGAGGTCGAGAGATTTTATTCCATTGTTATTTTCGACTGTCGAGCATTGTCATTATCGCGCTGTCATTTTCTCGAGATAGCGAAGGACCCCACTGTGAGTGTACCTACATCCAAGTGGCAACTATGGAAGCCTGATCGTCGTTGACCCACCATACTCACCATATTGCAAGGTAGGCTCCTCGTCACATTTTCCCATTCCATTCGAACTGTTGGTTGTTTTCTACGGTGGTTTGCTTTCCCGGTCGTTGCCTCGACCCCGTAATTGCATGTATATTTTGAGGATTTTGTATCATAGTGGGTCAAGGGAGGGAGGTTTGACACACGGAGTAGTTTTCCCCTCACCGCCGTTTGTTGTGCGACCCTGCGCATAGAAAGAGAGGGGGTTTGGTGCAGACGGTCGTTACGTCGTCTACACCAAGCTACCCTGTATGATAAATATTTTGCAGGGGAAGGTTTCTTGGTTTTTCTGCAACATCTGGAATGTTTTCCCCCTCTTTTTTTGGTTTTCATATTACCCGCTCCCTCAAACCAATAGCGTTTCACCGCGCTGTTCCACGCAGTCAATTTCAAACCCGTGCCGCGAGGAGGGTGTACCACGACACATAGTTCTTTACTGTAGTTCTACATAGGTGGTTTTTCTTTGATCAAGCGCACCTTAGAAGCTCACATAGTGTTTCTGTTTTCCCATGCAGTAATTTGATAATGGCACCCGCAGGGAGCGAAAGCTTTAGTCATGTTAATGTAACTGTTTTTCGCTCGATTATATTGTTTTCCATCATGCTAGATATAGACGAAGTCACTGAACACTACACATTGGGTTTCAATATTCTGTTAGTTAGTCCATTTTAGGCTATACATGCATATATTTGCTTCATCGACTAATTGCTATCATGTTAAACATAGAAGAAATGGCACATTGCACATTGATGTATACAAGTTTGTCACTCAGCCAAAAGGGCTTAATGTTACAATTTTATGGCAGGAAGAGCTCGCAATGTCAAAGAGACAAAAGAAGAAGGCCCCTGCAGTCTAGGAAGAGCCAGAAGTGGAAGTTGTCACCAAGACAGAACACATATACAAAGACACCAAGTGTATTTCTGGCGTTGAACTTGAATACCAGTGGGGGGAAATATATAGACTGATCACGCGCAGAGAAGTTCCTGACATGGGCTTAGATGAAGAGTCCATATATGCCAACATAGAAAGATCCTCACTGATGAAGATCACCACCAAACCAGAGCTGTTCCCATGCTCCAAAGTAATTGGATGGATTCTGCCTCGGGCAGATGTCACAACAATGATTCTAGAGAATGTTGAAAGACAGGGCTATGCTGCATATAGCCCTGGATATGTAGCTCTGGATTACCACCTGCCAGAAGCCCAAGTCTTTTTATCTAATGATTGGTTGAACAACATTAGAATGGACCTGGTAGAGACTCTTAAAAAGATGCTGTTACAAGGAAAACATTACAGATACAGACCAACGGGTGATTACGATACAACAAGCTTAAGGGATCCCTATAGGTTCATAGCTTTAATGCTGAACCAGATTTTTGGAAGAGCACATGGTAGGTTCTTCAAGTTAGAATGGATCCCAATCATTTTTTATGTTGCAACCCAGGGGAAAATTTTCAACTGGGCCAGCATTGTATCAAATAGTCTTTCAGCTTGCTTGGCCTCGGATTTGGGAGGAGTGTCCCAAAAGAGGTCTGAATTCTTTATGAGCTCCATACTTATAGACTGTATATTATGCAATCATCCTTTCCCCGGCCTCAGGTGCATCTGGGATAGGGAGAGAATGCTGGTGTATTCTGCATATAAACCACTGTGGGAACAAAAATACCATAGCCATTATCGAGAAGTATGTGAACACTTTATCATGCCCTTATACACACTCATTTTCCTGAAGGAGTGTGATTGCATGTCGAAGGAGGCATTGCAAGTAGTAGAGGAGTATGCAGATTACTATTTGACTGAAAATGGCCTGTACTTCAGGATGTTTGGAGGTTCGAGAGCACCTTCCCTGCTGCCCAAATACGCAACTGATTACATTATCCACAAGGAGGCAGTCAGACAAGTGTTCCTAGATGGAATAGGCAGCTTTCGGTTCGAGCATAAGAAGACTACTTATCCTCCTTTGCCTTTAAAATTAGGAAGCTACAGATTCACTAGGGTGAAGAAGGCTGATGAATTTGTAGAAGAATTGGAAAGGTTTCATTTTGGCAAGATGCCTTTCCATAGGAATGACTCCCGAGAAAAAGTAGCAGAGAATTGTAAAGAAAACAATGCACATTTCGAGTATACCCATCATTGGGACAGGGAAGAATCTGTCTTCCAAAGTGCCCTTAACATGACTGCTCTGAGGAGAAGATTCAAGAAGAAGATCACCACCAAAGGTGGGAAGGGGGATGAATAGGCCAAGGCTGAGGAAGAAGCCAAAAGGAGAAATGAAGAAGCCCAGAGGTTGGCATAGGAAGCTGCAGGATGGATGCACACAAAAGAAGAAGAGAAAAGAAAAGCTTCCCAAGAAGCAACTGAGAAAGCAGAAGAAGCAGCTAGGGCAAAAGAAGAAGAAACAAAGAGGAAGCTCGATGAGGAGCTACAAAAGCAGGAAGCAGAGAGGCTGAAGCTGACACAGACTGAGACAGAACAGTTAGCTTCTGACATAGCTGGAGGGCAGACCCAGGACGTGGAAAACCCGAAGGTTCAGGAACCACAAGTCCCCGCCGCCAGCACACCCATGGTCCCCACGTTGAAGCTAGTTCCTTTTGTTCATAAAAAGGGAGAAGAAATCCCTGATTTCAACACTGTTTTCTATGATAGAGCAACAAAAAGGATAGTCAAGAGGACAGAGAGGAAAGTGGAGAAAGGAGGTCTGCCTGGAAAGATGATCACAGATACACCCGTGGTGTTGGGCACAGACAGGGACCCAAGATTCACCCTGAGAGCCGGAGCTGTACTAATCCACGCCTCAGAGGATAACATGGACAAGGTAATGACTGACTTGGAGCTATCTAAGAAATCCTCTGCTTAGTTGAAAGACACCTTGAGGAAAGAGAGAGAGGAAGGAAATAGGCTGAAGTGGAAGTATGAAGACATGCAGAGGGAGATAAAGGCTTCTAAGGCTGAATTGCAGGCCATCCAAGCAGAAAGACAAGCTAGAGAAATGACATAAGAATGCCTGGAGAAAGTACAGAAAGAATACCAAGAGCTGAAGACGGAGAAAGCATGGCTGTTGGGAAAGGTAGAAGAACTAGAAGAGCAACAAAAGATCATCTTGTAGGCCAGTGAGCTGCACACCCAAGAACAAGAAAAGAAACATCAAGAGCATATTGCCTCTCTAACAACTGCTCTGGAGGAAGTAAGGGAGCAGCAGGTCAACCTCCAGCCGTTTAAAGAGCATGTCTTGGCCCAGAAAGCTAAGATGCTGCAGCTACAGACTGCTATAGAGGAGGAAAGGTGCAAAGTTCTGCAGGTAGATAGCCAGTTAGAGGAAATCTTGGACACCTCCTCTTACTTTGTGGATAGATCCCAGGACGTTCTTGAAATATTGACTGCAAGAATGGCGAGGCTGGAAAACAATGAAGAAACTCCAGCAGAACTACCATCAAAAGATTATCGGGCCCTCAAGCGAGATTATGACTTAGTGGAGTTTGCTATCAACACCGCCAAATATTTCAAGAAGGCTGTTAAAAAGACAAAAGGATCATGCACCGAGTTCTTCAGAAGGCTCCTCATTACCTACAACCGGTGCCAGATAGAGGCTAAGCAGAGGCTTGATGCTTTCCCGGACCATGTCTCATTTATGGAGTTGTTGCAGAGGAGATATCAGGAAGAGGAAGCTAAAGTACAGCATATCAAAGCCCTGGATGATCAGATCTTGAGGAGCGAAGTAAATCATTCGGCTATCAGTGTGTAGCTTCTGGAAGATCAGCTTCGGTTAAGTGCAGCCAGGATTGAGGCTATAAAGAACCAGGCTGAGAAGTTTGAAATCAACATTCAGTTTTTGGAGCCTTGTTCCTTTGAAGGCATTGTCAATGAAGCTTCGGCGTGGAAGAAGTTTCTAGACACCCAAGTGGGACCCTCCTCGCGAAGGATTGGTCATTTTTTTAATTTGTAACATTTTTGTAAAAAACATTTGAGAGAAGTAAAACGTTGGGAAACGAAGAGTTGGGAAGCCCAAAGGTTACTTTGGGCAGCCCAACAGCCTCACCCTTTTGTATAAATATAGAAGACTTAGAGAGAAAGAGGACTTTTTCCAGTTAGACTGAAAAGCGATATTGTAAGAAGAACTATTTCTCTTTGCGATAAAGAATTATGGTTTGCCTGTTAGAGAAAGATGGGTGGATTTTCCAAATGTTATGCTATGGATGGAGGAAAGATGGACTATTTTGTTTTTCAGGTTTTGTCCATTAACCGTGAGATCGTTCTAACTCTTAGAACCTATGTTCTCGTTTAAATGATTTCTGGTTTATTTTGTGCAATTACCGCCATGAGTAATGTATGTTGTTCATAAAGCAATTGGCTATCTGATTGTTGAAATATCTTTAATCATTCATGTGTTGTACGTAGGAATATCAGCTATCTGTAATTTCTGTTTATAATACGTGAACAATACACATTACTCATAGATAAATTACAATTTGGCTCCCTGGGGATGGATAGATAGATAGTTAGTTTATTTCATTGCTGCATATGTGATTTAGATGCTTGTGAATGCGAAGACGAGAGGTAAGAACCTGCGCATCACGTTGTGAATGCTCCTTGCATCTCGATCATCTTGCATGGTTAATTAGAGACTTGCATATCATCCTTAAGTCAAAAAATACATAGTACTAGTGGACCGGGCCGCAACCGGTAAAACCTTGGTTTTGTTACTTGACCTACGGTATCCGGACCGCAAACCGGATGGATTCCCTATACCAAATAGTCAACGGGCTAGTTGGGAAGGTTGACTGGGGAGAATCCATTGCTGTTGTTGCCTACGAATTTCCAAGCCTCAACACCTACCTCCGCCCAGTATGTGGATAACATTTTCCAAACGTCATTGGGATGGATCTAGAACTCCACGAGGAGGAATGTCCACTCTAGGGATTATCCCTGGTACCCGCTCAAAGAAGAACATGCTTAGTATGATGCTGAAACCGTAGTTCCGCACCCTGCCCATTTTGCAGTCATTGAGCTGTTGTTTCATGTTTCTCAATAGCGTCGTGCTCCAGTCATACACTATGGGTCTCATAAACTCCACCGCATAGAACATCAGTGCCCGAGAGGCTTGACTGAGTGAAGCTAATCCGGCTATCCTGCCGAATTCCAATAGT
This sequence comes from Pseudotsuga menziesii, assembly GCA_001517045.1. Classification (NCBI taxonomy): domain Eukaryota; kingdom Viridiplantae; phylum Streptophyta; class Pinopsida; order Pinales; family Pinaceae; genus Pseudotsuga; species Pseudotsuga menziesii. The sequence continues at coordinate 49,342 of LPNX010724091.1, forward strand.
ATGGCCTTCAGTCCCAGAACTTGGATAGATTTTTTCAGGATTTGACTCTGTTGCAGCTGCAACATTTTCCCAAAATTCAAAAAAATTTGGGACCCTCATTTTGCTTAGATCAGTTTGATTTTCTTATTTGATTTGATCTAATAATTCTTCAGAAAGACTTTTCTAATGCTTGGATTGATCTACCACTTGTTTTTGATGTATCATTACCTTTGAATGCATTTCAAGTGTTTGAGTCGGAAGAGTATTTGTTTGCAACCTGTTTGTGCCAGAAATTGTTTCCGAGGCCAGAGAAACAAGCCAACACAATCTCAAATAAAACTCAGTACAATAAACTAGGTTTAGGTTTTCTGAAATGGTTTTTGTGTTTGAAAACTTTGGGAACAATAAAGGAATACATTCAAGAGAAAAATAATAACTAAATCATAAACAAAAGGTGATAAAGATGGATGATATATCACACAAGATCCAACAGAAACACAATGCTGAGGTTCATTCATAAAAGACAAGCATCACCAGCAAATACACATAAACTAGTAATGAATATATCAATTAAGAAATTAAAAAAGTTCAACAATGAATCCAACACAGAAACTGAAGGGTAAATAATGTCATATATCTCATAATTTCATCATCAAATGCATATAAGAGTCTTGATACTTAACTCCTGAACAAGTCTCAAGACCTCCTGTAGCTCCCAAAAATCAGAACCATTCTTCAGTCCCTTTGTCCCTCTTTTATAATTACAAAGAAGTAGTTCTATCTCCCCTTCATTAGTTCTAAATTGAAACTACCCAGTAGTTACATTAACTAGCCAATTCAACTAATTGACTAAAAATAGCAAATCGGATTCCTGGCAAATATGGCGAATTTCTGGAAAATAGGTGTCAAAGAAGCTTCCATATCTCTCAATTAGTGACACCTGTGTAACAAATGAGAGAGGTTTTTGTGAATGGGTCCATTATGGACAAAACCCTCTCTTGGTTTGTAAAAATTCATCTCCCATCAATCCGAATATGCCCTGTAATATGAACACTAAAACAGGAAAATATTAAAAATCCTGAAAAATAGGCTGCAACGATTAAATTGGATCTTTCAAAACTTGATAGCTGTTGAAAAACTGAAAGATTTTTTTGTATATGGGTATCTTATGAACAAAAACCTATTTTTGTTTTCAAAAATTCCTCTCCCTTAGCTCGTGGTCGGCATTTTACTTCAATGACCCAAAACAGGAAAAACTGAGCAGAATTCTCAGTGATCTCTTCTTCCTGTACAGTAATTTCTTCTGTGACAACAACTTTATTTTCACTGGAAACTTTTGCTATGAAAACTCTGTACTGAACCCTCTGATACACTGAGAGACATGAAATTGAGATGCCCATTGCAGGCTTGTACAAGGAAACCGGAAAGTCCATCAAATGTTTCTAGCTTGGAAGCCAATTTCTCTGCTATTACTATGGGAGAAACTTCTTGTGATCTATCTTTGTGACCTTTGGCATCCAATGAAAAATCACATGCACTATTTATGTTTTCTTGCACCAATTTGCGCTTCAGGATAGCTGTAATTTGAAATAAAATGTTGCTGGTATATTCTAAGTCTCTAAAAATTTAATGAAATTTGTGAGTCCACTATTTGATATGATGACCTTTAAAAACCCTTCAAAATCTTAAAAGAAAAAAACTTAAATAAAAATATGAAGGTAAAAATTGAAAACTTCACTAAAAATCTAAAAATTTCCACAGTAAGTAAAAAAGTATACTCAAGCAAATATGCAAGGTAAAATAAAAATGTCAATCAAACATAAAATTTGAAGAAACAAGTTCCTGACTTAACATCTGGCTCCAGCTGTAGGATGAAGTCCTCCCTGTGAGGCTTCAAGAACCTGTAGACCAGTTCCTTCTGTAATCAAAACTTCCTGCTTTTCTGCAAAACATCCATTGGGCTATGGAGTCTTTATTATGCCTCACTCACACCGGTATGTACAATGAAAATCAAATCTCTTTCTCTGAGGAAACTTTCATCTACTGAATCAAATCGAAATCCCATTTCCAATGTAACCACGAAAAAATTTGATCAACCCACCAAAACTTGTTTCCAACTCCAAATATATATATAATCAGAAATATTGGAAAACATGAAGAGCAGAGATTTAACAACTTATACCCACTTTCATCAAATAATGTCTCTGAAATAACAAATTTATAACCTGTTATTGACTCTAAATAATCTGCTACTGGATCATAAAAACTTCCACAAGTCACCTCTTCCTGCTCTATGAAAAAGACAGGCTGTCCATAAGAATATTTTGTTCCATGAATATCAAGTAGGCATTGGTGAAAAAATACATCAGGATCAGCCTAAATTTTCTCCATAATTTTTTGGATAGTATCATCAATAATGTCAACACTTTGAACCCCCTTTTCCATACTGTCTTCAAATGAATAACTATCAGGCATTGGATTTTGATGTTCAAGGATAATAGACTGAATGCATTCTTGAATCTGCTGATCAGATTGTGACATATCACACACCTCACAGATTTTTGAGTCTTTCTTTTCAATATCATCATCATATTTATTAAAAATTAGAGCATCTTCATAATGATTTTGAACAGCAGATTTATCATAGCTATGAATATGAGTAACTTCTGAAAAAATGTGAACAGCCTCGCCTTCATTGAATTTAGTATCAAAACCAAAAGGAATAGAATCTAATTCATCACAAAATTCTTTTCTTAGAACCCTAATCTCTTCATCATAGTAAGGAGCATTCTGAGAAATTTCGAATGATGATGCTAAAGGTTCATCTTTCCCTTCAATACAAAGCTGATCTTTAACACAACAATGATTTTCAAAAGTTTGTTGAACTAGAGATTGATCTTCAAAAGGATTAGCATTCAAACTGTTATTAAGGTTGTTGAAATCGTTATGACAATGTTCCAAACTATCTCCACTGATCTCATCACTTGAATAATCCTCAAACTGACCTAAAACAACAACTTGATTATCATAATGATCATGGCATTCTTCCTTGACAACAGTATCTCAAAATGTTACCTTTTCATCTTCAACAAATTCTGAAACTTCAACTTCTTCATGACATGTTTTGAACCCTTGATTGTACTCATCAACCTGCTCACAACAATCTTTTAAAAAGAGTTCAGCTGGGAATAGATACTTACAATGTTTTCGAAAACATGTGTGGAATTCTTTCAGTGAGGAGATGCTAGCAGCGGGAAGAGAAAAATACCAATCTCGTGCATCTTTTTCAAGTGAATACATGAACATTTTCATGAGCACATCTTCATGCTGGATATTTAAGTGGACCATACATTGATGAAATTTGATGAGGTGATCTGATGGACTATTCTCTTTTCTTTCTCTAAACCGTGGAAGACAATCTCCCCAAACATCCATAATAGGTACTGGATTTGGAAAACTTGGAATATCAGAAAAATTGAAAGGTGCAAACCTTCGAGCCACAATAGCTTCCATGGACATCGGCCTTTGCATCTTGAAATAGTGGAGTCGCTAATCAATTTGTCAAGACAGATTTTGTTTCTTCTTCTCAGAAAGAGAAAGGGGTGACAGTGGTTCAAATTAATTAGGGCTGCATAAAGCTGGGGATAACTGAAACTTTCTAATTCTTCCAACTCCTCTAGTAGCCACTCTGTCAAACTTGGTGAAAATAGCCTTTAAAAAGTGCTGGTTTAAGTTCACCTCTTAAAACCAGTAAAAATGATAAGTATCCCAGGGAAGATATGCTTCAGCTTCTTCCCCGGCAATGGCGCCAAAGATGTTTGTGCCAGAAATTGTTTCCAAGGCCAGAGAAACAAGCCAACACAATCTCAAATTAAACTCAGTACAATAAACTAGGTTTAGGTTTTCTGAAATGGTTTTTGTGGTTGAAAACTTTGGGAACAATCAGGGAATACATTCAAGAGCAAAAAAATAACTAAATCATAAACAAAAGGTGATAAAGATGCATGATATATCACACAAGATCCAACAGAAACACAATGCTGAGGTTCATTCATAAATAACAAGCATCACCAGCAAATACACATAAACCAGTAATGAATATATCAATTAAGAAACTAAACAAGTTCAACAATGAATCCAACACAGAAACTGAAGGGTAAATAATGTCATATATCTCATAATTTCATCATCAAATGCATATAAGAGTCTTGATACTTAACTCTTGAACAAGTCTGAAGACAAAAGCAGTCTGAAGACCTCCTGTAGCTCCCAAAAATCAGAACCATTCTTCACTCCCTTTGTCCCTCTTTTATAATTACAAAGAAGTATTTCTATCTCCCCTTCATTAGTTCGAAATTGAAACTACCCAGCAGTTACATTAACTAACCAATTCAACTAATTGACTAAAAATAGCAAATCGGATTCCTCGCAAATATGGTGAATTTCTGGAAAATATGTGTCAAAGAAGATTCCATATATCTCAATTCGTGAAACCTGTGTAAAATATGAGAGAGGTTTGTGTGAATGGATCCGTGATGGACGAAAACCTCTCTTGGTTTTTAAAAATTCATCTCCAATCAATCAGAACCTGCCCCGCAATATGAACACTAAAACAGGAAAATATTAAAAATCCTGAAAAATAGGCTGCAAAGATTAAATTGGACCTTTCAAACCTTGATAGCTGTTGTAAAACTGAGAAAGGTTTTTGTAGATGGGTATCTTATGAACACAAACCTCTTTTGGTTTTCAAAAATTCATCTCCCTTAGCTCATTGTCGGCATTTTACTTCAATGACCCAAAACAGGAAAAACTGAGCAGAATTCTCAGTGATCTCTTCTTCCTGTACAGTAATTTCTTCTGTGACAGCAACTTTATTTTCACTGGAAACTTTTGCTATGAAAACTCTGCACTGAACCCTCTGATACACGGAGAGACATGAAATTGAGATGCCCATTGCAGGCTTGTACAAGGAAACCGGAAAGTCCATCAAATGTTTCTAGCTTGGAAGCCAATTTCTCTGCTATTACTATGGGAGAAACTTCTTGTGATCTATCTTTGTGACCTTTGGCATCCAATGAAAAATCACATGCACTATTTATGTTTTCTTGCACCAATTTGCGCTTCAGGATAGCTGTAATTTGAAATAAAATGTTGCTGGTTTATTCTAAGTCTCTAAAAATTTAATGAAATTTGTGAGTCCACTATTTGATATGATGACCTTTAAAAACCCTTCAAAAGCTTAAAAGAACAAAACTTAAATAAAAATCTGAAGGTAAAAATTGAAAACTTCACTAAAAATCTAAAAATTTCCACAGTAAGTAAAAGAGTAAACTCAAGC
>LPNX010724091.1:56164-81620 GCA_001517045.1 Pseudotsuga menziesii
ACCACCTGCCAAAAGCACGAGTGCTTTTGTCTGATGATTGGTTAAAAGAAATTAGAATGGACCTTATTGAGACCCTTAAAAGAATGTTGTTATCTGGAAAACATTTCAGAACTAGACCAACGGGAGAATATGACACAGCAAGCTTAAGGGCCCCATACAGGTTCATCGCCTTAATGCTTAACAATATTTTTGGAAGAGCTCATGGCAAGAGCTTCAAATTAGAGTGGATGCCAATTATTTTTTATGTTGCAACCTAGGGGACCATTTTCAACTAGTCCAACACTGTATCAAACAGTCTTTCAGCCTGCATGGCCTCAACTTTGGGAGGAGTGTCCCAAAAGAGGTCAGAATTCTACATGAGTTCCATACTCGTCGATTGTATATTGTGCAATCAACCGTTCCCTGGCTTGAGGTGCATCTGGGACAAGGAGAGGATGCCCGTTTATTCTGCATACAAGCCACTGTGGGCGCACAAATACCACAGTCATTACCAGGAAGTCTGTGAACAGTTCATCATGCCATTGTATACTCTCATTTTTCTGAAGGAATGTGACTGCATGTCAGAAGAGGCATTGCAGGTAATTGAGGAGTATGCAGATTATTATTTGACCGAGGATGGCCTCTACTTCAGAATGTTTGGAGGTTCCAAAGCACCCTCCCTACTGCCCAAATACGCCACTGACTACATCATTCATAAAGAGGCAGTTAGGCAAGTCTTCCTAGATGGCATAGGAAGCTTTTTGTTTGAACATAAGAAGGCTGCCTATCCCCCTTTGCCTTTCAAGTTAGGAAATTATAAGTTTACCAGAGTTAAGAAAGCAGATGAGTTTGTAGAAGAATTGGAAAGGTTTCATTTTGGTGAGATGCCCTTCCATAGAAATGAATCCTGCAACAAAGTGGCTAAACAATGCAAAGAGAACAACGTCCATTTCGAATACACCCACCATTGGGATAGAGAAGAATCCGTATTCCGTAGTGCATTGAACATAACAGCCTTAATGAAAAGATTCAAAAAGAAGATCACCACCAAAGGTGGGAAAAGGTAGGATGAACAAGCTAAATCCGATGAGGAAGCAAGCAAAGAGATCAAGAAGCCCAAAGGTTGGCACAAGAGGCTGCAGGGTGGTTGCAAGGAGAAGAAGAAGAAAAAAGAAGAGCTACCCAAGAAGCAGCCAAAAAGGAAGAAGAAGATGCAAGGAATGAAGAAGAAGAAAAGAAAAGGAAGCTTGATGAGGAGCTTCAGAAACAGGAAGCAGAAAGGCTAAATCTGACTCAGAAAAAGACAGAACAGTCAGCCTCTGACACAGCTGGCGCTCAGACCCAGGACATGGAAAACCCCGAGATCCAGGACCCAGAAGTACCGGCTGCTAGCACACCTAGACAATATATGGTCCCCACACTTAAAATAGTCCCTTTTGTACAGAAGGTAGGGGAAGAGATCCCTGATTCCAATACTATTTTCTATGACAAGGAGACAAAGAGGATAGTGAAGAGAATGGAAAGGAAGGTTGAAATAGGAGGTATGTCCGGGAAGATGATAACGAATACACCCATTGTATTTGGAATAGACCGAGATCCCAGGTTCACCATTAGAGCCGGAGCTGCATTGATCCACGCCTCGGAGGATAATATGGACAAAATAATGACAGACTTGGTGCAATCCAAGAAGTCTTCTTCTCAACTGAAGGACACATTAAGAAAGGAGAGAGAAGAAAACAGCAAGCTGAAGAGAAAATTTGAGGAAGTGCAAAGGGAGATGAAGTCTTCAAAGGCTGAATTGTAGGTTCTCCAAGAAAAAAGAAGATCTATGGAGACTGCACAAGAGTGTCTAGAGAAAATGCAGCAGGAGTATCAAGAGTTAAGGGTGGAGAAGGAATAGCTGCTGAGAAAGATAGAAGACTTAGAGCTACAAAAGACCACCTTGGAGGCAAGTGAGAAGCAAGCTCAGAAGTAAGCTCAAGAACAAGAGATGAAACTTCAAGAGTAGATTTATTCTCTAACAACTGCTCTAGAGGAAGCAAAAGAGCAGCAGGTTAACCTCCAACCTTTCAAAGAACATGTGTTGGCACAAAATGCCAAGATGCTTCAGCTGCAGACCGCCATGGAAGAAGAGAGATGCAAAGTTTTGCAAATAGACGGCCGATTAGAGGAAATTTCGGAGACTTCCTCTTATTTTGTTGATAGATCTCAGGACGTCCTGGAAGTCCTGACAGCAAGAATGGCACGGCTGGAAAATAATGAAGAAACTCTTACAGAGTTGCCCTTGAAAGATCGACAGGACCTGAAGCAGGATTACAACTTATTAGAGTTTTCCATAAACACAGTAGAAGATTTCAAAAAAGATGTTAGAAAGACTAAAGGAGCATGCACAGAATTCTTCAAAATGCTCCTAATTACCTATAACCGGTGCCAAGCAGAAGCTGAGCAGAGGCTAGATGTTTTTCCAGACCACAACTCATTTGTGGAGATTTTACAAAAGAGGTATCAAGAAGAGGAAGCAAAAGTACAACACCTTAGGGACCTTGATGACCAGATCTTACAGAATGAAGTAGATCATTCCACCATCAGTGTGCAGCTATTGGAGGATCAGCTTCGTTTAAGTGGGGCCAGAATTGAGGCCATCAAGAACCAAGCTGCGAAGTTCGAGATAAACATTCAGTTTTTGGAACATTGCACATTTGAAGGCATTGCCTCTGAGGCTTTGGTGTGGAACAAATTCCTAAGTGCTCAAGCAGGGCCCTCCTCGTGAATAATCATTCACTTTTGTAATATATAAGAATTTTGCAAACACTTAAGGAAAGTGAAATTTTGGGAGGCGAATAGTTGGGAAGCCCAAAAGTCATTTGTGGGCAGCCCAATAGTCTCATCCTTTTTGTATAAATATAGAAGACTTAGAGGAAGAAAATGATTTTTCCCAGTTCGACATGCAAAGCGATATTTTTAGGAGAACTACATTTTTTTGCAATAAAGAATTATTGTTTACCTGTCGGAGAAAGATTGGCGGGACTTTCAAATGTTATGCTGTGGATTGCGGAAAGATGAACTATTTCGTTTTTTCATCTTTTTGTCCATTAACTGTGAGATCGTTCTAACTCTTAGAGCCTATGTTATTGTTTGAAGGATTCCTGGTTTATTCTGTGGAATTACCACCATGAGTAATGCATGTTGTTCATAAACAATTGGCTATCTGATTGTCTAAATACCTTTAATCGTTCATGTGTTGTAGGAAGGAATATCAGCTATATGTAATTTCTCTTTATAATACGTGCACAATACACATTACTGATAAATAAGTTACAATTTGGCTCCCCAGGGATAGATAGATAGATAGTTAGTTTACTTTATTGCTGCATATGTGATTTAGATGTTTGTGAGTTCTAAGATGAGAGGTAAGAACCTGCGCATCACGTTGTGACTAATCCTTGCATCCTTATCACCCTGCATTGTTAAATAGGCACTTCCATATCATACTTTAAGTCAAAATAAAAAAATATACACGGTGGACCGAGCCGCAACCAGTAAAACCTTTGTTTTGTTACTTGACCTACGGTAGTCGGACCGCAAACCGGACGGATTCCCTACACCAAACAGTCACGGGCTAGTTGGGAACGTTGATTGGGGAGAATCCCTTGTTGTTGTTGCCTGCGAATTTCTAGGCCTCAACAGTTTCTAGTGCTAGAAGGAGGGCCTCCAGTGCATGGCTGGCCGTGGAAGCTTATTTTCCCAAGATAACCCCATCAGCAGATATTTGGAAGCTTTTGACCTAACCCAAGAACTTACAGGTTTTGGTTCTACCTTTGAAGCAGGTAAGCCTGGTTTCACCTTACATTGCTTTGTGCTCGGGTTCCTATTCTTTTGCCTTTGCTCATGGCTGGTATAAATGTGAATCAGCCCAACCCCCTGCCGGCTTGGAGAGCTAGATCACCTTTGAACCTGACACCTCCATTGCATAACCTACCTCAAGCTTTTGAAAAGATATTGCCTAAGTTTGATCCCAATGAAAATATTGATGTGGATGACCACTTGTAAAGTTTATATTTAGCAATAGAGGGGTTAAGGGCTAGAGAGTACAAGGATGTGATCTGTAGATTGTTCCCACATACCCTGAAAGGAGCAGCAGCATCCTGGTATTGCGGTTTGCCTGCAAACTCTATTCTTGATTGGGACACCTTCAAAAGGGTTTTCAGAAGTAAATACACAGCCCAAAAGACACATGCCTCGCTGATGAAAGGTCTTGGTTTGTTTAAAAAAGAGAAGGATGAGAAGGTGCATCATTTCACTCAAAGGTTTTCAACATACCTAAAGAACTTCTTTGAAACCGACAGACCCTCAGACAAAGTCTTAATTGAATATTATACCTCAGCCCTAGGACCTGAGCTAGCCATGTTCGCCAAAATGAAAGCTCGACCTACGTTGGTAGAGACTTATGAAGAAGCAGAAAGGGTAGAGGCTGAAAAGGAAAGTATAGAAGACTATCCCAAGCTACCTGAGGAAAAAACTATCGAGAGAAGAACCTTATTGCTGTATAAACGTAAAGAGGAACAATCACATGATTTTGAGGGAATGCTGAAAATGATTCAGAAACTATCCAACCGAATAATAGATCTGGAGAGAGAAAGGGAAGTTCATAAAACTTACAAACCCTACTACCAAAAAAGGGAGGGTAGCAACCAATTAAAAATACCTCCACCAAATTCAGCATCAATGAATATAACAGAGGTAGGGGAAGACAATTTCTGCACTTTTCACCAACAACCTCATTGTGAAAAAAAGTGTCCTCAATGGTTAAATTCAATGACATTGGTTATGAATCAGCTTCTGGACTCTAAATTGACTAAAGACAGTGGTAAAGAAGAAAAGAATAACAAGGTCCTAGAGAAACAAGATAATGATACCATGTTCTTATGGGATGGTGTTTCGCTGTTAAACACAAAAGAGAATATTCTTAAATCTGAATACACACCAACAACAACAAAAGATACGGACCTAACAATTAAAGACAATGCAATAATTTTGAAGATTAAAAAATTGCAAGAGAATATCAAGAGACAGGCAGATGTCAATGTTGAAGATAAAACACCTAAAGTCACTACTCTCAACCAGGAAACAGAGCCAATCAATGAGCCTGGCAAACCTATGGAAGGATAGGTAGACGTTGATGAAGGAAACATTAAAAAATTTAAGGAGGTTGAAGAAGATGTACCCACAAAAAAATCAGCCGAGAGAAGAAGGCAATTGGGAAGAAAAAGATAAAACCCCGCCTTTTCTTTTGACTCTAGAAATGCTGAATCACAATGTGCATAACTGCTTGGTAGATTCTGGATCATTGGTAAATGTTATGCCACTTGACATTTGCAAAAATATTAATGGGAAGCCAGAGCCCATGGCTTGGGAAGTAGTGCAACTAGATAGAACCGGTGTCAAAGTAGTGGGGGAAATGAAGAATGTTCTCATTTGGTTATCTGCAAATAACAAGATATGTCAATTTATTGACATTATGGTGGCTACCATACCGGATGGATATGGGCTTATTCTTAACCAAGATTGGTCTGCCAGGTTAAAGGGTTATTTTGCTTCATATTGGTCTCATTTATGGTTACCTCTTAAGGGTACCCCAAATTAGATTAAAATTATGAGAGAACCTTACATGAAGCATACTGTCACTCAGCTGGGGAAAGGTAATGAATCAGCTAACTATGTCCTGGGAAATTATCTAACCGAACTTGAACTAAGATATCATACCGCAGGAAAATCCAGTTCTATGATTGACGTTCAGCCTGAGCTCCTTCAACTTCGTCAGGATGAAAAGGACGACTGTAGACTAGTAGACATGGTTTTGATTTCAAAAATAGCACAATTAGACCATGGATAGGTTGTTGGCCTACAATCTAGCCCACCCCTTGACTCCCTAGGATTAAAGATTTTCAGGAGTGGGCACTTTTTCGTTTCTTTTGTTTTAATGATGCTGTACATAAATAATTTGATGTTGTTTTCATTTGGTTTATTGCTTTGATGTTGTTTTCTTTTGGTTTAATGCTTTGTTGCTAGTTCTTTTGGTTTTGAATAAAGAGGCAAACTTTGGTTGCAATGGAAACATCAGGGTTATTAATTAATTGAAATCTTGAGAAAAAGACTGTGCTTTTAAAACATAGAACGTCTTCTAGTAGCAGTGTTCCTAATTGGCCATGTATTCATTGAAGCCCTACTTAACCCCTGTAAATAACTCAGAATTAAGAAGTCTGGGATACTATTTTGAGGCTCCATCCATTTCATATCTAAAAATTTCCAAGGGAGTGACAGCAAAGGACCCACGGAAAGAAAGCAAGGTAAACAGTATATCATATATAAATGATCCCATGCCATGATTTCAGAAAAGCTAAAAGCTATCAAGAGTCAAAACTCCTTAAAGAAACAATACATATCAAAGCAAAGTATCAAAAGCATGAATTTCAAATTGCCAAAAGTTCCTCTCCGTCCATGAGATGAAAAGTAAATCCTTCTCTCACACAAAAGGACCATGTGGATAGAGGAACCTGAACAAAATTCAGAAAGAAAGGCAGATGAAAGACTCAAAAGAACTAAAGTTCAAAAGGCACAAAAGTGCAATTGGCATGGGAATGAGGAACAAAGGGATAGTGTTGTTTATTATATGTTACAATCCTGTGGTGTCCAAGCTAGAAACTACCTAAGGACGGGTAAAATAAATCTCACTTGTTAGGCCTCAAAAGAGTTATTCAGACATGCAAATATTTCTGATGTTGCCTTTTCCCAATGAATAAACTGCTTCTCAATGATTTAAATGTATGGGTTGGCCAACTTAGGAATACAAACATCTAGAAGATTTCAATTTTGAGCTAGACAGTCTTTTACTGGGGAGGAGTTAAGTCAGAAATATGGGGTTCACCAGGTAGTCGCCAATTGTTGCAGCTGCAACATTTTCCCAAAATTCAAAAAATTTTGGGACCCTCCTTTTGCTTAGATCAGTTTGATTTTCTTATTTGATTTCATCTAATGAATCTTTAAAAAGACTTTTCTAATGCTTGGATTAATCTACGACTTGTCTTTGATGTATCATTACCTTTAAATGCATTTCAAGTGTTTGATTCGGAAGAGTATTTTCTTGCAACCCCGCCATTGCGGAAGAATAATCAGCTTTAGCTTCGTTATTCTTCTCCGAGGCGTATGTCTCAATTAGCTGAGTTCTTGTTTCGCGTCGGAAGGTTTTGTCACTTCGTTCTCCGCAATTGCGGACAGCATATTATGAAGTCCCCCGATGCATTGACTTTTCAACCCCGCTTTGTCTTTTTCGTCGATCCTTAGGTTTTGGGTTTCCGCCGTTGCAGCCATAGAAAGAACTACCTCCCTGATCTTTTAGTTGTTTTCTCTTCTAATTCAGACTTTACATAGCGGGGCGGGCTGTCGTTTATGGTTCCGCTGTTATGGCTCCTGATTCCGCTATCGCTTGGATGATTAATCTCGTAAGCTTTGACGCGTTGTTGGTTTCTCCCGGTTGACTTAGTGGTTTTGCCTCCTGACGTTGCGGAAGGAATTAGCCTTGTGACATCTGACCTGTTTTTCTCTGTCATCTGATATTTTGTTTTTTTCGCCCTCCGCTTGTGGTTGACTATATATATATGGGGTCGGGCATGTGGACTATTCTATTACTATTTCCAACTGTCGCTCTCGTGTGCTGTCATTCTCTCGAGCTCGCAAGGACCCCCGTTTTCGGTGTACCCATGTTCTAGGTGGCTCAACCGTGGAAGATTGACAATTTTTCTCCCACCATACGCGTCGAGGTGCCAGGTAGGCTCTTGTATGCCTTATCCCATTCCGTTTGGATGAGCGTTTCTTGTTTTGCTCCACGGTTAGGTTTTACGGCCATTTTCCCTTGGCCCCATTGTTTACATGCATATATATTGAGGATTTTGTAGCGTAACTGTCCGTGGGGGGCCATTTTGACCCATAGGGTAGTTTTTTCCCATGGCCTTTTGTTATGCGACCCTGCGCTTAATGAATGGGGTGTTTGGTGCAGACGGTCGTTACGCTGTCTGCACCAATCTGCCCTATGTGATGATATTTTGGTAGTGGAAGGTTTTTCATGGCCTTCCTATGGTGATTAGAATGGTTGCCCCCCCCTTTTGTTTTCGTGCTACCCGCATCCTCAAACCACAGCCGTATTTCGCCACGCTATTCCGTTCGACCCAGTTCACGACCGATTTTGAACCCGAGCTGGTTGGGGTTTGTATAGCAATGCACGATTTTATGTTGACCATAGATTGCATGGGTAGTGTTTTTGTTAAAGCACACTGCTGAAGAGCTTGAATAATTTCCCCTGTATCTCCCACGTAGCACGATGATCATGGCGCCCACTGATAACCCGGAGTTTCTTCATTTTAATGTAGATTTCATTTCTCACTAGAGTTCTGTTAGTTAAGCCATTTCAGCTTATATGCATGCGCATATTTTCTTCATTTAATTAATTTCTGTCATGTTAAACATAGATGAATTGAGACACTGCACATTATTGTCTCCATGTCTGCAACTTAGCCGAAAATGGCCTAATGGTTATAAGTTCATATGTTGCCAGGAAGATTCCGAACTCAAAATGTCGAAGCGACAAAAGAAGAAGGCCCATGTGGTCGAAGAGGATCCCAATGTGGAATTTATTACCAAAACCGAATACATCTACGAGGACACCAAGTGCATATCTGGTGTAAAACCTGAGTACCAGTGGGGAGAGATATACAGGTTGATCACACACCGAGAGGTGCCTGATATGGGCTTGGAGGAGGAAGGCATATACGCTAATATAGAGAGGTCTTCATTGATGAAGATTGCCACAAGACCAGAGCTCTTCCCATGTAACCACTATGATCCTGGAAAATGTTGACAAACAAGGCTATGCTGCCTATAGCCCAGGATATGTAGCCCTGGCCTACCACCTACCAGAAGCACAAGTGTCTTTGTCTGATGATTGGTTAAAAAACATTAGAATGGACCTTATTGAGACCCTTAAAAGAATGTTGTTATCTGGAAAACATTTCAGAACTAGGCCAACGGGAGATTATGACACAGCAAGTGTAAGGGCCCCATACAGGTTCATCGCCTTAATGCTTAACAGGATTTTTGGAAGAGCTCATGGCAAGAGCTTCAAATTAGAGTGGATGCCAATTCTTTTTTATGTTGCAACCCAGGGGACCATTTTCAACTGGGCCAACATTGTCTCAAACAGTCTTTCATCTTGCATCGCCTCAGCTTTGGGAGGAGTGTCCCAAAAGAGGTCAGAATTCTACATGAGTTCCATACTCATCGATTGTATATTGTGCAATCAATCATTCCCCGGCCTGAGGTGCATCTGGGATAGGGAGAGGATGCCCATTTATTCTGCATACAAGCCACTATGGGCACACAAATACCACAGTCATTACCATGAAGTCTGTGAATAGTTCATCATGGCATTGTATACTCTCATTTTTCTGAAGGAATGTGACTGCATGTTGGAAGAGGCATTGCAGGTAATTGAGGAGTATGCGGATTATTATGTGACCGAGGATGGCCTCTACTTCAGAATGTTCGGAGGTTCCAGAGCACCCTCCCTACTGCCCAAATACGCCACTGACTACATCATTCATAAAGAGGCGGTTAGGTAAGTCTTCCTAGATGGCATAGGAAGCTTTTTGTTTGAACATAAGAAGGCTGCCTATCCCCCTTTGCCTTTCAAGTTAGGAAATTATAAGTTTACCAGAGTTAAGAAAGCAGATGAGTTTGTAGAAGAATTGGAAAGGTTTCATTTTGGTGAGATGCCCTTCCATAGAAATGACTCCCGCAATAAAGTGGCTGAACAATGCAAAGAGAACAACGTCCATTTCGAATACACGCACCATTGGGATCGAGAAGAATCCATCTTCCGCAGTGCATTGAACATAACAACCTTAAGGAAAAGATTCAAAAAGAAGATCACCACCAAAGGTGGGAAAAGTCAGGATGAACAAGCTAAAGCTGATGAGGAAGCAAGGAAAAGAGATCAAGAAGCACAAAGGTTGGCACAAGAAGCAGCAGGGTGGTTGTAGGGAGAAGAAGAAGAAAAAAGAAGAGCTGCCCAAGAAGCAGCCAAAAAGGCAAAAGAAGATGCAAGGAATGAAGAAGAAGAATATAAAAGGAAGCTTGATGAGGAGCTTCAGAAACAGGAAGTAGAAAGGATAAAGCTGACTCAAAAAGAGACAGAACAGTCAGCCTCTGACACAGCTGGCGGTCAGACCCAGGACATGGAAAACCCCGAGATGCAGGACCCAGAAGTACCGGCTACCAGCACACCTGGACATTCTATGGTCCCCACACTTAAACTAGTCCCTTTTGTACAGAAGGTAGGGGAAGAAATCCTTGATTTCAATACTATTTTCTATGAAAAGGAAACAAATAGGATAGTGAAGAGAACGGAAAGGAAGGTTGAAACAGGAGGTCTGTCCGGGAAGATGATAACGGATACGCCCGTTGTATTTGGAACAGATCGAGATCCTAGGTTCACCATTAGAGCCGGAGCTACACTAATCCACGTCTTGGAGGATAATGTGGAAAAAATAATGACAGACCTGGATCAATCCAAGAAGTCTTCTTCTCAGCTGAAGGACACATTAAGAAAGGAGAGAGAAGAAAACAGCAAGCTGAAGAGAAAATTTGAGGAAGTGCAAAGGGAGATGAAGTCTTCAAAGGCTGAATTGCAGGTTCTCCAAACAGAAAGAAGATCTATGGAGACTGCACAAGAGTGTCTAGAGAAAATGAAGCAGGAGTATCAAGAGTTAAGGGTGGAGAAGGAACAACTGCTAGGAAATATAGAAGACTTAAAGCTGCAAAAGACCACCTTGGAGGCAAGTGAGAAGAAAGCTCAAGAACAAGAGATGAAACTTCAAGAGCAGATTTCTTCTCTAACAACTGCTCTAGAGGAAGCAAAAGAGCAGCAGGTTAACCTCCAACCTTTTAAAGAACGTGTGTTGGCACAAAAGGCCAAGATGCTTCAGCTGTAGACCGCCATGGAAGAAGAGAGATGCAAAGTTTTGCAAAGAGACGGCCGATTAGAGGAAATTTTGGAGACTTCCTCTTATTTTGTTGATAGATCTCAGGACGTCCTGGAAGTCCTGACAGCAAGAATGGCAAGGCTAGAAAATAATGAAGAAACTCCTGCAGAGCTTCCCTCGAAAGATCGACAGGTCCTAAAGCAGGATTACGAATTATTAGAGTCTGCCATAAACACAACAGAAGATTTCAAAAACGCTGTTAGAAAGACTAAAGGAGCATGCGCAGAATTCTTCAGAAAGCTCCTAATTACCTATAACCGGTGCCAAGCAGAAGCTGAGCAAAGGCTAGATGTTTTTGCAGACCACAACTCATTTGTGGAGATTTTTCAAAAGAGGTATCAAGAAGAGGAAGCAAAAGTACATCACCTTAGGGCCCTTGACAACCAGATCTTAAAGAATGAAGTAGATCATTCCGCCATCAGTGTGCAGCTATTGGAGGATCAGCTTCGTTTGAGTGCGGCTAGAATTGAGGCCATCAAGAACCAAGCTGTGAAGTTCGAGATAAACATTCAGTTTTTGGAACCTTGCACGTTTGAAGGCATTGCCTCTGAGGATTTGGCATGGAAGAAATTCCTAAGTGCTCAAGCAGGGCCCTCCTCGTGAATAATCATTCACTTTTGTAATATATAGCAATTTTGTAAACACTTAAGGAAAGTGAAATTTTGGGAGGCGAAGAGTTGGGAATCCCAAAAGTCATTTGTGGGCAGCCCAACAGTCTCATCCTTTTTGTATAAATATAGAAGACTTAGAGGAAGAAAGGGATTTTTCCCAGTTAGACATGTAAAGCGATATTGTAAGAAGAACTACTTTTTTTGCAATAAAGAATTATTGTTTGCCTGTCGGAGAAAGATTGGTGGGACTTTCAAATGTTATGCTATGGATTGCGGAAAGATGAACTATTTCATTTTTCAGCTTTTTGTCCATTAACTGTGAGATCATTCTAACTCTTAGAGCCTATGTTCTTGTTTGAATGATTTATGGTTTATTCTGTGGAATTACCACCATGAGTAATGCATGCTATTCATAAACAATTGGCTATCTGATTGTCTAAATATCTTTAATCGTTCATGTGTTGTAGGAAGGAATATCAACTATCTATAATTTCTCTTTATAATATGTGCACAATACACATTACTCATAAATAAGTTACAATTTGGCTCCCCGGGGATAGATAGATAGATAGTTAGTTTACTTTGTTGCTGCATATGTGATTTAGATGTTTGTGAGTTCTAAGACGAGAGGTAAGAATCTGCGCATCACGTTGTGACTACTCCTTGCATCCTTATCACCCTGCATTGTTAAATAGGCACTTGCATATCATACTTTAAGTCAAAATAAAAAAATATACACGGTGGACCGAGCCGCAACCGGTAAAACCTTTGTTTTGTTACTTAACCTATGGTAGCCGGACCGCAAACCGGACGGATTCCCTACACCAAATAGTCACGGGCTAGTTGGGAACGTTGACTGGGGAGAATCCCTTACTATTGTTTCCTGCGAATTTCCAGGCCTCAACAGACTCCCAACCTTTTCTGTGTCCAGAAAGTAGTACACTGCTATGTACTCATCAATAGTCAATCCACCTCTGGCCCGCGAGATCAGAGATTTACCACCTCTCCTCGTCAGGATAAACTAGTGATAAAGTATATGTCCTCAACATCAATGTTGAGCGACATCCCATCAATCTGAAAAGTATCAGAGTCTGCTTTCCAGTAATCCACTAGCAGCTGGAGGAGTCTTGGTTTGGCCCTCGGGTTTTCAAGACAACAAAACTTATACAAACCACAAGCCCGTAATGCTTGTTGGGCCATAAGATCACCTTGCACGGCCTCTTCCACATCACCATGTTCTCTCTCCCTCCCCTGCAAAACCATCCTGCACAAAAAACCAAAGTTTTGATTAACATTTTCCTTTGAAAACCTTATTTGTGGACTCATACTCAACTGTTTTCAAAACAGTCGTGTATGTACAAGGGTTTGGGTGTTTTTTCTGCATATGGCGAAGCCTATATGTAGAAAAACCCCGATTTTTGTGTGGGCCGAAACGCAGAACTTTGGATGGCCTAAAAAAATTATTGGACCATGAAAACTTAAAAAATTTACATGAAATAGGAAGGGGAGGATATGAGAAGTTACCTGGATCAAACAGGGTTGGATTTCATTGGACGATGCTCCCGGAATTCACGTCGAAAGTTTTGAGCTCAAATGGGTAAAAAATTCAAATAGTATGGAATTTTTAAATTTTTTACTATTTATAGAATTTTTTTGAAATTTTTTTACCCACTTTCTATAGTTTTTGACCATTTCTGACCATTTTGGACCATTTTGAACTAATTTGAAGATGTAGGAGTCCGTTTTGAGCACGGTTTGACTGTGGTTTTGACCCATTTATGCCTATTTCAGGTATTATGTCTAAACTGGCATATAGGTTAGATTTCACATCCATTTTCACTTTGCATGACCTTATGACCATTTCATTATAACCTTAGGTACGAACCCATTCTATCTTGTCACGGAACCTTCTTGTTGCTTTTAGAAGTGACATGATGTAAATGGTAGAGCTTGACCATACATGGGTACTCTAGTTTAGCTCCTATTTTTCATTTGGTGCCCATGCCAACATTTTTCCTTTAAAGTGTGGGAGTCCTTTGTATAGTATCGCCATGACTTTGTGCAAGAGCTTCATACTCCTCTTGATCTTTTTGCTGGCCTTTTCCTCTGGACTTCCTTATGTCAAGTTGTAATTGCATTATCATGAGTTTTACTTGCCTTATTGAACCTTATGTTGGCTTCCCTGACTTTGATTGTCATCCATATAGCCTGAGCTTGTCTCATGTCTAGCCAGGCAGAGCCATTTTATATATCTTTTGCAACTTGATTCCCCATTTTTTATCGGGAGGGGACTTTCCCCCGAGTGTCGTTATCCTACACATATTTCCTTGCATTGAGCATAGGTATGTTCCACTTCTTGGAACTAGTTTGGATTCCCCTTGAAACTCATATCCTCCTAGATTTGTAACTATAAAGAACTTTTATTCTTTTTCAAGCGTTTCAAAATATTTGAAAAAGTACAAAAAAATTAAGAAAAAACAAAAATCCAAATAGGAAAAGATGTTATCTTTGGCAGCAGCCGAGTCACTTCGCCTTCGAACAGAGCACTGTATATCACATCCGTTGGTTGGGTTAATTGTTTGACTTTAGGAGTTGTACGCATTTCTCTGAGTTTATCTCCACCGACTAGTTAAGCTTCCAGTCCCTATGGAGCCTCTGTCGATGCCTCTTGTGTCGTAGAGATGTCCCAGTTTTGTATATTGAGTCTATTCTTCTTGTTAGGTCATGTTTTTGTTTTTCATCTTTTAATACTTTTATATATGTTTTGAAACTTGGTTTTACTTTCTATTCCTAGAAAATTTTGTTAATTGGCATAGTTTGAATTTTTTCCCTTTAGCTTTTATGTTATTTGATTTCTTATTTTATTTTTACAAGTTTTGGTTTGATTTGATAATCAAAGGGCTTATATAAGGCTTATATGGATTAAAAAGGTCTAAAAATAGCATAAAAGTTTAATTGAGACTCCTAAACCAAGTTTAAACCCTTATCATTAGATTAATTTTTGAAAATCATTAACTTGAATTTTCTTGTAGCACAAGCCAAAAAACAAATGCGCAGAGGCGCTACAAGAAAGTCATGCAAAGTTAAAAATAATATTTCAACGTTGCGGAGATTTAGTTCTCTAAAGTGCTGACACTGCGGTAGCATAGTGGTTTAAAGCACCGACGAGATAGTTGATAAAGCTTGCAATCGTCGATCGCAAAGCTAGTGGTCTAAAGCGCCGGCACTACGGCAGCACAATGGTTTAAAGCTCCGACGAGGTAGTTGATAAAGCTTCCAATGGCCAATCACGAAGCTAGTGGTCTAAAGCACCGACACTGCGGTAGCACAATGGTTTAAAGCTCCGACGAGGTAGTTGATAAAGCTTCTGATCGTCGATCGCGAAGCTAGTGGTCTAAAGTGCCAACACTGTGGTAGCATAGTGGTTTAAAGCACTGACGAGATAGTTGATAGAGCTTCTGATCGCTGATCGCGAAGCTAATGGTCTAAAGCGCCGACATTGCAGCAGCATAGTGTCTTGAGGTTCTTATGCATTAGAGATTACTGCTTCCAATCGCCAACAAGTTAGTAATGGGAAGTGTTGATTCGTTCAGTCTTGAACCTCCTATCCCCGATGCTGAGAAAGATTAGTTGTTAGTGATGGGAGATGCCGATACCACGGGAACATTCAAATGTTAATCACTATGACAAGTGTGAATATCATAATGAAGGCAAATCATGCCAATTTCTTGCAGAAGTGATGCAATAATGATAGCAGAACATAATGAGACAAAGGCATTTCGAATTAAAATTTTTTCCTGAAGTGAACGTAGAGCAGGTGGAGATCCTGGCGAAAAATTAGTACTTGAAAATCAAAATTTTGAAACATAGCGAAAATTAGGGCTTTCAGGAGCGGTTGTCTAGAGTGCTCAAAGCGGTCAAAGAAGATTGGAGCATGAAATTCGACACCTGATAGTTGAGATAACAAGTTTCTAGTAGTTGGATTAGTTGTTTTTAATAGGTAGTGTGCGAACCATTACCAAGGTTCATTAATTTGGTGTTTTTTCTAAACAGAAGATTAATGACTGAATTGAGGGCAGACTATTAGTTGTTAAGCTTAATTGATACTAAATTATGGTTGCTCAGTAATGAAGTTAAAGTATTGTCCAGCTTAAAAGACAGTTAGAGTGTGAAGCTGTTTGACAATATTTCAAAATGAAAAAGAGTGGAAAGACCAATAGGGAAGATCACTTGAAAGCTAGAAGGAAAGCTTAGGCCTTGGAGGGGATTGCTTTACTAGCTGAAGCAACTAAAGACTTGTAAAGTTAGTTAAGAAAGTCAGTTATTAGTTAAGTTTGGAAAGTCATTTTATTTTTGTATAATGATAGTTTATATGGAACTATTCAAGAGATAGCCTAAAAGCAGTTAGGGTTCAGTTATTCAACTGATTTTGAAGGAATAGGATAAATGTAAGTCTGAAAGAAGACAAATGGTTCGATTTTTTTTGCTAACAAGGGGAGGCTATCAAGCTTTGTTAATGAGATAAGTAAAAGACTCTTATGTGTTTTTGATGACTGAACTATGAAATATATGCACTATATGCCCTTCAGATTATTGACTGGTTTCATTTCTAATTTGTGTTAATTAATCAGTTGGTATATTCATTTCCTGTTTAATGTTTTTATGCTTGAATTGCTTGCTAATTGTGGGTGAAACTCAGTATTGTGTTTACTCTGTTGGATTATGGTTTATATGTTATGCATCTCAGTCATTTAAATACTCATGATTTAGTGTTTTCTTTGGTTTTATGAATGTTGCCCTCTTGTCTTCAAACTGTTCAACCAAAACCCCAGAAAAGCCTATTTTACTTTATTGTGATTATTGAGATTATGTTGGCTTGTTATTTTGTAGTCTGAGAACAAATTATGGCACTAACACTGCCTACATTGAGTCACCATTCACCTTTATGCTCTTGTTTGAAGGAAGTTGAATCCTGAGTCAGCCATTCCTCATTTTTCTTGACTTTGCATGTCGGCCATTCCTGGTACTTGTCCTGGTTCATGCACATTATGATCGATTCCTTCCACATTATACAGCTTTGCTAGCTTTGCTAAGTACCTCGTGTTGGATGATGGGTGATTCCTTAATTCCCTCCTTCCAGTGGATTCCATCCCATTGACTTCAAATCATTTATTCTGGGATAGGAGTCTAGATTCGTTTGAGTTCCTTAAGACTTATAGTCATCAATGGTAGGTTCTCTCACCATTGACAGTTTTGGGAATACATCAATGTCCCCTGATCGATGGATTCCTTCAAGTGTTAAATCTCAACACATTTATTCTGACTTGTTAGATTGCACTCTAGTACCTTGATTCCTATTTTCATTATCGGTGGGTGATCTCGTGTCTATTAACGGTATACATCAATGACCAATAATCAGGCGATGGACTACTATGTTCGACCTTGACACCTCTATTCACATAGTAGGACATGTACTCGTAGCAATTTGTGTCGAAGACTTTCTAGATTGGTGGAATTTCATATATGTTACCTCCTTGATCGTGCCTGCATTCATGAGATTTCAGCTCTCGTGACTTGATTCCAATGTACATCAGATATCTTCACCCATTATGGAGATCTTGATCCATGGTATATCTTCAGTTTTCATGGAGTTCTTTGTCCTTTGTATATCATCATCATGGATATTCTGATCTATCTATATTGTACATGGCGATGACCACACATGCTATATAGCATGCCTATTCATGGCCATTGTACTCTTATGTATCTAGGACTATGGTATGTATTTGCAGTCATATGCAGAGATATGTGTACTATATTGTTGGATGGATGGTTCTTCCAGCTGGTTCTTCATCACTCCACTTCTAGGATGGACTTATAATGTATTTCAGCCATCGTATCACCCCTCTAACCTCACACATTAGGGGGCATCTGTTACTGCTGATTTTACCACACATGGTAGATCACACATTTATGGCCTTCCATGTCCCTCTGCAAACTCTTTGGACCCCATGGACCATTTTTTTGCCTATTATATTTCCAGGATCATCCCTAAAACCAACCGCTATTTTCTGTATGTGACTTTTAATAACTTTTCCACATATACATGTGGATATAACCCTTAAACCCGCGTACATCGAGATGTGTGCAAAAGGACAAATATTTTTGGAGTTTTCCTTAATGTGGATCCGATTCACTTGTCTCCTGGCCTTCCATATGCCTTGAGATCACTCGGATTTGGCATTCCATTACCCCATTGAAGCACTATATAAGGAACCCTTTGGATACATTGAAGGGGGAGAATTGAAGAGAAAGAAAAATCTAGTCCATTGTTGTCGTAGCTTGCTTATACTTAGGTCTACATCCATTTGTCCCTTGGAGCACTTAGTGTTCTTTCCAAGCTTTCCTTTGCATGTGATATTTCTATCGAGAGATGGAGGCCCAAGTGGAGGACTTAGTTTCTCCGGTTCGTAGACGTGCCGACAGAGGTTGTCATTCATGTAATATTTGATTTATATTAATAGAAATATATTTTCCTATCCAATGATGTGCATTTAAATGAATATTGAATCCATGGATGATTTTAATTGCTTATACATTATTGATTATATATGCTAGAGTAGGTCTAACACCATTATATATCATGCTTGTCTTGGTTGTTGTTGTTGAGAGAGAAAATTGTTAACACAAGCGGGATTGGAAAAGCTCAACAGGGATCTACAAAAATCATCTGGAATAAGGTATGTTTCGAGATCATTTAGTGTTATATGTTTTCTTTCTCCTGCATATTGGTAAGGGATTGATTTCTACGGTTACTCTGTCTGTTGTGGTATACCCCAAGCCATAGGAAGTTTTCTCCATAACAACCAAAAATGGTAACAAATCTAGGATCAACAATTATGACACAAGTCATATATGAAAGATAACATACTGACATGTCATATTGACATGTAAGGCCTGAATAGAGCATCTTATAGGTCAAATTTGGGAGTAAGAGAAGGCAAAGTGGCTCCTACTCAAATTTGGGTGAAGAGGGAAGGTGAAGAGAGAGGCCACATGGCATAGCATGAGCAGCCATGCCAATTCGACTTGGCTTTGGTTTAGGGATCAATTTGGAACCTTAGAAGACCAATAATTTTTATAAAATATAGGTATCAGCCATGAGAAGAACCTTTTTTATCATTTGTAAAATTTGCTATTGTGAAGAGAGAGAGCTAGTGGAAGACTAGCTCATGCCTTCGCCAATTTCCAGGGTGAAAAATTTACATCCTAGTTAGTGTTTAGAGAGGCCACTTAGGTATTTTAAGGAGCTTAAATGGAGTCATAATTTGCAGGTGCAAGCTACAGCAACTCATGGACACATCAAGTTCATCTTGTTCTTCCTTTCATCTCAAGTTTTCTCACCATATTTCAGCTCTATGGAGTGAGGTGCACTTGGTGAGCTATTCATCTCTTTGAGGGAGCTTATATTACTCTATTATTTTGTATTAAAATTTAAATTATCTTTTATTTAATTTTATAAATCTCTTAGGTCAAAATTCCAATAATTCTCATGTATTATTGCTCAATCTTGAAGAAACAATGCCATTTCCCCACTACCTTGTCGTAAACTCTTGTAATCTTGATGGATTCAAATGGATGTATAAAATATTGATGATTTATGAATGAATGGACTGTCATTAAAATATACTATGAGTTTCATGTTCAATAACTGAGATTTTGTGGCCATTGGGTCAAATTTCATAGCATTTGGGAAAACTACACATCATTTCTTCAAGGGTCCAAAACTAGATTTTTTATATCTGATTGAAAGAAGTGATAAAAGCCATGGGAGGTCAATTTGTTATGCATATGAGTCTATTATAATGTCTTATAAACATAACCTACTTCAATTTAAGAATTATATTGGGTTTCTGCACATTTGGGAAGCCATTTCTACCACTTACCTCGAGGGGATTTGAACCAAAAATTGCTAGTAAAATCATTTATCTTCAGAATTTAGTACAGAATTGCAGACCTGATTGGAAGGCCATAATACATCCCTGAACATAATAATTAAATTATTATATCATTCATACACCTTATCTGAATATTTGGGAGCAATTGGGTTGATTTGGAGACCAAGACACTAAAACTAGTCAAGAGCCAAAAATGTAAAAAAATTGGAAAGTTGGGCATTTTGGTAAAAAATTAAAAAAGGTACATTACAAGTGGGACAATAGAATGGTCTTGGCACATAATTTAGTAACAAGGAGTCAAATCAATAAACCACCACCCTTAGATCCTGAAGTTGAAGGTGTTTTTGTTGTAGGAGAAGAAGTAGAAGAAGAAGATGTACATTTTGCTGAAACTATGACTAGCGAGGGGGAGGGACCCACTGATCATGAAAAGATTGAATATATTAAACTCATACAACCTCTCTTTGATGACATAACCAATAACATTAACCGACATCTTATGAAAGGATTCAAATTGTTGGTTAGCCAAATTGGAAGCAAATTGGGAGTAATGGGAGATAGCAGTAGTTCACACTCGGAAGAAAAGAAGACAATGGGTGAGAAATTTTTCTCAAGAATAGGAACCCATAATAGACCCCATGAATTTCAAAGCACACCAAGGCCTAATGCACCAAAATTTCTTATTCCCAAAGAAGAGACTTACATTCAATTTGAAATTGATACAATAACAATTTGAATTTTACTGTTTTTTTTACAATGTCCAATATTTTAGGGAAACTCTAAAAACTAAATTTACACTAAGTGTAAATAATGGCCAAGGGCTATATAGCTCTGATACCAGTGTAACGGTAAAAAACAATTTTACTATAAATTCTCGAACTTCCACTTTCTAAAATACATATAATCCATGAGTTGATAAAATAGATATGATAAGTGATAAGTTACAATTGAGGATTTCCTATTTATATTTTGGTGGAATACCATTTCATTAAGAGTCATGTATTTTCATAAAGACATTATTATATATATATATATATATATGTTGATGTTTATTATTATTATAATTATTTTATTATTGTATTTTGTTATTATTTAAATTTGTTACACTGCATAGGCATAGTCCTCAATCATGAGGATCTGGTCATTCAGTCATCGAAAGAAGGGAGCCCTGTATTTGATATTGGACCTGCCACCTCCGATGCGAGACATGATCTCCTCCCACCGCAGCATGCTGGGGTCTCAAGGTCTTAACTCTATGAATGCTACCCGGGGTCTCAAGAGGGGTACCCTCTCAAAGAAGAAGCATGCCACAATGGTCCTGTAGCCGAACTATTTTAGTTCCCCTTACCGACACTTGGTCAGTTGATCCTTAAGCATGGGTAATAATTCCTCGACCTAGTTGAATACTATGGGTGCCATGGCCTCTATGGCATACAACATATGAGCCTGAGAAGCTTGCTGGTCCCCTTGGCTCCTAGCTACCCTCTGCATGGTAAAGAGCATTGTACGAAGTGAAAAATCCCTCACTTCTTTGATCAGGTTTTTCTTCCTCGACATCCTGGTTCCCAGATTGCAATGATGCACTATAAGCTCTTGTGAATATCTTCCCCTCGGGATCTTGTCAATGAAATAGGCACTCCATGCCTAGAAAACTCATTGAGAAAGTATATGTCTTCCACCTCTATGGTGAGGATGTGAGGCCCCACCTAGAAATGTTATTGCTCTGGATTCCACATCCGTAGTATGTGCTTCAGTAACTACACACGTGATACCATACTAGGAGTGTGGAAATTTTTTAAGAGGCCATAGCCTCGCAAAGCAGCTATGGAGGCCGCATTTTCTGCGGCACATGCATTGTCATCTTCATTTTTCCTTTCTTTCCAAATCACTATAGTAAACAAAATGACCTATAGAAAACAATCAATGAGGCATTTAGACACATATCCAATCTTGAAAAATACTTAAAATACTCTATTTTTGCTAGGGCATTCAAGTTTTGGGCACTACGACCGACACTGCTCCTGTCCCCTTATGACAAAGTGGTGCCACCACCTGTGCAAGCATTGGAAAATGTGGTTCTTATCGGGCAACTCTCTTCCCATGAAGGCTAGAAGTGTTACAAAGGATGCGTTTTTAGGCTTGGCTTAAAATCCCCAAAACTCAATAAAAAGACATGAAATTGAAAAATGGAAACCATAGAAATGAATAGAAGGTTTCTAGCTCTTACCTAGAGCTAACGGGTCAGAAAATGGACGGTAAACAACTCTAGATTCTTCAACAGAATATCTACACACAATTTCTCCCAAGTGCTCTCCAAAGATTGATAAATGGTAAATGAGTTAGTTTTTACTATTTACTTTGGATGCTATAAAAGTTTTTTAGGGTTATTATATTATTTTAATGTTTTTTAAATCATTTTCATTAAAATGCCCTTTCTATAGTTTATAAAAGTCAGTTTTAAAATATTCTTGGGAAACTAATGGCCTTTTAAAAAGTTTTTACAGGGACAGAAACAAAATAGTATTGTCTATAGGTAAGTTTGTTTTGACTTTTTCGTACTTCGTAAATTAGAGAAGGCCATCGAGCATTCATTTCGATACTTTGATGATGCTCTTTAAACCTAGAATCAAATTGTCGATCCATTTTCGCTTCTTTTCAGGGTCATTAAACCCGTTCATCTTGAAAAGAAACCCTAATGGAGTCTTCTTTAAACTCTTTCCAGACTCCTTAAATGTGAAAAAATTGTCGAGATAACTTGTCTTCTTTATGCTCATAAAAGTACTTGAAGAGTTGTCTCTCTAAGAATAGTTCACCCCTTTTCGGTTTGGATTGACTATTTATGAAAAAAGAGCACTCCAGTCAACCATGACTAGAAAATTTCTCTTGGGTATAATTTTATACTTTTCTGGGCCCTATAGTCTAAATCATACAAAAAATGACCCTTTGGAGTCTCCTTCCGCTTTTGTTCAGACTCTCTAAACATGAACGAGCCGAGTTAACTTTCAATGGACTTGTTAAACCAAACACTGAGAGACCCTTTTTTGGGAACCAACCCCTCCTTTCTCAGGTTCATAAAATATATGAGAATGGAATTGTCTTAATATAAGCTACAATGATTGTTTGTTACCCTTTTTGAACTTGTAAAAATGAAAAGAGGTACTCATCAATCATGATGGGTAAATTAAGGGAAGGGGACTAATTCAATTTGTGAATAAAATGGCAGTTTTTAGTCACCTTTGAACATTAAACTTGTCTGCATTTCATTCATTCAATTGGGTATTCATATTGCTTCCAAGTTGATCCACTTTCATGAGTCATGTCACTCCTTTGAGTCTTTTGAAGAATGCATTTCCCGCCACTGCATTATGTCCTAGTATCCTCCTAGTTCAGTCAATGCTTCCAAGTCTTTTGTCATGCCGCCCGATGTTAAAAGGGAAGTTGAAATTTTACCTCTGTAATCAAAACAGCCTTTGTGTCAGTACCTTTTGAGTCAATCCTATGGTTACATCATCTTCAACATTCCAGAACTTTGTTTCTAGTTTCGTGTCGTCGATGTGGGGTTCATCATGGCCCTCCTTCGACGAGGTTGTTCCTGTCGACATCAGCTCATCATCTAGGATTTAGTATTAGAAACAAAGTTTGGTACCTTGAGATCTGTATGCCTTAATGACATATTATCTCGCTCTCGACATAGGTTCACATCATTGACCTTTGATTGATAGATTTGACTGAGTGTTCAACATCAAATCATTTATTCACACTCATGAGATTGTACCAAGGTACCTTGGGAATCATCGACATCAATGGTGGTCTCCCTCGCACTTGTTAACGATTCTCATCATTGACCGGTAATCAAGTGTTTTCTACCATGTTTGACATCAAAACATTGTAATCACATTGATAGAATCATAATTTATGGAAAGCGAGATGAAGACCCTGGGTATTTATTAAGCACTCATTGATTTCCCCAAGTTGCGATGGAATATTTTGTATGAGTCCTAGCATGGATCCACATTTGTATGGTCATGGATGCACTCAAATTTATCTATTTGACATAGATCTACAGTGTATGTCTAGTAGCTATGTCCAAGTTTGAATCCTCTATCACATGAATTAGGTTGTATTCTAGTATCCATGTTTGTTCATCTTTCTCATGGATTTGTCTTGTATTGGTATGCAACCGTGATGAGGAGACATTTGGTTATGAGTCGAAATTATTGATGTATTGCAGATTCCTGGTTGATGATGATCTCTGATCAAGCGATTTCTTTCCTCGAAATGATAACTTGCACTTTCAAAGATCCCTCCTATTGTATCCCTCTAGCCTCATGCTTTGGGGAGAATTATTTTACATTTAAATCTCATCATCATCATGTGATGAGGTCCAAACATCAGCATTTTCGCTTAAATCCCAATTTGTGAAGTAAAATATTTGCCCTGGCTTTAGTTCTGCATTTTTAAGTCCAGCCCTACTCATGTCCTTAAGGAAAGAATCATTACCTTCTTTAGTAACGCTCATTGTCCCTTGACAGTAGGTGGTGCAACTAATTATTCCCCTTGTTCAAAGTGCGGTTCCACCCTGTCACTGCTCTGTCATAGTGGAGCAGAAGCAATGCCTGAGGTAAAAAGTGAAAAAGAGAAGCTTCCATGAAGCTTCTCAAAGGAAGACTTCGTGGAAACCTCATCCTTACTCCTGAAGACCACTTGGAATCGAGATCCATCCTTTTGGGATGTCCCTTCCACCTTACCCACCATTTACTCAACCATCCCTATCCTCTCAAGGCCTATAAAACTAGGCTCATACCCCATGGTTAAGAGAGAGAAAAGTTATGTTGCTTCACTGATATTCTGGCCAAATCTAGGGTGAATATAGAAGGAGCAAGTTGGATCTTTTGAGGACAAGGTATTGGCATGAGAAGGAGCATCATGACACTAAGGAGAATGTTGTAAGTCTTCTTCTTTATTTTAATGCAAAGTTGGTTCATTTCCCATAAAACATGTTATGTTGTAATCATGCATTTTACTGTTGGATTCCTTAGTCACTGACATAGAATTGTAGATTATATTCTAGTGCCTTTGATCTTGTTTGCTTGTTTAGTTTGATTGTGCAGGTACATCCATGAAGATCCATCACTACAGGAAACAACTACATCATCATATCAAAGGACTCATTCCATATCTCTGCAACTTCTAGGATAAGTCTTCCATCTCTATTGTAACTCATGTGTTCTAGATTTGAACCATTCAGACTAGAGGAACAACTATTGTCCGCAAGAGGTGCATTTTTCCTAGAAACAGAGTCTTGTTGTCAGTACTGTTTATACCATGTTTTTGGTTATGCAAATCGGATGGATTTTTATGGTTTTTCTCATGGCACTTGCTGTCATACCCTGAATCTCGCTTCAGCTGCTTTGGTTTTAGATTCCCCGGCACATGACTTAGTCATTTCAGGGGAAGTTTATATTGTTCAAGCTACCAACAACATTTCCGAGTATCAAGGAGTGATAGGTTTGCTGACCGAGCCTGCATCTCGGTACATTCATGACTTGGTAGTATTCATGGACTCACAACTAGTGGTGTGTCATTTAAACCACATTTATACCATCATAAACCCTACGATCCTTCGCCTCTTTTGAAGAGTGCGTATTTGAGAGAGGCCATTCGAGTTAATCACTTATAGGCACTTTCCTAGGTTTTATAATACGGTTTTTGATTCATTGGAAAACTACATTTTAGACTAGTACATTGCCCACACATAACTTTTTTAAATAAAAAATGGTCCATTGTAAAATTAAAATAAGTAGTAGAAGACACA
>LPNX010724096.1:0-48293 GCA_001517045.1 Pseudotsuga menziesii
AAATGGTATGTGGGAACAAAGTAACCGCAAGAAACCATGCACGGTGGTGGCATAGTCATAAATGAAATGACGGAGGAAATTGGCATTGCACAGTTTGCTTTGAAGTTTCACCGTGTCTTAAAAAAAAATTACAAGTCTAAGAATCATCAACAATCTTTACAAAAATCTGCCTGAATATGAAGTTGACTTCATCGAAAAAGGTATCATTGTGAATAAAAATAGAAACTGAAAAATTGCCCCATAATCTTAAAAAAAAAATGTGTTTGATGTTGTTTCACATCTATGTGAAAGAAAAAAACACAAACATGAGATATTGATGCAGAGATTACAAACAAGCATTTCAGTACGGACCACAAAATGGCAGGATGAAGATCACCCCCATGGGGTGACTAGTAAAGCTTGTTTCCTGAAAAATACAGTTATTTACAGAGCCTGAGGAGGAGGAGGTGTTCATCCTACCGCTGACTCAGACCAGCAAGAACATTTCTTGCCCTAAAAACTGTAAAATTATATATACTACTGATCAGCATTATCATACTCTAATAGCGGGGTGCTCGTTTTAGCAATAATACTGATGACAAGATCAGCAAATGCACCCAATATGAGTTTGTGAGTCTTCTTCTTGTTAAGCCTGAGATAACACAAGAGCATCTCCTGTAGACAGGGCCAGTCCGTTAAATTATGCGCTTCCACCATTTCCTGCATCGAGATCCGAAAATCCCAGTAAGGATTTGGAGAATACTTCAACACTGCAATGCTTTCGCTCTGGATTCTGTCCTGGATATCGCTTGAATCTGCAATGCTTTCGCTCTGTGAATCACCATCTGAAGCTTCAACATCTCCATCAGCATCGCCACCGTCCTCGCAGTTAGATGACTGATCCGACTCGCCGGAACTGCTATCTGAAGGGCAATTTTTCTCTGTAAAGAATGGCAGATCTATCTTCTCTCTCCTGAGAGAAAAGAACGAGGAATTCTCTGAATCGACTGAAAAGCCCTCGGGCGTAAAGCACTTGGCCTCTTCCAGAATAGAATTAGACCTGCCAGGGGAAAAAAAGAAGCGCTTGGAGCTCAACCCACGCACCAAACCTGCAGGCAAATCGGTACATCCACTGCTAGAATCTGAAGAAAATACGCTTGAATCACTGCTAAATTTCGAGGAGTAGCCCTCCGCATCCAAATCCAAATCCAAAGAACCTTTGTTTTTGTTTTCCTCCTTGTATGTTATCAAAAATATCTTAGACTCGTACAAAGTATCAAAATCCCCCTTTTCTTCCTCATCCTCAGGAAGTGAAACAAGTACCCGCGAACTCTGAGTCTTGGTTTCTGATACAATATACAGATGCATCAGTGACTCCCACCTTTTGAAGTGGCTGTATAAACACAGATGAGCTATTGTTACAGGGAAGTCTGAGCTTCCTGGACAGAACCAGTAGCATTCAGCAGTCGCGGATCATGTTGCAGACTTCGGAGACAGAGCAATGGAGCCGCGACCGGGAAACAGAGCAATGGAGCAGCGGGATCGTCATTTGAATTGAAATGTGGTTGGTGGCGCTGAACGGCGATCACGTTAACGGCGATGAGGTTGATGGAACGGCGACGGGGTTGAAGCGGCTGCCGGCAACGGAGAGGAGGGTCGCCGGTGGTGGTCGGAGCGCCGGCGCGACGGTTGCCGCCGGGCAAAATCGTCGCGTCGGTAGCCCACTCCATAGTGATGTGAATCAATTGATGTTGTTGACACCGTCCTCATTAAATGAAGAGCCTAATAAGAAGATGTTGATTGCTGTAACAAAAGAGTTATTACTAGATGAGTTGAAAATGTTGCAGTTCGATCAGGTGTTGTCAAGGTGATATTGAATTGTTCTCAACTAGAAATAAAGGAGCTCCCAATCAAGTAAATAATAGACTTCACAGCAAACCTGGGAAAATATCCCTTAGAAGAAAGCTGATTGGGAGCATCAAATTGAAACAGGGAAGATTCCATTTCAGTCAAATGAGAAAGTCTGATTTTGCAAGATTACAAAAGCTTCCAACAGAAGAATCTACAAAAAGGAAGTTTCAGGGTTAAAACTTGAGAGGACCCACAACCCCCCTTGTGGGATCATAACAATGCTGTGGGAAAAAAGATTGTGGGGCATAATGTCGTGGGGAGGTGCAGGATAACAGCACAAAATTACAGATTAGCTCTGAAATCACAAACACAAGATTGCAAGGTTGTGAACAAGACAAAGTCATGGGAATGGATAAAACCTCGCCCTACAAAGTTGCAAAGTTAAGTGGGACTGCAATATAATGTTGTTGAAGAGTGGGGTCGCAGCTCATGTGGTAGAGGAGAAGATCATGCTGCAGGAATTAGGTTACCTGGAACTAAACATGAAAGGGAAAAAGAGCCACAGCACCCCCTTACGGAAACACAAATTTTGCAGCAAAATGAAGGCTCCATGACGAAACTACGGATTGTGAAAAAGACACTTGCAATATAATGCTGACAAAGGAAGTCGAATTTCAAACGTGCATGGCTTTCCAGCTTCGGTGTCTATTGAGATTCCAGTTCAAACAAAAAAATTATTGTATGTATATGTATCTGTATGATTGAAAGGTGGACAAGTGTAAAGCTGTCGTCTTCTGTGATGCTAGATTTTCATTGAAATAAATTTAAAAATTCTTTGCATAACTTTATGACTTTGACTAGGTGCAAGGTGTTGTGGCTTATTCTCCATATATTGTCTTGAGTTTAGTCCTGTAGACAAAGAAAAATAAATTATTATACACAAAGGAACTCATTTCCATAACACCTTGCAAAATCCTGCATGTGACAAGCTCAAAACACTAGCAACAGTTAAGCTGAGTGGAAGACACATAAAAGGTCTAATTAACCGATTCATGATTCATTGCATGCATAATCTTGTAGGATCTTTGATTGTGTGGTTCCTTTAATTTCCCATAAGATAGTTCCATCATTGATGGGTGATTTACCTACTGATAGCAATTTTTATAATCTGCAGGTTCCCTTGGATTTTGACATGCTGAACAAGTTTGTTACTTGTAAAAAAAATTCTTGCAGAAGTTCATTTGACATTTCAAGGTAGAGGATGTGTCTAGGAACAACACATACTGAGAAAAGTTGTTTTACTTGCATCAGAACACAAAATAATATAAAGTATATGACCAACCAAATTAGGGAAAACTATAGTTGTATGGATGGATCTTGATTCTACTTGCATTTTCTTACTGACCATGACAATAAAGCCTCGTAATCTAGAATAGACAACAGATTACATAACAGCCTCAAAGCATTATTTCAGAAAAACCTTCATAAATAGAAAGCCATTCACCTGCCAATTTGGCATTTGTCCAGAGAAACTGAGGCTCTAATTGCTCAGAAGTACAAGACCAACTGTAGGAAGAAATGGAGATAATGCTGCTGCCAATGTCTGTTCATATGATGTTTGTGACAATCACTGATGCTGTTATTCATTTTCCAATCTCCCCTTGAGAAATTAGGTTTAGTAGAGACAGGTGTTATCTAAATATTTGATCTTCACATCATAGCATAGGTGCATATTGATATATTCAACCTCTCTCGACTCAAATGAGAGAATAAACTAAGGGTCTCTGTCATGTATAATCCATGATTGAATAAACTGCACAACATAGAGCAGTAATCTTGATAGAGAAAACATTTCTGCTTCTTCCACAGGTTGAGGTCATTACACTGCCTTGTATGTTGCATTCTCACCAAATGAGGGAAAAAGATCGCAGGAAGTTATGCATACAATCCAAAATGTGCATTTGTATGAGTATGTGTTTCAAGTCTGAAACAGGCTATCCAAACTTCAATATGGAACTTCATACCTTAGGTCATATGCAAAGGTGTTTCTGACTCTGGTGATGATAATATACTTACTGAATTTTTTCTAGCTTCAATCAGCATTGACACCACCTCCGGCATTGATGGCCTTTCAAAAGGTGATGCACTTGTACAGAAAAATGCAATTTTTAGAACTAGTTCCATTTCATCAACCATCTTCTGGCTTACATCCATACGTTCATCAAATATGTTAGAAGCTGCTGCTGGTGTCTGAAACAGCCTCTTTGCATAAGTAACGAGATCTCCTCCTTGTTCAAGGGGTTGGATGGGCTGTTTGCCAGTAACTAGCTCCAACAAAACAACTCCGAAACTATAAATGTCACATTTTTCTGTAACTTTCATTGTATAAGCATATTCTGAAAATCAAGCAAAATAGGAATCTAGTAAGAACTCAAACATCGTTACAGCAACAATACTTGGCATTAATTGTAGGACAAGTTCCAGCTGAAAACCACTTTTTTATTTACATGCACTTTCTAGTGGATCTGATTCATGCACATACAAGCTATTAACTAGATCTTTGCTGAGGTAACTAGTTCAATTCAAGCAACACAATCCCAGAAAAGACAAATAACATGCCAAGACCAGGCACAAAATAACAATAATACAAGTAACTTTGTGTGTTTAGCAGAAACATAGGATACAAAATGATAATTGAGTACACTTAAAAATTAGGTCTAATTTGTACAAATTTGCATTAAAGTTTCGTATTCATCTCTCTGGTGTCTACAAACAACTCTCTTTCAAAAGCGCCTTCCCTGGTTCATCAAAATGCAGAACTCCTTTAAGATGTTTAGTGTTTCCTTGCATTCTAGATCTCACAGAACTAGTTCCAATAGTCAAGAGATCTTGTTGCGGAAGAAACTAAATTGTCAATTTGCCTCAAATCTGCCCCATAACCTCTCTTACACATCCCTAAAGCATACAAATGTAGAACACTCATATCTGAAGTATATAATAAATATTCAATGTTAATGTAACAACCACAAAATATTTCAGCTATCAATACAATCTTTATGAAATTTATTTAACAAGGAAGACATTCATTCACAATGCAAGCTATAGAAGGTCCATCATAATGAAATGAATAATTTTAGACCTTAGAGATCATAAAACATATCACATTTCCAACCAGACTTATGGAAAACTCCCTTGCTAGTATTAATCAATGGGCCCTGTTACCCCTCGTGTTGTATGAAGGTTACACTTCTGTTTTTCATCATAGTGGGTGATGTCTGCAGCATGGTATCTATGGACTTTCTTTCTTTATTTACACCATATGCTTGGGGATGGTATCATTAATTGATTGGGTTGGTGTTTTGGTGGAGGACAGTCACTTCTTGGTAAATTGCCATTTTTTATGGTTCCTCTAGTGGTGCTCTTCATATATCATGCCTTTGCTTGGTAGGATAACTCTTGGTACATATTTGATGATTATGGAGCATGCTACCTCATCATAGTGCTGTATTGGTATACTAGTTCATCATATCTAGACAATGCTACACCTTGAATCATGTATTATGTCTCTAGCCGCCCAAGGGTTTGGATATTGGTGATATGAGGTAGTGGCATGGCATCATATTATTCCTACAGAATCCTAGTGATCTTGCATAGTGATATTATATGATTGATGTCACTAGGAGGGGGTGTTCCACATGGTCCTCTTTTCTTATGTTTTTCCAAACTAGGTGATGGGACATGGTTTATATGTTGTGTGGTGGTACATAATGCCTAGAATGTTTGTCCTAGCACTTTGGGGATTTATCTTATATGTGGATTACACCTTGGCATATTTACCCCTCTCCACATGGTTCCAACATGATTTAATGGTTTAATTGATATGGTTGATCTGGTTGGAGCTTCTTCATGTGAGTGCCCTAGGTGATTTGGAGGTATTTGGCACCCATTGCACTTTATCGAACATGAATATTGAAACCCCTAGATGGAGTGCTCACCTTGGTGCACACATGTTAAGGTTGGTTAGCCATTTAATGGCCGATTTGATCCACATTTGACTAGATGGAGATTGTTGCTTGAGTTTCCTAACTCATATTGACCTTGTTCACACAGGATTGGGTTTATTGTGATGTGGACTATGGTTTCTAGTAGATTGCTCATCTCCTTGGCACATATTTCGAAGGAATGGTGGAGATGATGGTTGTTTCTACCCTTGGTTTTTCATTCCAACCCGTGGTCCTATATTATTTTATGGCTTCTTGGAGGTTGGCAAACTTGTGGAGGAGGCCTAACCACCTTGCACATTCATTTAGGATGAGTTGGTTATGGCACATGTGGAGGGTTTATAATGGTGTACACTTGGACCTAACCAACTTGGCACATTCTCTAGGGTGCACCCCTTATGTAGCTTTTTGTTGCTTATTTGGCTTGGTCAAAGTGGTTATTGTTGAAAAGTTACCTAGGAAGTGTTTGTCTACCTAGACTTGCCTTGGAGTGGACAAGGACACTTAAGTTGTGACTCCTAGTCAATGTGCATTTAATGAAGTGAGAAGTACTTTATAATTTTAAAGTGACTTTATTAAAAAGACTAAGTCATGATTTTCCTAAGTTCACGTTTAAATAAAGTTAAGTGGGTGATTAAATAGAAAGGGGTTGTTCTAAGTTCTAACTTTATTAAATGGCATGAGGTGCACTAAATGTCATTTAATTAATATTTAATGGAGCATTTAATGTGAACCCTTCATCTAATCTAATCTTGACCATTAGATTGAAAGGGAAGTTACCATGAACAAAAAGGACTAGGGCTTGAGGCAAACGTTCATTCATTGTGATCATTTTCCAAAATAGATTTTTGAAAAGATGTAGAGAAAGAGAGAATGAGGGTTTGAAGTGATTTTAAACCAGGAGAGAATTTGCAGAAATTGAAGAAGATTTTGTTGGGCACATTTCCCAAGAGAAAAATCATTTTGCAGGCACAAATTTCAAGAAGAAATTTAA
The DNA here is from genome assembly GCA_001517045.1 of Pseudotsuga menziesii. NCBI lineage: Eukaryota > Viridiplantae > Streptophyta > Pinopsida > Pinales > Pinaceae > Pseudotsuga > Pseudotsuga menziesii. The sequence continues at coordinate 6,826 of LPNX010724096.1, forward strand.
TGCACAAAAATCAAGGAGAAGGCTACACAAATTTTGAGAAGGCACATAATTTGAGGTGAAGTACAACTACATGTTTTTCGAGATATGTACAGCAGTATGACAACAGATAAATCGAGGTGTACGGACTGTTAGAACCGTATAGTACGTCCTGCACAATTTTCGAGGAGATTCGGCACAAAAATTGTTGATCCTAGAATTGTTATCATTTTTGGCTATTAAATTACTCATTTAAACATATGTTTTCTTATCTTTTTGTATATTTTATGTCACGTAGATCATTATTCAGCTCATGTATGTATGAATTTAAGGTTTATATGAAATCTATTTATTATTATCATTTTTATGATTTTATTGATTAAAATTGACAATATTAAAGCACATTTGATGTATTAATTAATTTATATATTTGCTTGCAGACTTTACAATATTTTTGGGACAAATTAATAACAATAACGCATTCAGCCTGCCTTGCGTACAACACGTCCAGCTCGATGTCCAACTTGTCATTCAGCTCGCTGCGCGAAACTCATTGGTAGTTTGCCAGATGTTGAAACGTGTTGCTGTAGACTGTAGTCCTGAAGCGCGCCAGCAAACAGACACTTCGTTCGCCCTAGATCGATGCCCAGTGTATCCAGCTCACGGCCCAGCTTTCTGTTCAGCTTTCTGTCCAGATCGCTAACCAGACTGCGCGCTGTTGAGAATTAATTTCAGGCATTAAAATGTGAAACAACCTGCAAACGTCCTGTCATCTACATGTTTGGGTGATGGAGCTTGTGTTCTAGATAATCCGCCAGCTTGCAGCCTCCTCTGTTAACACCTCGCCTGTTGATCACGCGCTGAGTTGCTGTGTTAACCTACGTTCTAAGAAAACTCACCGCTCGTTCTCCTCTGTTTGCCACTAGTTCACGTTTGTGCTGAAGAAGGACCCGTGCGCCACCTCTGAAGACTGTTTGCGTTGAAGAAGGAGCCTGTGCCTACTGTTGTCTGCCGATTGCACACCAGCAACAGAAATCTAATGAAAGCTGTCTCCTCACTCAGGAAAGTGGGAGAGGTGTGACCTTGGGGTCAAGCACAGAGCTAGGTACTATCACCTACTCCTAGCTCCTCCGTTTAGGCTAACTCCTAACGAAGCCAAGGGAGGTAGTCCCTAACAAAGAGTTTTCTAAGGCTCAATGTGGTTAAAGCGTTTTAGTTGGTTACGGATGCGGATGGGTGTTATTTAGGAGTTATTATGATTAGAAGTGTTTATTTATTATGAGCATGACACATAATCAAAAGTAATCCACGTTGCTAACAAGAGATTAAAAGATGAGTAATGATTCCAGAATTTAATTATGCATTCAGAGAAAGAAATTATAATAAACCATAGACAATTGATCAAAATAAGATAATTATGCAGATTAAAAAGGACCAGTGCCTTATGGAGTCAATAATATTGAAATGCGCAAGAGAATTAAACACAAGTCTAGAAATCAAACTAGTGAGTATTAGATTGTGCGAGTGCTCTTGGTAGGTTTTAAGAATTTTATGTGTTCTTGATTAGGGTGTCAACGAAGCTTTGTCAAAAGCCGGGAGAAAATTCCAAGTTCACTCCGTTGAAGACATGTCGGGCCCGCCCAGTATCCCAGGCTGGTATCGCAAAGATTGACCAGCTAGCTGAGAAGCTTAGACAGCGGGGTTCCGGCGCCTCTACTAGGAAGTACTTTAGAAGGTTCTCTGCAACGCCGGTGCGTTGGTTACGAGGTTTTACGTTTTATTATGTTACTTTGCAAGATTAAAGATCCAATGCCGTTTCTGGGTACTCCGATTTGAGATCGGTCAGAGCATACTCCGGCAAGGAGAGAACGAAGTTAATTAATTAAGGGGTGTGTGTTGCAAGTTTTATTAAATTAATTAATTAGGACTCTCCGACAGAGAGTGCTCTTGACCCCGTCTTATGACAGTGGTTCAAGAGACTTATCTAATCTAAGATGCCTAATGCAGGGATATGCAGTTCTATGAATGCTCTCCGATAGAGAGTGCTCTTGACTTGTGTTACTTCAAGTTCAAGAGTCTTACTTAATTTGTTAAACTTGAAAAAGACATAAAACATAAAACATAAAAAATCTAACTACCCAAGAGTCTCTTTCAGGCTTTTTAGGGCCCTAATTGAGAAAGCAAGGGGGTAAGTATACAGTAAGAACTTATGCAATACTTAATCAAACAGTCAAATGAATACTTTTACTTCATTTTCAAAACATAATGAATTAATCAAAACATGAACTACTTGATTATGATTACGCAACTATCCTACCCTATTACCATTAGCAATTTAAACCAAAAATGAAAACCATGACAATGAGACGATACAGGCTTCCCCCAAATGGGGGAAGAAGGGTGTGGGAGCCGTAATCCCATTTGCTTTTTTATTAATTTTTACAATTTTGATGGCTTTGCTTTTTTCCCTTTGCCTTGGAAGAACAGGGAGAGAAAGGGATGGAGAGAAGAAGGAAGTTTTGTCTTTTTGTTCTTGCTTTCTTAAGGCCCTTTGGGCTTTTCTTGATTCTTCCTGCAAATAAGAGCTTTGAAAAATTCAAACGTTACGTATTACTCAAAAATTTAAAGACAAACTACAAACTAAATTCTCAAAAAAGAGGGTAAAAACCAGCGGTGAAAGAGGAGGAAAGAGAGAGGAGAAAAACCAAGAAAAGGGAGAGAGAAAAGGTGTAAAAGAGGGCTGTAAAACAGTAAAAAAGAGGGTAGGGAATAGTCAAAAGAGGGCTGTCCAAAACGAAGAAAAAGAGGGCTGTCCAAAGCATGAAAAGGGGTGAAAACTAAGTTAAAAGAGGGCTGTCCAAAGAGAAGAAAGAGGGCTGCAAAACTGAGTGAAAAGAGGGCAGCGAAGAGGAAGGAGGAAAGCCAAGAGGAAAGCCAAGCCAAACAAGGCAATGAAAAGGGAAGCCAAAGGATGGAAAAAAGTAAACTAGGGCTTCTTAAGTAACCGGTAATCAAAAGAATTTTAAAGAAGAATTTATGAGATGGAACTTGAAGCAAACAAAGACTCTTAAAGCCTTCTTCTTGGAAACATCCAAGTTACTGTAGATCCTGTAGAGAAACCAATGTTGAAAGAAAAACTTGTGATCTTGAAGATGAGCTAGATGCAACTGAGCTCACACCCTTCTCCAAGATGGTAAATCCTGTCCAAGATCAAAACACTTCAAACGCCCAGTGAGATCAATCAACTAGCATGCTAATAAATATGGAGACTCATCAACATTAATATAACCGAATATGTCTTGTTCATGAAATCTTTTAAATAAACTAGCATAATCAACCAACTTAACAACTGTAAATGGAATATTTTACGTTCTAAACAGTAGACTTCTAAAACTAATTGATTAGATCATATATGAGCATTTAAAATGAAATAGATCAGAAATCACTTCACAAAATTCATTCACCACAAGTACTGAGCTGCATGGACCTCCAAAATCTTGATTTTATTCCAAAAGATGAGCATAAGCCATTACAAATTCTTACAGAGTAAGTTTACGATCAAAGATCCATCCCAATAGAGCTAAAGAAGCCTCTATTTATACAATGAAAGAAGAACCCAAAATCCTAAAACTAGAAAACCAGACCTAACCAGACCGACACACCACTGAAAGACTAGACCTGAAGAAGATGAGCTAAGAGTGAGGGGAGGCCTCCACCTAGGCAAGGCGCCCTCACTCTAACCCTAAACAGTGAAAACCAAGCCCAGATTGAGCCCACACGTGTGATGATGCCCCTGTTGGAGAGAGAGGGCGTGATCTGGCTAAGGGAGGCGTGAGCTAGGTAAGGAAGAGCTGTTGCTAGGTCTAGAGGAGCCACTGCCGGTGTAATCATTAGTCCCTGCCTTGATCAAATCATCAAACCAATGAGTGCTCTCCATCTCATCCAATTCGGGAGTTTAGTTGGAGATGACAAGTCTGTTAACTGAATATATCTTTATTGCTCACTGAAGCTGAGTTATGATAACTCCAATCATCATAAATGCTAATTGACATGTCATTTAGCCTTTTATTTCACTTAATTTGGATTAATTTGGAGAGTTTTGAATTTTCTCCAAAATAATCATTTTTTAATAAAAAATCAATTTTTTCCCCAAAAATGACTTTTTTGAGAAAATGTGCATTATGTGTCTGATTGATGATCTGAAAGTTGGATCTGACTGGCTGGCCGATCAAGAATGATTTTTGGCTTAAGGTTAAAGCCTTCAATCACTGAATTTGAGGTCCGGATGACTAACTTATTACAAATGGTATTTTTCCATTTAATTTATGGAAAAATTAATCAAAAAACTTGGGGAATAATTAAAAAATTAAAAAATAATTTTTTAACGCGTCCGGTAAATTTTTTGATGGTCCTATTGATTTAGGACATGACCATGCTCTATTCTAATAATGCCTAGTAGGTTTATATACACTTAGTTGGGTTGTAATAACCCCCCAAGGTCCAGAATTCAAAATCGGGCATTCCAGCTTTGGAGGAAGTGAGAGAAAACCTCGTCAATTATACTCGGCTATAGGCAAAGCATAATTGACAAGGGCAAAAAAATCCCTAGAATACCTTAGTTGAAATTCTACGTCTTAGGAGATCGAACCACTCAAAACACCTACTAGCACATTTTATTACAAACCCTATGGGGCCATGGTCATAATTATTGAAAACAAAAACTGACTAGCCAAAACTGGCTAGGCACAAAGGTGGATCATCTGATACACTGGAATACAAACATTTATCATGTTTTTCAAATGGCGGCTCCTCAGCTAATCCAACTAAGTGCAAAATTAGTGGATAACACGTACCCTGTCCAGTGAAGAAGAACAGAACCGCGCTAAAGAAGGGAAGATCCTATGCGTTGGCCCGCAATCTGTTATGTGCCTTTATAGTCGACGAAATTTAGAGAGAAGTCGACCACTAAAGGGCTGACTTGCTCATCTCTGTAAACTATTATATATATCAGCCTTTGTGTGAGAGCTCAGTTAGCTAGAGCTAGAGAATCAGAGAGTTAAAAAGAATTCACAGTTTATCAGTTTGTTCTTGAGTACATTGTATTTCTATCCCATCATCTGAATAAAGAGTTGTATGCTTTGCTGTTGAAGATTGCATTTGAGTAGAAGTTAGCTAGGAACCACCCTTGATTGCTGAGAGGCCCCCTCATCAACTAGAGGTTTTCTTTCTTTTTTGTTTATTTCTTTTTTCTGTTGTAGTTAGTTTTATTATCTTATTTGTTTTTTGTAATGCATTTTATTTCCAGAATTAAGTAACTAGATTGCGCGCATAGTTTGCTTTTGAATCTATTTTCAGTCATTTCATTTCCAGTTTATTGTTCAGTTTATTTCCAAGTAAATAGAATAGTTTGCTTTTAAATTAAGTTCTGTCTATTTTCTGTTATCAGTTCATGCAATTTAAATTTCAGTTTATTAACATGCAATGGTTTCTTTATGTTTATGTTTATGAATTTGTTTAAGTTCATGTCACTGTTGAATTTGCTTAATAATTAGGTTCACTTATTGTCTTTATGCCTTAGATCTGCATCTGCACAAATTCAGCTGAAGATTAGATCATTTAGGTTAATTTGTATTATTTTAACTGTGCAGACTGTCGTTCAGACAGCCTGTTTAAACTGCCATTCAACCACCCCTTCCAGACCCACAGTTCAGTCTGTCATTTAGTCTTTAGTTTCGTTTTTAGTGTTTTTTATGTATTTTGAGATTGTTTCCAGTTTTGTTTTGTTAATGTTTGAATTATGTTTTGATTGAGATAGTTAGATAATAGTTTTATTTAACATTAAAATTAAAGTTAGAGTGTTTTAGGTTATGAATTAAAGTTTTATTATTTTCTTTACTTCTTTTCACCTTGAATATGTGTTAAGTTGTCTTGTGTTTTGTTTCTTGAATTTGTTTCTGATTTCTTTACTGATGTATTGTTTTGTGTTTATGTCTTTGGATTAATTTATTCCTTTGCACGTAATTTCAATATTGTATATGTTATCCTTAGTATGTTTTTAGGTTGTTCCTTTTTCATTTGTGTGATTCCTGAAAGAGACTTGTAGGACAGAATTCAAAGACATTCCTATTAAGTTTTCTAATTGTTTCTTTCTATTTTAATTTTCCTATTAAGTTGTCTACTTGTTTCTTTCTATTTAATTTTCTTTATTAAACTTTCTACTTGCTTGTTTTATTTTCTACTTACTTGTTTTATTAAGTTTTCTACTTGCTTATTAATTAAGCTTTCCTTACATTTTAGTTTCCAAGTTAAAGATTAGTTGTTAATAATATCATTTTCAGTTTAATAAATTATCAATTATTTAGTTTAATATTTTCTTCCGGTTTAATTGACTTAATAGTTGAATTCTTAGGAGTTTGACTCGGTTTTTCATTTTGAAAGATCTTTCGATATTTTGTTTGTTAAAATATTTCCACGACACTATAAGAACCCCTCTACCTTTGCATATATTTTGTGTCAACTCTAAGCCTACCAACCCCGGTCGATAATTAAAGATCAGGTGAATTAATTTAGACATTATAACACCCAACACTTTTGGCGCCATTGCTGGAGAGTTGTTTTGTAAGGTAGAATAGAATTCTTTATGAAGCTTAGCAATCGGTTGGTAGCGGGGGAGCGGTAAGACGAGAGGTAAGAACCTGTGCATCTGTTATAACAGGCGCCCCCAAATCCAACAACAGTAATAGCATAGGTTTTCTTTAGTTTAAAGTTTTTCATGAGCAGACTTAGAGATCCTTAAGGTAGATTTATTAAGACCAGAAAACTTATTGAAGTCCCTACTAACTACCGTAGGAGACGTAATTCCCCAACTACTAACTCACCATAAAGGTATCGAAAGACGCCTATAGGAAGTAGTTCTACCTTGAAACCTAAGGAGTCTCTATTAGAATATCTTACCGGGGAAGCCATAGAAGGAGAAGGAACCTTGGTAGAAGGTCCTAAGGACCTCATTCCTGAGGAAATTCAAGAGGATCAGCCATTAGAAACCTCCAGCCCTCCCCTAGTTTTGAATCAAATTAACACAACTTTTTCACTAGTAGGAGATCCGAATTTCATTGACTTTGTTGATCTTGCCCAAGTAAAATCTCTCTTTGGAACCTCAGTAGATCCAGTCATCTCGCAAATTGAAACTTCTACAGTAGAACCTACTATCCCTCTAGGATTCAATAAAAACGCGGTTGATCAGAGGAAGATCTCTCCCGAAAAAGAATGTTGGGACGCCCCGTTATCACCTTGAAAGGAGCCTCCTAAGTATATTTACGTTAAGAATCCAGCTTATATGGAGAGACAGGGAGAAAATGAAGTTAGAAATGAAGAAGGAGAAGGGGAGAATCGAACTAAGGCTATCTTTGGGCTCCCTATTTTAGACACTATGCGGGATGTAACTATGAAAAACATCCCTCCTTCCTCTTTACCTACTTTCTATGGAAAAAGTAATGAGCACCCGTACACATTCTTGTTTGAGTTCGATATCCTTTGTAGGAGCTATAATTATGTACAAGATGCTCACAAACTAAAACTCTTTCCCGCTACACTAAAATATTCCGCCTTGAGACGGTTCATGGGATTAGGAGGATTCCCTATCAGGACCTAGGATGATATGAAAACTTCATTCTTATGAAAATATCAAGAGTATTGCAAACCCAAGGACTCTCAACATGATATATTCAAGATACAACAACTTGAAGACGAGAGCCTCGAGGATTATCTCGAAAGGTTCATTTATACATTACATAAATCTAAATATAGTGACCTCCGAGAAGATGCAGTACATACACTTTTTCTTAAAGGGATCTCCGAGGACTTGTTAGAAAGTCTTAATCTCATGGTAGCTGGCGATATTCCTCATAAAACTTTTGCACAAATCTGTGAGATGTGTAAAAATTATTCTAGGAGTAGGGGGAAAGTTGTGAAAAAATTTCGAGAGCCTTTTAGTAGAAATGTAAGAGGAAATGTTCCTAGTTCAGGTGGAGTTACAAGAGTAGAGTTAGGAAACTTGTTGGAGAATTTCAAAACTAATATCTTAGGAGCAATGGGTTCTCAACTAGATGCTTTACAAGCTAAGAAGAGGTAGGATAAAGAATGAGCAGCAATAAGTATCTTTTGTCCAAGATGTAGAACTAAACATCCCCAAAGGGAATGTCCATTAAACAACATCTCCGTATGTCACATCTGTACAGAAGAGCATCCAACAGATAACTGCTCATCCTTTCCTGGGTTGCAAGCCATCTATAAGAGTGGGGATGTAGCTGAAACATCTAGGAGGCCTCCTTGGCAACCTAGAGACCAACCAGCATATCAGAACTTTCCACCACAACCTCCACTCTATTATCCTCTGTATCAACCACCTCAACAATGGAACAATTCAAGTTGGAAGAATTGGCCACCTCAGTACCCGCCTCCTCAATTTCCACAACAACAATATTGGTCACAAGGATGGAGAAGACAACCATATCCTCAGTCACAACCTGTCCCTGTACCTAATCATCCTTATCCTCAGAATCAAACAAATTTCCAGCAAATGTCGCCTGGATTTGTACCTCCAGTTCCTTTTATCACACAGCAACCTCATCACTTTCAGAATGCAAATCCTCCTCGACCGACATTATTACCTGCACAATCGATACCTAACCCTAATAATAAACCAACTCAAGCTCTTAACAATATTGAGTTGCAAACTCTTCCATCGTACCTTATTTCGACTGTACCTGTACATGAAATTCAATTACGATCGGGAAGAGTTGTGAATAATAAACCCAAGTCATCAGTCATCATTCAGGAACCAAATGAAGAAGAAGAAGATTCAAGTGAACCTGTGAATGATGCTATTTTGGAGGATGTGAACATTCCAAAGGTTCCAGTACACACCCATCCTCCACAAGAAACTATTCAGGAGCAAAGATTCCCTCCATTTCTAGAAAGACTAGTAATAGAAAAACCTGTAGTTCATTCGGAGTATAAAATTTTGAATGAATTAAAGAATATCTGTATTAAAATCCCTCTATTACAAGCTATCAAAGATATACCAATCTATAGTAAGGTAATAAAGGAGCTATGTATTAAATGCCTAGGAAAGAAGCAAAAGGACCCTCTTACAATTCATGTTATAGGAGAGATGTCTGAATGTATGACAGGCCACTCCTAGATTGCAAAATATACAAATCTAGGAGCCCCAGTAGTGACTGTAATTATAAACAACACCGCCATAGAAAATACATTAATCGATTTAGGATCCGCCATTAACATGATGACCACCGCAATTTTAGAAGCTTTACAGTTAGGACAATTTCTCCGACCTACTCCTTCCATCTTAGAACTAGCAGACCGTACTACGGTAAAACCTGCTTGAGTCTTGGATGACATTGTTGTATCAGGAGCCTCGTGGAAATACCTTGTCGACTTTATGGTTGTAGAATCAAAGGATCCTTCTAAAGGACATCCTATTATTTTGGGAAGACCATGGTTAGCTACCGCAAATGCTTTTACAGGATGTAGGGATCGAGAGATGACTATTTCCAATGGGTTGTTCACACAAAGACTTATTTTATACCCCCCAACACAACCAATAACTAAAAATCCATGGTGGTTAAATTGTTCTTTTGGGGATGAATACTTTGATGATCTCTCCCTTCCTAGTGATTTATCCTTGGCACTTCAGGAGCAGACCACTAAGAATGTATTAAACCAGTTTGTTTCTTCAACAACCTGTACAGATTTCCCTCAATCTTTTGCTCAACTCGATCAGATTTTTGGAGATGAGTTTCAAGAGAATATGGCTCTCTTAATGTTTACAGAAACACCTTGTGTCTTAATGATTGAAGAGCATATAGGACCATATACCATACCTTGTGAGGTTGGCCCTGAAAAATTTCTGCATATAAACGCAGGATTAAGTGAAAACCAACAAGCACAGCTGCTTAAAGTTCTTAAGAAACAAGCTGGAGCATTTGCATGGGAGTACACCGATATGAAGGGTATACACCCTGATACCTGTATTCACCATATTTATATGGATCCAAGCATGTCACCTGTAAGGCAGCCACAGAGAAGGATGAATCCTTCTCTAAAGGATATAGTAAAAGAAGAATTACAAAAACTTCTCACTGTTGGTTTCATCTATCCTATCTCCGATAGTAAATGGGTATCTCCTTTAGTAGTAGTCCCAAAGAAAGTTACAGGAAATGGCGTATTTGTGTTGATTTTATGGAGCTAAAGAAAGCTACACTTAAAGACTACTTTCCTTTACCTTTTATTGATCAAGTATTAGATACTCTGTCTGGTAAACAGCATTTTTCCTTTCTTAACGGGTATAGTGGTTACAACTAGATTTTAATAGCACCTGAAGATCAAGACAAGATCACTTTTACATGCCCTTGGGGAACATACGCTCATTGAGTTTTGCCATTTGGCTTATGTAATGCACCTACAACTTTCCAGCGAGCAGTCTTAGGAATCTTTTCCGATCTTATACATGATTGTGTGGAGGTATACATGGATGACTTTACGGCCTATGGTAATACTTTTCAAGAAGCTCTTGACAATCTCGAGAAGGTCTTGATCTGATGTCAAGAAACGAATTTATCCCTTAGTCGCGAAAAATGTAAAATGTTACTGACAGAAGGTATAGTTTTGGGACACCATGTTTCCTCCCAAGGAATTAAGGTAGACCCTACAAAGATAGAAGTAATTGTTGGCCTTGCCTCTCCCAAAACTCAGAAAGAGGTAAGAAGCTTTCTTGGTCATGCAAGCTATTACCACCGTTTTATTGAAAATTTCACTAAAATAGCTGCACCAATATTTAAGTTGCTTACAAAGGACATAGAATTCCAGTGGATAGAATCTTGTCAAAGTGCTTTTGAAATCCTAAAAACTAAATTGTCGGTGGCACCAATACTTAGGGGTCCCGATTGGTCCCTTCCTTTTCACATATCTACCGATGCCTCTGATACAGCCATAGGAGGAGTCCTCGGCCAAAAAGAAGGACAAGCACCTTATGCCATTTATTTTAATAGTAAGAATTTGACTCCTGTCGAATTTAACTATGCTATTACTGAAAAAGAATTTTTGGCAGTAGTTTATTCTATTAATAAGTTTCGTCATTATATTACAGGTTATGAAGTTTTTGTGCATAGCGATCACTCCGCCATTAGATTTCTAATGAATAAACCAATCACCAATGGTAGAGTGACCCGATGGCTTCTTTTATTGCAAGAATTTAACATTACCGTCATTGATCGATCTGGTAAATAAAATCTCGTAGCAGATTTCCTTTCCCATATTCAACGTGAAGACGGTATTAAACCAGTTGACGACACTTTTCTTGACGAACATCTATTTGTTGTTTCTGTTCAAACCCCTTGGTTCGTAGATATTGCCAATTATTTAGCAACTGGGAAAATACCAAACCGTTTGTCCCCACACGAGAAGCGTCGTATTATAGTTCAGAGTTCCAATTATTCTTGGGTTGATAACGATCTCTTCCGCACTGGTCCAGATCTTATTATTCGACGATGCGTGCAGGAGGATGAAATAACAGACATCCTCCATGCATGCCATGATGGACCATGTGGAGGACATTTTTCTGATAAGAGGACGGCATACAAAGTCTTACATTCTGGTTATTATTGGCCAAGCATTTTTAAAGATGCTACCAAATATGTCAAAGGATGTGATAGTTGCCAAAGAATGGGTAGACCTAGGTCATTTGATCAAATGCCGTTACAACCCCAAGTCATGATTGAACCCTTTGAGAAATGGGCTATTGATTTTGTAGGACCAATTTCTCCCATGTCTCATAAAAAGAAATATATCTTAGTTTGCACGGACTATGTCACCAAATGGGTAGAAGCTAAAGCTTTATTTAGAGCTACAGAGAAATCGGTGGTAGAATTCATATATGAAGAAATATTCACCCGGTTTGGTGTACCTAGATAAATTGTCACAAATCAAGGTACTCAATTTACTTCTAAATTAATGAAAGAACTTACTACGAAATATGGCATCTAACATTGCAAATCTTCACCTTATCACCCTCAGGCCAATGGTCAGGTAGAATCAACTAATAAAGTATTAGAAGCCATTTTAAATAAAACCATTCACTTACATCATAAGGACTGGGCAGATAGACTCCCAAAGGCTTTATGGGCCTATAGGATAACATGGAGAAACACTACTAGACATACCCCTATGAGTTAGTGTATGGAAAACAAGTCCCTTTACGTATTGAATTTCAAGTTAAAACCTTTTGCATGGCATGGTACCAAGGTAAACCCGTCGGGATATTGAACACGCCTGCTGGCAACGGGGCAATACCTGGTTAATGCACTACTATGCACATAGTTCGTAAAACAATGATAATATGAAGAATTTTTTTTCGAATTTATGAATAAACATGTTACGGCCAATTGTTTAACATGTCGTTTGAGAATGGCTGTAAGTTGGGCTTGACCCTGCCCATCTAGTTCAACATATACCTAGGATGTCATTATCCTAGAAATGGGACCCATAGCTGTAAATGTCACCTACTCCGGGGTACACTTAAATATTTTGTGACGACAGGATATCTTTAAAATGAGGCATAGATGACTAGTTTTTCCTGTGGCATTCTTTTGATTCAATTATATCATTCACGCGGTCTTTCTAAGCACTGTTATATGTCTTCTGACTATACATGTCTGAATCATTTCCATTTACTAGTTAGTTTTTTTTTTGTACAAAATAATCAACAGCATGATAGAACTCCTTCATTTTCTGGAACAATCACTTCTTCTCTCTTCTATGGCTTGAGGACATGCCATATCTTTGGTTTGGGGGTAGATAGATTTGGAAAAATTAGATTGTTTTCACTTTTTATGATAGATCTATTTATCTCTGACAAATGATAAGTGTTTTTCAGGATAATATAAGCAGTGGAACTTGATTATAGCATGAAGCATATTTTTACAGCAAAATCAATATGGAGAACAATATGAAGAATCGAATGAAGGTCCAAATGAAATACCAAATGACGATCTGAATAAAACATTGTAATATTTTAGTATATATAATTAAAATTTGCTAATCAAATTTTTTTTTTTTTTGGCAAATAATTTTTACCTTCATGTGGATGCTTAGAAATTCTTCTTATCATTTCATTATTGCTAATCCTATCCTTTTACCCAATCATGCATGTAAATTATTAATTGACTAATTCTCTTGATTATAAATGTGATTTATACTTTTCATGTCATATGTTCAACCTACCCAAAGTTTTACTTTGGACATGGTTGAATTAATTTAAAAAACAAACCTTATGAATTTATTTACTTATGTATATGCTCGTCGCTGGCTCACGTTTCAAAATTTGCTATGACAATGTGATCTGTTATCCTTCTTTTTGCTCAGTGGGACCTGGCATTTCTTCGATTTGGGGGAATGTTGATCCTAGAATTGTTATCATTTTTGACAATTAAATTACTCATTTAAACATATGTTTTATTATCTTTTTGTATATTTTATGTCACGTAGATCACTATTCAGCTCAGGTATGTATGAATTTAAGGTTTATATGAAATCTATTTATTATTATCATTTTTATGATTTTATTTATTAAAATTGACATTATTAAAGCACATTTGATGTATTAATTAATTTATATATTTGTTTGTAGATTTTACAATCTTTTTGGGACAAATTAATAACAAGAACACATTCAGACTGCCTTGCGCACAGCACGTCCAGCTCAATGTCCAACTTGTCATCCAGCTCGCTGCGCGAAACTCATTGGTAGTTTGCCAGATGTTGAAATGTGTTGCTGTAGACTGTAGTCTTGAGGGGCGCCAACAACATTCGCCCTAGATCGACGCCTAGCATATCCAGCTCACGGCCCAGCTTGTTGTTAAGCTTTTCGTCCAAATCACTAACCAGACTGCGTGCTATTGAGAATTAATTTCAGGCATTAAAATGTGAAACAGCCTGCAAATGTCCTACCATCCACGTGTCTGGGTGATGGAGCTTGTGTTCTAGATAATCCGCTAGCTTGCAGCCTTCTTTGTTAACACCTCGCTTGTTGATCACGCGCTAGGTTGTTGTGTTAACCTACGTTCTAGAAAACTCACTACGTGTTCTCCTCTGTTCGCCACCAGTTCATGTTTGCGCTGAAGAAGGACCCGTGTGCCACCTCTGAAGACCGTTTGTGCTGAAGAAGGACCCTGTGCGTACCCTGTCCAGTGAAGAAGACCAGAACTGCGCTGAAGAAGGGAAGATCCTATGCGTTGGCCTACGATCTGTTATGTGCCTTTATAGTCGACTAAATTTAGAGAGCAGTCGACCACTGAAGGGTCGACTTGCTGATCTCTGTAAACTATTATATATATCAATCTCTGTGTGAGAGCTCAGTTAGCTAGAAGAATTAGAGAATCAAAAAGTTAGGAAAGAATTCACAGTTTATTAGTTTGTTCTTGAGTACATTGTATTTATGTTCAATCATCTGAATAAAGAGCTGTATGCTTTGCTGTTGAAGATTGCATTTGAGTAGAAGTTAACCAGGCACCACACCTGATTGCTGAGAGGGCCCCTCATCAACCAGAGGTTTCTTTCTTTTTTCTGTTGTAGTTAGTTTTGTTTCCAGTTAGTTGTATTATTTCATTTGTTTTCTGCAATGCATTTTTATTTCCAGAATTAAGTAACTAGATTGCGCATAAGGTTTGCTTTTGAATCTATTGTCAGTCATTTCATTTCCAGTTTACTGTTCAGTTTATTTCCAAGCAAATAGATAGATTGCTTTTGAATTCAGTTCTATTTATTTCTTGTCTGTTATAAGTTATCAGTTATGCAATTTAAATTTCAGTTTATTGACATGCAATGTTTTCCTTATGTTTATGAATTTGTTTAAGGTTCTGTAATTGTTGAATTTGCCTAATAATTAGGTTTACTTATTGTCTTTATGCATTAGATCTCCATCTGCACAAACTCAACTGAAGATTATATCATTTAGGTTAATTTTTATTATTTTAACTGTGCAAACTGTCATTCGGACAACCTGTTTAAACTGTCATTCAACCACTCCTTTCAGACTTACAGTTCAGTTTATCATTCAACCCTTAGTTTCATTTTTAGTGTTTTTTATGTATTTTGAGATTGTTTCCAGTTCTGTTTTGTTAATGTTTGAAGTATGCTTTGATTGAGATAGTTAGATGATAGTTTTATTTAACACTGAAATTAAAGTTAGAGTGTTTTAGGTTATGTATTAAAGTTTTATTTTTATTTTTACTTCTTTTCACCTTGAATATGTGTTAAGCTGTCTTGTGTTTTGTTCCTTGAATTTGTTTCTAATTTTTTTACTGATGTATTGTTTTGTGTTTATGCCTTTAGATTAATTTATTCCTTTCATATAATTTCAGTATTGTATATGTTATCCTTAGTATGTTTTTAGGTTGTTCCTTTTTCATTGTGTGATTCCTGAAATAGACTTGTAGGACAGAATTCAAAGACATTCCTATTAAGTTTTCTACTTGTTTCTTTCTATTTAATTTTCTTTATTAAGTTTTCTACTTGCTTATTAATTAGGTTTTCCTTACATTTTAGTTTCCAAGTTAAAGATTATTTGTTAATAGTATCATTTTTAGTTTAATAAATTATTAATTATTTAGTTTAATATTTTGTCCTGGTTTAATTAACTTAATAGTTGAATTCTTAGGATTTTGATTCGGTTTTTCATTTTGAAAGATCTTTTGATCTTTTGTTTGTTAAAATATTTCCACGACATCATAAGAACCCCTCTAACTTCGCATATATTTTGTGTCAACTCTAAGCCTACCAACCCCGGTCAATAATTAAAGATTAGGTGAATTGATTTAGACATTATAACACCCAACAAAAATCGAGGAGGTTCATGACAAACATTTCGAGGAGTACAGTCTGCATTTATTTCTTTTCGTGCTGTAAATTCTGTGCATGTTTTCCAAGGAAGATTTGGCACGAATTTCAAGGTGGAAAATCCAGCAATTGGGTTCAAATTTCGAGGCAGAAAATTGATAAGTACTGCTGATTTTATTTCTATAAATTTTACTGAAGAAAATAAAAATCTCTCACTCAGAAACAAGTTTTCCCTTAAGTATTTTATCCTGGACCATTGGTAAAAAACAACTGTGTCAATTTCATGTGTGTTTGATTGCCTGAAATTTTTTGAGTTTAAATTTTTGGTGAAAGAGAAAAATTTCTGAATTCTTTAATTTTGAAAAAGAACCTCATGTGTTTCAGTTTTAGTCAAATTTTTAATTAAAATTTGTGCATAGAGGGTTTGGGAATTAAACTATGCAGAGAAGCCAAAAGGCTTGAAACCGGGTTGGGGTTCGTGAAAAATTTTCATGGTATCAGAGCACATTAAAAATTCAAAAATTTAAACATTCAGAAAAATGGGGTTTGGAGAAAAGAAAGTCTTGAACAACATGCTTGAAGTTACAAGTTGCAGTCAAGGTATTTGGTCTTAGAGTGGAAGATAGATTAGATGGGGCTGCAAATTTTATCCCATGGAAGGCTAGAATTAGTTTGATACTTCAAGAAAATGAACTATGGGATATAGCTCATAGTACAACAGCAAATCCTGTAGTAGTACTTGCTGATGCAACAGATAAGGCAACTTTTATGAAGAGGGATATGAGGGAAAGAAGGGTTATTCTTGATGCTGTGAAGGATCATGTAATCCCTCACATTTCAGCAAAAGATCATGCATTTCAGATGTGGACAGCTTTAACAAATCTTTACCAGAGTTCGAATGAAAACAGGAAGATGGTATTGAGAGAGAAGTTGAAGAGCGTGCACATAGGTAAAGGGGAAGGCATGGCCTCATATCTTACCAAGATTACACAGGTAAGAGATGAGCTTGCAGCTGTAGGTGAGGTGGTAGGGAATGCTGATATGGTGCATACAACACTAAATGGTGTGACTCAGCAGTGGACCGTGTTTGTGCAGACTATCATTGGTAAGGAGAACATGCCCACATGGGATCGATTGTGGGATGATCTCACACAAGAGGAGACACGAAGAGGTTACTTACAGGGCAGTTCATCACATCACAGGGATGATGAGGAGAATGTTGCTTTAGCAACGAAGGGCAAGAAGAAGAAGAAGTTCAACAAAGGGTTTCAAGGATGGGGCTAAACAGCATGATGGGGAGAAGAAGAACATGAGCAAAGTGAAATGATTTGCATGTCAGAAGATGGGACACTATGCTGGACAGTGTCTGATCAAGAAGAAGAAGAAACAAAAGACAGTAGTTTCAACAGAGATTGATGAGTTTGCTGCGAGATTTGAAAGAGATTTTAGTGTTGAGAGAGCATCTTCTATCACTAGCAGGGACTTTTAAGACCACATGGAGCATTCCATGATTGTTGGGCATTCGTTGAGTACTACCACTACTTCCTCCACTTGGTACATTGATAGTGGAGCTTCGAGTCATATGACAGGTGATCATGATATGTTTTTAGATATTTCAAAGACAGACTTGGAGATGGAGGTTGTATTGGGAGATGATACAGTGGTGAGAGCAGTTGGGCGAAGGACTGTCCATTTTGAGAGGGAGTCCATGCGGCCTATGTTTCTGAGGGATGTGTTGTATGTCCCTGGGCTGAAGAAGAATATTGTTTCAGTTTCCATGATTGAGGACAGAGGCTTCAGTGTATATGTCCTTGATGGGAAAGTTCACATCTTTCCCAAGGCAGCAGGTCCATTTGATTCATGGGTGATTGGAGTCAGAGGTGGGAAACTGTACAAGCTTTTTTTCCAACCACATCATGCACTGTCACACACTCAGAGCAATAATGAGTTGTGTCAGCTATGGCACAGGAGGATGGACCATCTTCACCATCCAGCTTTGCAGATGCTGAGAGAGATGACGACAGGTATGCCTGAGTTTAGCGCAGATTCGAGTGGTGTGTGTAGAGGGTGTGCTTTAGTAAAGTACACCAAGACTGCTTTTCCAAGCAGTGATTCCAGATCAGAGGGAGTGCTTCAATTGATTCATTCATATCTGTGTGGTCCCATGTCATCTACCTCTTTGATAGGATACGAGTATTATGTCACATTCATCGATTACTTATCTAGGAAGACCTGGATCTATTTCCTTAGAAGCAGGAGATCAGAGGAAGTCTTGCTTCTATTCCAAGAGTTCAAAGCTCTTGTGGAGAACCAGACAGGAAAGAAGATCAAGGTACTTCGATCAGACAATGGGGGTGAGTATACTTCCCATACATTCGATGAGTATTGTCGGCGGGAGGGGATCAAGAGGCAGTTGACATTTCCTTACACTCCACCGCAGAATGGAGTGGCTGAAAGGAAGAACCGTTCTATAGTGGGTGCAGCTAGAGCCATGCTGCATGATCAGAGTCTTCCTTTCTTTTTATGGGAAGAGGCTTGTAGTACTGTTGTTTATGTTCTGAATAGGAGTCTGCACTGTGCATTGGGGTGCAAAACCCCTGAGGAGATGTTTACAGGGAAAGTGCTTGAGATAGGTCACTTTCGGATTTTTGGTTGCCTTACATACTCTCATGTCCCTTCTGAGAATAGGAAAAAGTTGGAGGCTACAGGTGAGCGGGGTATTTTTGTTGGTTATGATGAGACATCGAAGGCTTTTTGCATATACCTTCCTACACAAAGGAAAGTTGTGGTGAGGAGGGAGGTGGAGTTTGAGGAGGAGAAAGCCTTCAGGAGGTCTCTAGATTCCGAGATGGAGGAGCAGCAGAGTACACCACAAGTGACAGTTCAAAGTTCAGTGAGTCAACGTACAGGGTCACTAGTTTCAGGTGTGACTGGGTCACAGGTTACAGGTTCTTCAGTTTCAGGGGCTCAGTCCACAGGTACTTCTGGTACAGGGACAAGTTCACAGGTGACACCTTCAGGTGATTCGAGTTCTCGTGGTACAGGTTCAGGTGCACCAGGGACAGGTTCTCAGGTTGTTGGTACTTCTTCAGGGAGACAAATGTCTGATGAGGATGTAGAGGAGAGTCTGAAACAAGATGCTTCTTCCAAGAAATGTAAGCCAAGTTGGCTTAAGGAGCTTGTGAAGGAAGCAGAGGAGTCTATTGGACCACCCAAGAGGGAGGTTAGAGAGAGCAGGGCACCTGAGAGGTTTTCCAATTATATGGCACAAGTGACTAGGCTTCTGTACACCAGGTTTGGAGAGATGCCATGATGGAAGAGTACAACTCCATCATGAAGAATGGGGTGTGAGAAGTGGTTCTGAGACCAGAGGGGAAGTCAGTTGTGACTTCCAAGTGGCTTTACAAGATAAAGCATGCTGCAAATGGCAGTATTGAGAAGTTCAAAGCTTGTTTTGTTGCGTGTGGGTTCTCACAGGTTGAGGGAGTTGACTATGATGAGACCTTTGCACCAGTGGCCAGATTTTCTTCGATCAGGGCAGTGATCTCAGTCGTGGCAGAGATGGGTTGGAAGATGCATCAGATGGATGTGAAAACTACTTTTCTCAATGGTTTTTTACAGGAGGAGGTGTATCTGGAGCAGCCACAGGGCTTTGAGGTGCGTGAGAGAGATTCTCATGTTTGCAGGATGAAAAAGGCCTTGTATGGTCTGAAGCAAGCCCCTCGGGCTTGGTATTCTAGGATCGATTTCCACTTTCTTTCGATTGGGTTTCAGGCCAACCTATACTACATTGTGGTTGGTGGTGTTCCACTTATTCTTCTACTGTATGTTGATCACTTGTTCATTACTGGGGGAGAGCACTTGATTGATGCGTGCAAGAAGGATCTTACTTCAAAGTTCGAGATGACTGACCTTGAATTGATGCACTATTATTTGGGGATGGAGGTTTGGCAGGAGGATGGACATGTTTTCTTGGGGCAAGGAAAATACACTACAGATGTTCTGAAGATATTTCAGATGATTGATTGCAAACTTATGTCTATACCCATGATCACCAATTGGGCGGAGCTTCATGCTTCAAAGGGAGAGTTGGTGGACCCTACTCTTTATCGTCAACTTATTGGTTCATTGATGTATCTGGTCAACACCAGACCAGATATGAGTTTTGCAGTGAACACTCTCAGTCAGTTCATGGTGGAGCCCAGGAGAGTGCATTGGACTGCTACAAAACACATATTGAGATATCTTGCAGGTACAAATGGTTATGGATTGGATTATAGGAGATTTGGTGGAGGGGGATTGGTTGGCTATACAGATTCAGATTGGGCAGGTAGTGTTTTGGACCGGAAGAGCACTTCAGGTTGTTGCTTCAGCTTGGGTTCGGTAGGTGTGCGTGGTTCAGAAGGAAGCAAAAGTCCGTGGCATTGAGTTCTGCTAAGGTTGAGTATATGGCAGCCAATCAAGCTAGTTGTGAGGCTTTGTGGCTTCGCAAGTTGATGGTGGACTTATTTGGTCTGGAGCTGAGTCCTACAGTTATACAGCCTGATAATCGGAGTTTCATCAAGCTCTCTAAGAATCCAGTATTTCATGATAGGTCAAAGCACATAGAGATCATATATCACTTTATCATAGACTATGTTCAGAGTGGGGTTGTTCAGTTGCAGTGTGTTTCGACAAATGAGCAGGTGGCTGACATTCTCACGAAGGCTTTGGGTAGAGGTAAGCATGTCTACTTCAAAGACAAGTTGGGAGTGGTGAAAAACACCTTCCTCGGTAAGAGGGAGTGTTGAAAAGTTACCTAGGAAGTGTTTTTCCACCTAGACTTTCCTTGGGGTGGATAAGGGCACTTAAGTTGTGACTCCTAGTCAATGTGCATTTAATGAAGTGAGAAGTACTTTATAATTTTAAAGTGACTTTATTAAAAAGACTAAGTCATGGTTTTCCTAAGTTCACATTTAAATAAAGTTAAGTGAGTGATTAAATAGAAAGGGGTTGTTCTAACTTTATTAAATGACATGAGGTGCACTAAATGTCATTTAATTAATATTTAATGGAGCATTTAATGTGAACCCTTCATTTAATCTAATCTTGACCATTAGATTGACAGGGAAGTTACCATGAACAAAAAGGACTAGGGCAAGGCAAAAGTTCATTCATTGTGATCATTTTCCAAAATAGATTTTTGGAGGAAAAGAAAGAGAGAATGCGGGTTTGAAGTGATTTTAAACCAAGGGAGAGAATTTGCAAAAATTGAAGAAGATTTTGTTGGGCACCTTTCCCAAGAGAAAAATCAATTTGCAAGCACAAATTTCAAGAAGAAATTTAATGCACAAAAATCGAGGAGAGGGTTGCATGAATTTCGAGAAGGCACATAATTCGAGGTGAAGTACAGCTGCTCGTTTTTCGATATCTGTACAACTGTACAACAACACATAAATCGAGGTGTACGGAGTGTCAGAACCATATAGTACAACCTACACAATTTTCGAGGAGATTCAGCACAAAAATCGAGGAGGTTCATGACACAGATTTTGAGGAGTATGATCTGCATTTATTTATGTCCGTACAGTAAATTTTGGGCACGTTTTCCAGGGTAGATTTGGCACAAATTTCGAGGTGAAAAATTCAGCAGTTGGGATCAAATTCCGAGGCAGAAAATTGATAAGTACTGTTAATTTTATTTTTGTAAATTTTACTGAAGAAAATAAAAATCTCTCTCACTCAGAAACAATTTTTCCCTTGGGGGTTTTATCCTAGACCATTGGTAAAAAACAACTGTGTCAATTTCATGTGTGTTTGATTGCCTGGAATTTTTTGAGTTTAATTTTTTGGTGAAAGAGAAGAATTTCTGAATTCTTTAATTTTGAAAAGGAACCTCATGTGTTTCAATTTCAGTCAAATTTTTAATTAAAATTTGTGTATAGAGGGTTTGGGCATTAAACTATGTAGAGAAGCCAAAAGGCTTGAAACCGGGTTGGGGTTTGTGAAAAACTTTCAGTTATCTTGGCACACTTCTCTAGAGAGCATTGCCTACTCAAAGATTATTATATTATTTCCTTTGTCAAAGTAGTTGTTCATGCATATTCTTCAAAAGTTAGTCAAAGGTTATTATATGGGTTGTTGACTCACCCTTCCTTGCACACATGGGAGGTCGTTACACACTGACAACCATGCTATGAGTTGGTTAAGGATGCATCCTAGCTTTGAGGAGTTTCTTGGAGCCACACGTACCTCTCAAAGGGTTTTCTTGCACATTTATTGAGGACATGATGCTTGGAGAACACTATTTTATTGTTTGATGAGGGTTTGCTTGGTCAAAACCCTAATTCATCTAACCTTGTAGCCATTTGTCACACACAAATCATTCTTGAAGGATGCACTAGTGGAGGATTATTTTAGTTTATCTTTTTCCATTAGAGGCAATTCTTTATCATTTCTTGGATAGGTTGAGATATGGTCCACCAATTTGAATAAGACAAATGGCTAAACCATTTCATTATTTTACTATTGTTGACTTGTCTCATGGAGTTGGTTACAAGAGATTATTATTATATTGTTTTTCTCAGAGATAAGGATCTATATTTTATTAATTGTTCTTGGAGAAGCAAGTGGATCTCAACAACTCATTGTTATCTTTAATAAGGATAATCCGTAAATGATAGGCTCATAGTTTGTGCGTTTCCCAACATGGATCCCTAAAGATTGATAGTCTTGACTCCCTCAACTCTTTGCAAAAAGAATGAGTATTGTGAGACAAGAAACAATAGTAGCTCTCAATATTTTTAAATCTGATTGACTTGTTACTCATATTTATGCTTAGACTCCCCTTCAATTGATGATGATGATCTTCATATACACACATAAACTATAAAGGGAAACTAGACCACCTTTGGAATATGTCCACTTATTGATAAGCATGCCTATCTATCTCTCATGTTCCAAGTGCACAAAGTTATGGAATTCCAATAGATGTATACGAAGTGTGACCAAATGGAGCATAACAAGAACATCCCACATAAACGACAATGGAGGGAACAATGTAACCCACCCTGACTAGCTACTTAAAATTTGATCAATCCAAGCCATAGTTGTCAGTTCAACTACACATATAGTCCTCCCAACCACTATTATGCCCATCCATGTGAGGAATTGATCCCTCCATGAAGGAATTGGTCCACTTGTGAATTGGATTAGCTAACAAAAGATGTGTATGGTATTGGACAGTAGCAAATAAGCGAATCACTTGGAAAAACAATAGTGAGGATGTGTACAACACAACAATGAGAGAAACTGGCCCAACAATGGAAGCATTTACCAGTTGGTAAGATAAATTGATTGAAAAGAGGGGAAATTGACCACAAAATGGTAGCATACAGTATTGGAAAGGTCAAATTCCTAGAAAATAAGTGAATGCTCAACAATGAAGCTAATTTACCCAACAATGAAGTGCACAATCCACAAGTGAGGAATATGTTACCAACTATTTTGTACCATAGTTGAGCTGCCATTTGATGAACATGGTCAATGTTCATATCCAGTGCAGTGGAGGTTCAGAATGTTTTGCCTAGCCAATTTTGGCAAGTCATTTTTATTTTTATGATGAAATGACCATGCCCCATGGGGTTTTTGTAATAAAGTGCGCTAGTAGGGGTTTTGAGTGGCTCGGTCCCCTAAGACGTAGATTTCAACTAAGGTATTCCAGGAAGTTTTTTCCCTTGTCGATTATGCTTTGCCTATAGCCGAGTATAATCGATGATTTTTTCTTCTGCTTCCTCCAAAGCTAGAATGCCCGATTTTGAAATTTGGGCCTTGGGGGGTTATTAGAGTCCAACTAGTAAATATGAACCTACTAGACACTATTGGTATGTTTTATGGTCATTTCCTAAGCCCCAGGAAGCTTTAAAAATTTGTCAATTTTTTTTTTACCGGTGGCGTTGAGTTTTATATTTTTATATTTTTTGACTATAGAGAATTAATAAAAATTTTCAATTAATTAAACCATTATGAACATGGTTTAATTGAAAAAATTCAATTTGTAATAATTAAGTGGTCTGGGGGTGTTTTTGGCAAATAAACACTTCATTTCTAAGCCAAAACACTCATTTAACCCCTAGACACACTTATCCTAAGTTTCAGACTATTATTTGGCCTTGAAATTAATATTTTCTCAAAAAACCCAAAAAAGGGAAATATTAATTAAAATAATAAATTGGAGAAAATCAAAATATCTCCAAAAAAGGCCAAATTGAATCAAATAAAAGGCTAATTAGCTCGAAACTGAGCATTAAAGATGATTCCAATCAGTTTCAGATCAAGATTGGAGCTCCGGTAGTTAGCTTCCAGTCAGGAAATTCGCCCTCCTTGGTTAAAACTCGATTTGGGTTAGAGTGTTGATTATCTATTGGTCTGGTGATGGAACCGAGGGAGATTGAGCCACCTCAACCCCCCCTCATCAGTGCAACTCAGTCTGCACCTAGCCTCAGCTTTAGTTCAGCACCCAGTTGATTTCCAATGAATTCCTCTTCATGATTGCGCCTCCTCTCCTTAGGGTGACGTTTTTTCATGTGTGAGGGTGCTATTGGTTGGGAGGAGATCCCAATGAGAGGAGTGGGGGCGCCTTTCCTAGGTGGAGGCCACCTCCCCACTCCTACCTTCTAGATCTTGCAGTTTAACTCAGTTCATCAGTGCCGAGCTCAGTCAGTCAAGAGTTTCACCCTGGTGTTACTCTTAGTTCGGATTTATGGTCTTAATCCCTATCTTTCTTTTCTATTTGTATAAATAAGAGTCTCTTCTGCCCATTTGCATATGGAGAAATTGCAAGAGAACTCTGCCAAGATTGTAACCGAGATTTGATAACGGAATAAAGTGACTTTGGAGGTCTATGTGTGGGTTATTTGCATGTGGTTTTCACCTTGCGAGGTGATATTGTTCTCAACCTTCTCTTTATTTTAATTAATGTTTGATCAATTTTAGCTCATGAAGGCTATCAATCTAGCACGGTAGGGTAGTCATTTAAAGTTTTAATTTGATTATCTATGCAATTTTCATTATATATTTGAAGCGGGCAGGAAGTAGTCGGTTATACTAGTGCCTTTCAATATCTATTTTGATTATTACATCCTAGCATTTGATCACTTTATTTGTAATGAGTTGTGTTGGTTTCAAGAATTGTCGAGAGAGGAGGGGTTGAAGTTCAACTGGTTTCTCATCAAGGGTTTTTTAACTTCATACTTTCACCATGCAGGTTCTTCAAAATAAATTAATTCAGCATAAAAAAACATACGACTAAAAAGGGGCTCTTTCTTACCTCTATTAATCAAACTTTAAAAAATATTTTCCTTTGGTTGTAATATCCCCACATCCTTCTTCTTCTTCCCTCTCTTTGTCCTCTTATCCATCTCTTCTTTCCTTTTTTTGGTTTGCTTCTTTTGCCTTCACTCTTTTGTCTTTTTTCTCCTCTATTTTCCTCTGTCTTATTGGTTTTTACCATGTTTTTCCTTGTTTTTTTCCCTCTTTTTCTCCAGTCTTTGCTGCCCTCTTTCTCCTTTTATATGCATGCCTTTTACTTCATCATGTTTCTTGCTCTTTGATTAATTATCTTAAAAAGAACCCAGAGACTTTTGAACCTATCATAAGACAAGTCAAGAGGACTCTCTATGGGAGAGCACTTGCATTGCATTCACATCATAGATTAGATAAGACTCTTGAATCTCACCATAAGGTGGATCAAGAGCACTCTCTGTCGGAGAGCTTTGTTTGTTAATAAAATTTGCAACTCTTCATCCCCTAAAATTGGAATTTACCATTTTATAGTGTGTATGCTCTACCCGTTCGGGATACCCAGAAGCACTGTAGCTATTTGATTCCAATTTCACACTTAATAAAATTTACCACCTCGCATTGAGCGCAATATTCTAAGTGGGAAAATCTTTACTGTGGACACTGGGTAGCTTTCCTTGTTTGCAGTGGTGGTTGGAAAGTTATCGAACGCCTCGCTGCAAATCGAAGGATCCAAT
This sequence comes from Pseudotsuga menziesii, assembly GCA_001517045.1. Taxonomy (NCBI): domain Eukaryota; kingdom Viridiplantae; phylum Streptophyta; class Pinopsida; order Pinales; family Pinaceae; genus Pseudotsuga; species Pseudotsuga menziesii. Next base: position 32,730 of record LPNX010724096.1, read on the forward strand.
GTGTCTTCGAACAAGGCCACTTAGAATATTTTCGGTAATTCTCCTTGCCTAATCAACACGATCATTCATAAAACGTACAATAAAATTTGACCAAATACATTTGCAAAACGATCTCACAAACATTAGAGACTTACATTTTTAGCATCATGACTCCATTTTAAGCATTGGTCTATTTATTCTTGCATCATTTTGTTTGGACCATTTGTCCATTTATTTCTAAGTTATTTATGCGTGGATGCCTCAATATCTGTCTTATTATTCATCTCATGTTTTGCAAATAGCAACGTGGATTGCGTAATTGGTCTTTTTTTGTGTATATAAAAACTCCTAAACAACACTAATTCTCACCATTCATCTAAGAACACTTTAAAACAAAAATCCTTAGACAACCTTTTTAGGGACTACCCCCCTTGGCTTCGTTAGGAGTTAGCCTAAACGGAAGAGCTGGGATCAGGTGACAACACCTGGCTCTTTGCTTGCCCCCAAGGCCACACCTTTCCCGCTTAGGGAAACAACAACCCAAAATATTTCTGCTGACGGTGTGCATTCGGTGGACAACAGAATAAAACACCCATAAATGAAAGGGAAATGCCCAACAATGTAATTATCCCAACTAGCAAGCCTATACTCTACAAGACATGGTATGCATGGCCTTGGGGTAAGAGATAACACTCAACAATAAAATGAACTTACCCAAAAAATCAAAGAATGGTCCAGGGATAGAGAAATTTGTTCAACAGTCCATAAGAGACATAAAACCCAATAAAACTAATTTGGGAACTTGCTACATAAATGCAACAGTTCCGAGATGGCATCCATTGATCTCTAATATTGGATAAACATCCCATGGTAGGAGGAAAACCACTTTTGGAACTTCCATTAGATAGGAGAAACCAAGACTACAATAAAACCTATGCTTTTCATTAAAAAAATATTCAACTCTCTTAGCAAAACCACCAACTAGAAGCCGCTGGAAACACACACAGGAGCTCCATTAAAATACATATGAAAGTTAATTCACGAAATAAATAGCACCTAGAGGAAAACATAGCACATTGGAGACCTTATTTACCTTATAAACCCAAATGGGAAAACTAACATTCAATGGCTTTTCCCTGGCTCTTTATTCCTCGATATAGGTAGGTTATTGTACCCTCTGGTTCTCTAGTTCATCTTCTTTCTGTACATGTGAACTTGGATAACATTTAGTCCCACTCTTAGCCAAATAACCCCTCTTTCTTTGTGGGTAAATGGTAAATAGGAGGATAGCTTAGTTTGGCAGTAGATAGAAGGCAAGTGTCCCTAACCCTTTAGGTTCCCCATGTCCATTAAGGTCCTCCTCGTTGTCTTTTCTTTCAATTACATTTGAAGAAGTGCCACATGTTTTTAATTTTTAAATTTTTTTTCAATACATTTCCTTTCACTTTTATGTTTCTCATGCTAACCTTAGAGTTCTATATTAATACAAGATTGGATGAGCATCAAAAGGATTGACTGCTCCCAAGGTGGATAGAAGGGACTTTCTCTGCACTAAATAATTTTTAGAACTTCCCAAGTAGACAAGGTCACAAGTGATTGATCCAAGCCATCCACAAAACCATAGTTGTGGGTAGCTCTAGCATTTTGGTTATTTGTCATGCAACATTAAGGTATTTTGGGTACCTTCGGGGTAGGGTCATTGTTGGGTCACAAGATATGCAATGGTCCTTTAGTAGAGTTGGATCTTTGTCCTTCTAAAAAATGACAGGTTCTATTGGTATGTCATATTGATGATCATGGGTTTGGATATTGATGTCGACGAATTCCATGAAGATGTTATAGAAAGAAGGATTACCAAGAGTGGCTGCAATAGATAGTCTATTAGGTTGAGGGACTATCAGCTAAGTTATTACTTATCCTTGCTGAGGGAAGGGGTTTTGCAACACCATAGGTTAAGTGGTGGGAGGAGGGGTTGGATGAGTACTATATTACCCTAGAGGGGTGTTGGTAGGCTCACATTTATTAGTCTCATCATATAACGGATGTGCTCCAATAAAGTGTGGGCAATGATGGATGAAATCCCATAAAATCTATGAAAAGAACAAAATAATAATTGAAGACTCTTACCTTTCTTAGGGATTTTATTGGGATATTGATTTGTGGGGTTTGAATTACCCCCAGTATTGGAAGGGGGGTTAGGGAGATTGCCCCCAGCCTACAAGTTTTGGTTGTTGCACAATTTAATGCAATGTGGGTACGTTGGGTACGAGTATCCGATACAACTAGAAGCTTCACCCAAATTTGTAGGAAATGACAGGTTGGGAGCGACATTAATATATATTAAATATATATATAAAATATATATAAAAAATAAACCACAAAAATAAAAAACTGATATAGAATATAATCAATTAATTTCTTAACTAAAAGACTACTTTATCCTCCTAGGCCTCTAGTAGTGGTATGTGCTCAATCTTTTTAAATTTGCTCACACCCCTATGTACATAGTCAAAGATACATAGATTGAGTTTATGTGACATTAACTCAAACCTTTACTAACTATGCATATGAATCTAGTCCCATGGTATGTTTTGTAAATTTGACCTACAACTTCAACCCATTTTATGAATTTGTAAAGGAAATTTGCATATTTGTAGATATACGAACTGCCAATAGATTCATAAACCACATGAGACAATTTTTTTCTTTTTTTTTTCCAACCCCATCTCTATTATTGCTCCCAAGAGTGGTCAGTACTTGGGTGCCTCTACATTTTTTAGATGGTAACCACTACTTATTTCTCATGTGATGAACTTATTGTTTCAACTAACATCAAACTTTCAAAGTCCTTAGCATTTTTTAGTTTTATGTTGTTGATGATCCTAAGTTACTATAGATCAATCAATAGGTATAATTAAAGCTAGCTATAAACATTTAAAACATGAATTAGAGTTTTTCAATATCTTAGTATTGGTGTAGAAAGATCTATGTTTACTCACTTAAGTACACTCGCAGCTTATATTTTGAGTGTGACTAGATCTAAACAACTAAGAAGTGCGAGCCTTCTTAATGTATTGCCCCCATTTTGACCGTTGTTATAAATATTGGCTTGTAATGTAAATGTTGTATGTATGCGATGTATAAATCCTAGCGAGGAGCTCAAGGCCAAGGCCTTGCTAGTGAATGATCGGTTTATAGTGGCTAGTATTATGTATTTGCAACCATGGAAGTTGTAAAAGCATGTGAATAATTGTATAATGCAAATAAAATGTTCAAGGTTAGCTATGGAGGAAACATGAATGAGGGGCTATGATACCCATTAGGGAGAGGTGAGGGGGTTGCGGGATTCCAATCCAACATTGCCAAATGTCACCTTGAGAACCCCTATGCCATAAATGGCAAGTAGCTGCCCAAATACACTTCCATAACTATTCTTAAATGCTGATGTAAGAGGGTAGCTTTGGAACCAACTCAAGAGTTTAAGGAAACTTGCAAGAAGAGTGTTGTGATGGGTATGAAAGATTATTAAATTAGATTACTTGACCCATAAGTCAAGTCTCTCATGGAAATTTGTTCCATCATCACCACACAAAAAAATGTAAGACGAAGGGGAAGAAGAAAAAACACCCCTCACATTCAAACACACGCATCCACTTGAGCTCTACGCATAGGAAGAACCAGAGCTTCCCAAGCGTAACATGGGTGAACCACACACACGTCTGATAGCAGCGGAGGTAGCTGGACTAGTAATTTTGGATGATCAACTGGTAAATTGGGTTGCATGATTGAACTCAGTGTGGTTTTGGAGTGATAAACCAACAGAATCGTGAGTTAGGGAGAATGCAAGGGTGGAATGGCTTGATAAACCCAGTGAAGGCGATAATATCTGAGATTTAGCAGTTGAAACCTTTCTATGCCCACCCTGAATAGCACTGGAGGGAAGGGGTGCCTAAGGGATTGTGCAACAGTAAAGGGGGCCTTTCTTGTGTTGGGTGTGGTAGGTATTGTGGGTATGACTAGCTGAACTAAGTGAGATTCATGTAGCCTTGTGGTTCGGCTCACTGGTTTAGCATTTCCTTTTCTTGACTCCTTGCATGCTTGATAAACCTAGTAGGATACTGGCTTAGCATGAGTGAATGTGGTATTGGCTGAAAGTGAGTTTGTCTAGTTCCTCCCTAGTGGTTATCATTGTTAGTTTTTCACAGTTTAATTCAATATGATCTAGGATCTTATCTGAGAGAATAACAAGCACAGCAATAATCACAAGAGGTAAGAGACACAAAGATTTTCCTCGGGGAAACCATAAAGGAGAAAACTCTGCAACTTCCTCAGAGATAGAATGAGCACTAGTAACAAAAGTAAAACCCAAAAGAATAAAGATGATCTTCGACAACTGCTCTCTCTCTCACTTGTGCAAGCTAGTCCTCTCTCTCTCATGTGCTATTGATGAGTGAGTGTGTGTGTAAAATAGAGAGTCACACTCTCTATTTATACATTTTTTCCACTTGACATTTTCCCTACAAGGCCGACTTCTCTAGGAGAATCTAATAACCCTAATATGACTTAACTGAGGGGTCTAATGCCCCGACATACAATGGAGGGTTAACCTCAATGACTTTACATGACTTAATTACATTAATGACTCTCCCGATTGGAGGAACAAACATCTTCGTCGGGGTACAATGAAATACAATATGAAATGTACAAGTGAATATCTTCCGAAGTTACATTTACATTAACACTCCCTCTTAACTAGGAAGGTATTCTCTTGACACAAACATCAATACATATAGGCACAAGTATTCAACGCTGGATCATCAGCGTCACTGCTGCTGTTGTTCTCATCATCTCGAACAAGTGGTGCAATCTCTCGAATCTACTCGTCATAGGAAGTTCTACAGAGCCAGCCCTTTTTCATGCTGGATGTAGGCCTAGCCTCCATGTAGGTCTTTATCATCTTTGCGAGCAAGCCATCAAGTAGGTACATCTCAGGACTTATTATATGCCTCTTGCAAAACATGTAGGATCTCCCAGGAATGATTATATGGCACCGCAAAACCTGTGTACCCTACTGTTACCTCATCATCTTCAGATCATCTCATCGTCACACGGAGCACAACCCAGATACACATAACACAACACTTACATCCACCGACATGGGAGGACCAACCTACTACCATCCAGGAAAGGCTCAACAATTACATCAACAACCATGGGAGGACTTGTTGCCAACTTATTTGTACCATAGTTGGGTTACCTGAGGAGCCGCCATTTGACAAACATGAAAAATGTTTGTTTCCAGTGTATCAGATGATCTACCTTTATGCCTAGCCAGTTTTGGCTAGTCAGTTTTTGTTTTGAATAATTATGACCATGGCTCCGCGGGGTTTGTAATAAAATGTGCTAGTAGGGTGTTTTGAGTGATTCGGTTTCTTAAGACGTAGAATTTCAACTAAAGTATTCCAGGGAGTTTTTTGCCTTTGACAATTATGCTTTGTCTATAGCCAAGTATAATTGACGAGGTTTTCTCCCGCTTTCTCTAAAGCTGGAATGCCCGATTTTGAATTCTGGGCCTTGGGGGGTTATTAGAGCCCAACTGAGTATGTATAAACGTACTAGACATTATTAGAATAGACTATGGTCATATCCTAAGTCAGTAGGACCCTCGGAAAAAACTCCGAAATTTTTTTATAGGACGCGTCAAATTTTTAATTTTTTAATTTTTCCTAAGTTTTTAATTAAATGTTTCCATAATTAAAATGGAAAAATTCAATTTGTAATAAGTCGGCCATCTAGGATCCGTTTTCAGTGATTGAAGGCTCTAACCTTAAGCCAAAAATCATTCATGATCAGCCAACCAGCTAGCTCCAAGTTTCAGATCATCATTCAACCACATAACTCATAATTTCTCAAAAAATTCAGTTTTGGAGAAATTATTGATTAAATAATAAAAATGATTATTTTGGAGAAAATCCAAATCTCTCCAAATTAATCCGAATTGAACAAAATGAAATGCAGAATGACATGGCATCGAGCATTAATGATGATTGGAGTTAACACAAATCGGCTTCAGTCAGCATTCAGTGAGCATTGAGTCCTCAGCCACTTAGCCAACTCGCCTCCTTCAGTGGTGACCACGTTTGGGTGAGGTGGAGATTGTTCATTGGCTCGATGATTCATTCAAGGTTGAAGTGAGACATGTGTCAGTGGGTTCTAGGTATTGGCTCCTCCATACCTAGCCTCTGGACTCTACCAAGCCTTCACGCCTACCTCCTTTTATCCTCATGTGTGCAACCCTCAGGCCTCACATCTTTGGTTTGCAGGCTCACGCTATTGAGGTTGGGTGGCTCATTTTTTATGGAGATATATTGGTAAGGGTTGGGAGTGGGGCACCTTGCCTGGGTGGAGGCCTCCCCTCACTCCTACCCTCATTACCTTTAGGTTTGGCTCATTAGCGTGGCTAGATTTCTAGGATTTGCGCCCTCCCTGCGTGGTGTGGTGTTAGGGTTTAGGCACTCTTTCATTGTATAAATAGAGGCTCTTTTAGCTCTATTGAGATGGACTTTTGGGGCATAGAAACTCTACAAAAATTCTAATCTGTATTTTATTGAATAAAGCTTTTCGACTTTGGAGGTCTATGTAATTGTTTCTTCATTGGTGGATGTGTCTATTATGAGGTGATATCTTCCCTTGCTTTCAATTTGTTACTCATGTGTTGAATCAAATAGCTAGCTTTAGAAGTTTATTGTTAGAACATAAGATCTTCCATTTGCAGCTGTCAAGTTGGATTATTATGCAACGTTTATCGTAATCTAGATGAGTACAAGTATTCAGTTATATGAAATATTGATCTTGGTTTAAATATTCATAGCATACTAGTTATTTTGTTTGATCTCACTGGGTTTTGAGTTTGATTGTCTTAATAGATCTTGCCATTTGGAGAAGGGTGCGAGCTCAGTTGCATCAATCTCATCGTCATCATCATAAGAACCTTCTAACATTGTTGTCTTTCAGGACCTACAGAGTTGGGTTTTTTCTAAGAGGAAAAACACAAGGAGATCTTACTCCAAAGCTCCATCTTCAAATTTCGAATCTATCTTTTCTTTGGTTACCAGTTACTTTAGGAAGCCCTAGTTTACTTTTTTCCACCCTTTGGCTTCCCTTCCATTGCCTTGTTTGGCTTGCTTTTCCTCTTTCTCTTTCGCTGTCCTCTTTTTCCTCTTTCTTCTCGTAGTTCGCTGCCCTCTTTTTGTTAGTTTGCAGCCCTCTTTTTGCCTTTTGAACAGCCCCCTTTTATCCTTTTCTCTCTCCCATTTCATGGCCTTTTGTCCTCTCTCTTTCCTCCTCTTTCATCGTAGAACTTTACCCCCTTGTTAAGTGTTGGTTTGTAGTTTTATTTCTTTTGATTTTTGATTAACATATAATGTTTGAAGTGTTTAAAGCTCTTACTTTCAGGAAGAATCGAGAAAAGCCCAAAGGCAAAGGGCAAGCAAGGAAGCAAGCAAAGAACACAAAAAGACAAAATATTTCCCTCTTTTTTCCATCCCTTTCTCACCTTGTTCTCTCAAGAAAAGTCGAAGGCAGAGTCAAAGAAAGCATTGTAAAAAAGATAATAAAAAGCAAGTGGGATTAAGGCTCCCACGCCTCTCTTCCCCCATTTGGGGGAAGCTTGTTTCGTCCCTTTTCATGTTTGCATACTTGTAGAATAAATGCTTAGAATAGAATAGGGAAAGGTAGTTTATTTTTGAAAAGTTCATCTTTCATAAAGTAGGAAAGAGAAAAAGTTTCCTATTTCATTACTTAGTTAGGTCAGGTTTTGTTTCTTTGATATAATATTGCAAAACCTAAAAAGAATCAAAATCTCTTGAATCTCACCATAAGGTGGATCAAGAGTGCTCTCTGTCGGAAAGTTGATTTTGTTTTACTTACCCCCATGCTCTCCCGATTAAGGCCTAAAAACCTGAAAGAGATTCTTGGGTAGATTAGTTCTTGTAATTTTTCTTGAGTTTAATTAATTAATTGCTAAAGTCTCTTGAACTTGCCGTAATCCAAGTCAAGAGCACTCTCTATCGGAGAGCATTTCCATTGCATACCCTTGCATCAAGCATATAGTTTAGCTAAGTCTCTTGAACTGTTGTCATAAGAAAAAGTCAAGAGCGCTCTTTGTCAGAGAGTTTTAATTAATTTACTTAATAAAATTTTGCAACTCACATTCCCCTAATTAATTTACTTCGTTGATTATCCTTCACCTAGTATGCTCTACCGACTTTCGAATTGGGCTCGTACTCAGAACGGTGAACGGACTTGCTAAGTTCGCAAATAAAAACACAATAAAATTTTTACCCATAACCAACGCACCAACGTTGTAGAAAATCTCCTAAGTTTTTTTTAGTAAAGGCGTCGGAACTCCCCGTTGTCTAGGGTCTGAACTAGCTAGTCAATCTTCGCGATACCAGCCAGAGATACTGGGCGGGCTGTCATGTCTCCAACGGATTACCTTGGAATATTTTCCCGGCTATTGAAACCTTTCGCTGAAGCCCTAAACAAGACCATCTAAAAACTTTAAAATTAACCAAGATTAAGCGCAATAAACATTCACTGGCATTATTTTGAGGTTCACATCATCTTTACGATCAAATCATCTCTGATAAGTTGACTCCATAGCCACTGGTTCTTTCTTCTATTGATAATCTGGGCCATTTGTCCATTGGATATTTTGATTAAAAGTTTATATCTGTGAATGCTTTACCATTTTGTGAGTTCTCAAATTATTGTCTATCTTCTAATTCTTGTGATAGCGACGTGGATTGCTTTGTCTTGTGTTCAGAATTCATAATAAATAAACATATTTCATCATAATAACTCTTAAACAACACCCATCCGCATCCAAATATCAAAAACTTAACTTAAACATTGAGCCATAGAAAACTCTTTGTTAGGGAATACCCCCCTTGGCTTCGTTAGGAGTTAGCCTAAACGAAGGAGCTAGGAGTAGGTGACAATACCTGTCTCTATGCTTGCCCCCAAGGTCACACCTCTCCCACTTTCCTAAGTGAGGAGACAGCTTTCGGAAAATTTTTGCTGCTGGTGTGCAATCGGCAGACAACAGGACTAACCTACCACCATGTCGGAAAAGCTTCAACAATTACATCAACCACAATGGGAGGACTAACCTACCACCATGTCGGAAAAGATCGGCAATTACATCAACGACCATGGGAGGGCTAACCTACCACCATGTCGAAAAAGCCTGGCAGTTACATCAACGACCATGGGAGGACTAACCTACCACCATGTCGGGAAAACCTATGTGCATATGTATCTTCCAGACTCATCATTTCCCCTTAGAAGGAACCTCGATCTGAGGTACACCAAGCTTCTCTCTGAAGTATTCAAACTTCGCTCTAGCTAGCGGCTTAGTCAATACATCCGCTATCTGCTCGTCCATCACAACATACTGGAGCTTCACTGTTCCCCTCTGCACCATATCCCTAATATAGTGATACTTGATCTTGAAGTTCTTCGATTTGTCATGGAACACCGGGTTCTCAGACAACTTCACACAACTCTGGTTGTTGCAATATATACAAGTAGCATCCAACTGGAGATCAAACAAATAAGATAGTAGCTTCCTCGGCCATACTGCCTCACAACTAGCCGAACAAGCTGCGACATACTCTGCTTCGGCTGTACTCAGTGCCATGCAGGACTGCTTCCTACTAAACCAAGAGATCACACCTGATCCCATACTGAAGTAGCACCTCGAAGTGCTCTTCCTATCAATGGTAGTTCCTGCCCAATCCGAATCCACATAACCCTCCAGGTTAATCTTTTGATTCACATCATACTTGAGCCCATAATCAACTATACCCTTCAGCTACCTCAGAATATGCTTTGCGAAAATCAAGTGATCATGTCTCGGATCCGTTAGGAACTGGCTCAATGTGTTCACAGCAAAGCAAATATATGGTCTCGTATTCGTTAGGTACATCAAGGATACATCGTGGCATCAACTGACTCTGATGAAACATCACTCAATAGCTTCAGGTTTGATGCTATAGGTGTGGCCATAGCCTTGCAGTCCATCATCCCGAACCTCTTCAAGATCCCCACTACATACCTCCCTTGTCCAAGGAAGATTCCATCCATACTCTACCACACCTCCGTGCCTAGAAAGTAGTGCATCATACCCAAGTCCTTCATCTCGAACTCACCAGCTAGCTTCCTCTTTGTGTCAGCAATCAACCCATCCTCACTTGTCACAAACAGGTCATCTACATATAGTAGAAGTATCACTGGGTTCCCTTCCTCAACCTTGTAGTAAAGGTTGGAATCTGCTTTACTCCTGGTAAAGCCCAAACTAGTTGTTGTCACCTTTCACACACCTAGGGGGAACGTGGCAGAAATCTTCAAGCCACTCGGTGTGTCCTTGGGGGAAAGTCTCGAGTCAAGGCTGTTAGCTTGTTCTTGACTCTTCCGTTTAGGCTCAACTCCTAACGAAGCCAAGGGGGGTAGACCCTATTAAGTTACTAAGGCTAATTACTTTAGTATGATGGTATTAAAGTGAATAAGTTGCTAAGGAGTTTGAAATTAACAATTGAGAACCACATATAACAAGATGAAGAATAAACACAAGTAAACACAATGCTGACACACAATATATATATCAAAAGAAGTAAACAAATACACAATGCCTTAAAATGGAGTCGCAAAATGATTAAATGTGCTTGGAGTGAATGTTTTGCAATTGTCTCTTGGTACGTTTTAAGTTAATATGAAAAATGAACGGATTAAATTAGGCAAGGGGGGACTCCAGATATACCTGAGGGGTACTTGGAGTATGTCCAAAAATAAAACCTTCACGGCTACCCACAAGGTGTTTGTGGGCTGGATGGAGTCTCGGAGACTGTGTTCATAATACACCCGTTAGGGTGTAACAGAGATCGACGCCTCGAGGTCACTTTCTAGTTGTTCCCACTCCTTTGGGTATTTTGCCACTGCTTACGGTTTGTTCGAGGCGTTGGATTTTCGCCTGATGGTGGTTAATTGGGGAAAGTGAAACCGAATTAATCTAGTCACTCACGTTGCTTTTGATGCAGCTTGACTGATCGGACGAACTGCAGCCAAAACACAGAGCATACACACCGAAGTCTTTGTAATTTTTAGTAAATTTTAATCGATGTGTCTTTATTAGAAAGAAAACCCTCCAAGAACCTCTTTCGGTCCAAGTGGACCTCAATCAGGGAATCAAGGGGGGGGTTGATTTTAATTGATTGCTTGCAAAAATTAATAGTGAATAATGAAGTAGCAAAAATAAAACAAACCACAGGTTCTCTAATTAAATCTACCATGATCCTATTTCACCTTTCGGTTCAATCGGGATTCGTGGAGTAAGTATTAAAGTTACTTTGACTTTATAATATGGAAGATATGATGAAAGTAATCAAAGTACACTATTTTGCATAAATAAAACTAATCTAGAGCAAAAAATAGGAAAAATGCAAAAAAGGAAAAAAGGACGCGAACCCTTCCAGGGGGGATGGGGAATGGGCTCGAAAGAGACTATTCGAAATTATTTTTTATTACCAGCGGTTACAATATCAACAAACTGATATAATGCCTCTTGGTTCTTATACAGAACGAACCCAAGAGCTTACAAAGTGTAAAAATTAAAGATTTCGGAAAATGGGGAGACCCTGGGGGGTTTCGGATGGACCTAAAGTCACTTTTCGGACAGCACCTCCTCATCTTTTTTGTTATACCTAATAAAAACCAGCAAGTTTATTAAACATAAATATGCCCAAAAGCACATTAAAAGTACCTTTGGGTCAACACACTTTTAACCGAAAACAGCTAAGTTAAAACTAGTTAAAAAAAAGGTGAAAAAAGGAACCAAGGAAAGCAAGCTTTCCTTGGGGTTTTGGCTTGCCTTTTGGGCAGCCAATATGATGTGCACTGATTGCTGGATTTATCTTTTAAATTATGAAAGTGAAATCTAATGCATGCAAGCTACAAATTTTCTTTAAAATGCCACACAAAAAAGACGATTTCCCTAAAGCTAGATCTAGAATGCTTATGAAACCTTTTTTAAGAACAAGATCTAGATTATGAGCTTTAAGAAGATATATCTATGTTAAATTTCACTCTAAGATGATATATCTAAACAAATCAAAGCTATGAATCAAGTAACCAAGTAGATTTTAAATTTTAAGAGGAGAAAGAGAAGAAGGCAAGCTTGTAGCCGTGGAGATCAACCATAGAGCTTTCCGGTGGAATGTCGAGAGACTATGCCTTTGAGAAAGTTTGGAGAAAGTGAGGAAGCAAACTAGATCAACACCCTCTCCAAGCTAGGAACCTGCAACTAATCCAAAGGCTTGCCTAGATGCTTGTGAAATCCGGTTAATACATAAACAGAGATATTAAAATAGCATGCATATAATCTTATAAAACATGTTAAATCTAGATCTCTAGACATGCATAAAAGAAAAAGAGATAGCCAATAAACTTTTTAACAAACTCATTTCCTATCAAGATCATAATAAACTTATTATCAATCTTTGAGCAGTAGATCCACAATAGCAAAATAAACAACTTATGAACACGGATACAGGTTACCTCAGTGAAACATGGCAATGCTCATTCACACATAATAACATGACACCATCTTCCCTCCAAAGCTTCTCTTTATTTCAATGCAAAATATAGCAACATTACAATAGCAACAGCTCTTCAATCCAACTCTAACTAGCTTGGAAAGGAGGAAACTATGCTTTATTTATAGCAAAAACTGAAACCCTAGCCTAGAGGGGGCGCAATTCCCAAGGAGAGAGGGACTGTAGCTGCATGAGGAGTCAAGCTGAGCTTGATCTGAGTCTAACTGAGTCTGATCTGAGTGTAACTGACAATCGGAGTGTTGATCGAACTGACACATCAATTGGTTAACTGAAACATCAACCAAACCACATCCAGATGAGCCCACATGTGTGGAGGAGAGATATAGGGCGCAAATCCCAAGGATGCATGCTGTGGTGCACTCCCTCTTTAGCCCAGATCAACTCCTTCAATCAAGGCATGGTCAGCTCTAGTCAATCCAAAGCCAATGAGATTGATTTCAGTCAAATCGGAGCAAATCCCATTGATTTAGGAATTTGGATTTTTTCCATTATTTAATTAATTTATCAATTAAAATAATCAATATTTGATTTTTAGGGTTTTCTGACCTGAGTGATGGGAAAATCACTCAAAACTTAGGAAAAGTGGGTTTATGGGTTCACCGGGTGATCTGAGTAAGAAAATGAGCACCCCCATGACTGAAACTGAGTTTTGAGCCCACTTTTATTACAAAACCAATTTTTCCATTTAGACTATCAAAAAATAGCCTAAGTTTTGGAAAAATTAAAACTTTAAAAAAACTTAAAAAAAATAAAAAAAATTAAAACCTAGGGAGACTTCAACATGTTCATATGACTCTACCATAATGCCTAGCATGTTTATACATTGACACACAGACTCTAATAACCTCAATAGGCCTAAATGCCAATCCGACCACCCCAACTTTGGAGGTATTGAGTGAAAAACTCAGAAATTATCCGTCGTTTATTCAACAACTAATAATAACCAAGGGAAAAAACACTCTGGGCTGATCGGATTGATAAATAAAGTCCAAGAGACCGAGTCTTTTACAGACACTACCATGCTAAAACATTTTATTACAACTCCCCCACGGGGTATGAACACGTGATATAGTACAACAAGCACCTTCCAGAAGCAATTCTGAAGGTCTTCTGAAGTTCGAACAAATCATCTTTGTCCGGTTCACCAGGCTCACTTGATAACACCGACTAAGTACAACTTAGGTAGTAACACTAGTCACGAAGCTGTCAATTCTGCCGTACCACGTCCTAGGTGCCTGTTTCAAACCGTACAAGGCCTTCTTCAATTTGCACACATGAGTCTCCCTGTCACGTGTCTCAAATCCGAGTGGTTGCTCCACATACACTTCCTCTTCCACTACACCATTTAAGAATGTTCTCTTGACATCCATTTGGTGTATCTTCCATTTCATCACTGCAGCCAGAGAAAGTACTGATCTGATGGAAGTGTATTTGTCTACAAGTGCAAATGTTTCTTCATAATCTATCCCTTCCTTCTGGGAGAAGCCACGTGCCACAAATCTTGCTTTATATTTCTCTATGTTGCCATCTGCAACATGCTTGATCTTGTAGATCCACTTGGAAGTCACAATAGACTTCCCTTCTGGTCTTGGGACCACATCCCAGACATCATTCTTCATGATCGACTGGTATTCCTCGAACATGGCATCCTTTCATTCTTTCTTTTCTACTGCTTCCTCATAGCTGGAAGGTTCCTTGTTGATGATGTCACACAGCAGGGCTACATAACTGGAGTATGGCCTAGGTCTCTTCCTTTCTCTGTGTATTCCTTCTGGAGCGCCATATCTCTCTGCACCTAGGATAGCCTCTCGTACCCATGTTGGTTTCCTCTTGTAAGAATTCTTCTCACAGGGTGGATCTACAGATTCCTGAGGTTCTTCTATTTCTCGATCTTCTTTTGGAGTTGCTTCATTCATTGTTGTATCTCGTATCCTGGGTACTTCTGGTTCTTCAATATCTTCAATAGGTAGTTTTATGGATTTGTTGTAAGCTGAGTCCTCGTCAAATGTCACGTCCTTGCTGATATTGATCTTCTTGTACCATAGAAAGTATATTATGTAGGCCTTCGAATTTTCACTATATCCCACAAATATGCCCTTCTTTCCTAAAGGGTCTAACTTCGTTCTTTTCGCCTTTGGAATGTGTATGTACACTGGGAAGCCAAACATCCTGAGATGGCTGACTTCTAGTTTCTCATCAGATAAAGTTTCTTCTGGTGTTTTGTTGTCCAGTACTCTATGTGGAGTACGATTATGTACATACACGACTGTTCTTTCCTATAGATGCATGGGAAGATCCTGATCATAAAGAATTGCCCTTGCTGCTTCCATAATCATTCTATTCTTCCTTTCTGCAACTTTGTTTTCTTGTGGATTGTATGGAGTGGTCAACTCCCTCTTAATCCCTGAATCTCTGCATAATTTCTTGAAGTCTTCTGATGTGAATTCTATGCCATTGTCTGATCGAAAGGTCTTTCTTTTCTTCTCTTTGTGGTTCTCGATCAGGCTTTCAATTCCTTGAACTTACTAAATACTTCATCCTTGCTCTTCAAGATATATATCCATGTCTTCCTAGAAAAATCATCAATGAAAGAAACATAATATACATACCCACTCAATGAACTGGATGACATTGGACCGCATACATTAGAGTGGATGATTTCCAAGATTCCTTTAGCCTTGCTCTTGCTACTTGGAAATGTCTTCTTTGTGTTATTTCCCTTTTTACATCCTTTGCAAATGTCTTCATGCTTTGCCTAGATTTATGGAAGACCTTCAACAACTTTGCTTGCAAGTGGTAGTGCCCTATAGTGCATGTTGCCGCCTAATTCGCACCTCGGGTAACGTGGCAGAAATCTTCAAGCCACTGGGTGCGACCTTGGGGGCAAGCTCGAGCCAAGTGCTGTCACCTG